>OY992767.1:6487502-6972956 GCA_963921325.1 Logfia minima
TGGAGGTGACAGTGGCCTAGGAATAGGAGCCGGTTCGGCAAATTCGTCACCCTCCGGAGGCACATAGGCCTCATCCACAATATGGCCAAATAATGGCACATCAGGCGGGACCGGTGCGCCCTTTGCATATTGACCGGATACCACGAAGATCCGGGTATTCATCGGTGTTTGGCGAAATTGGTGTTGAGGAGCCACCGGTAGCCCTGGGAGTAGATGATTCAGCAATAGTTGGACAAAACGAGGGTATAACGCCCACTGTCCCTCCCCAGCCTGAGCATTGTCCACCATAACCCGAAAAAGATACCCCGAGAAGTTATAGGGTTTGTTGTAGACAAGTGCCAGCATAGCAGATGCTGTAGATTAGACTAATCCCGTCAAAACCAGCCTTCCTACCAGACAGGCAAACAATCATAACGTGCATCAAGTACCGCCAGACCTTAGTGAGATAGGCCTTGCGGTATTGATCACGTGGGATAGTCGGGTATCCAAGGCGACCCATGCCCCCGGCAATAAACACATGGGAGAAAGCCACGGGCATCTCCGAATCATCTGGAAACTGAAAGAAGTCCCGAACGATTTGCTCAGATATAATAATTTCGCGGTCGTTGACTTGAGAGATGATCCGCGGATATCCTAGGTCGGAATTGACCGCAGCATTTACCCAAAACTCTGAGACTTGATCCTTGTATATGGGTGTTGTAGCAGTGATAGCAGTATATATACGGGATCGGCGGAGAAAAGCAATCATCGGACGGTACGGGGCCGCCGATTCCTTTTCATCATCTAGGAAGGCCGTGACATTATGTCTCGGTTCCGAAAACAAAGCGTTAACGTGAGCCATATCTGAAATAAGACAAGAAACTTGAAAACCATTAGTCTCAACAATTAACATTGACATTTTTGAATTTATAATGTCTTGCGACACAAGCCTTGTGTCGCAAGATAGACTGCGACATAACGAGTTATGTCGCAGTTTTGCAATTTAATCAATTTAATGATTTATTAGCGACATAAGGACTGTGTCGCACAAAAGGGTAGCGACATAAGAATTGTGGCGCAGACATAGTCAGCGACATAAAGCAGCGACACAAGTATTGTGTCGCTATGTGACTAGCGTCATAAGACAGCGACACAATATTTGTGTCGCTACATGACGAGCGTCGGTCGCTGTATGACCAGCGTCATAAAGAAGCGACACAAATATTGTGTCGCAATGATGAACAGCATGAAACCCAGAAAATTCTGACAAACAAAAATCGGGGATTTCATGTGTTAAGCAGTTCAAACGAGGCAGCAATGGTGCAGGAACAAGAAACAACAACAATTTCGCAGATCTAAACACATATAGGCAAGTAATTTTGGCAAAATAAGAGAAAACCTAAAACCGAATGTTCAAACTTAAAATGCCGAATGAATATGCAATGAAAATGGTCAAAATAAGTACCTATAGATGCGGAATAGTAAGGAGAATAGGAATCAGTCGTTGAAACGAACGAAAAACACATAAACAAAAAAAAAAACGGGCGGATCGGTTGTGTCGCAGGTTTTGTTTGTGTCGCTGGTTTTGAACTTTTGTGTCGCTGGTAATTAATATCTAATTACAGCGACACGAGGGTATTTATACCCCTGACACAAGGCAGCGACACAATGTGCGACACAAGCCGTGTGTCGCTGGAAATATCAGCACAATCAGCGACACAATGTCTGTGTCGCTGGGCCACAAGTACGCGACACAAGGTATGTGTCGCAGGATGGTCAACACAAATAAGCGACACAAGCCTTGTGTCGCAGAAGTCAATCAAGAGTTCACGTTTTTAAGATTGTTATATTTGTGACACTTAGGGAACAAAAATAAATAAACTAAGAAGCAAATAAATAAATAATAAATAAAACCTATGAAAAGAAAAGATTTAGATGTGTCATTGTAGGAATCATATTAAAAAAAAAACAGACTCGCAAGACAATATCAGACTTTAATTTGATTACCAGTATAGTTGTCCAATTTTAAGTTTACCAAGAAAGTTATCAAGCCTTAGACGCAGTCTGAAACATGACGATTATCAGTATTGTTTATCCACTTAAACATGTAACACACACAACTTCAAGCTTAGCAGTTATTGTGAGAGTGAATAGATCTCTGTGACTCCCCCATAAGTATACTCTTAGTATTAAGTCATGCTCAAAAAACTTCGATTAGTTAGAGAAAGTGTTTGAATTCAACATTTTTAAGAATCAAGCCAGCGGTGACAGGTCTGTACTTACGTACAACAGAGCGACATACACTTGATTCAGGTGTAAGCAAAACAGACTTGGTTAAACCATTTGGCGACCTTGTGAGTAATCTTTGATTTTATAAGATTTAAAAGTACTTTGACTTATGTTTGCTTAATGTTTGAAAGTATACTGACTGAGACCAGGTCTGTACAAACGTACAACAAAGGAAACATACAGTATAAATCCCCAAATGTTGTCAGATACAAACTCAAGTCAATTGAAGCATGGCAAGCTAATACATAAGAATTTAAGACATATTGTCATACATCATATGATGGTCATCACAAAAGAGTAAACACAGAGTTAAGTATTTCTTAATTGCTCAAAGAAGTGTGGAAACATGTCTACCAATATATCGTGCAAGTAATCAGTTGTTTATCAGAGCAAGAATAACACATACAAGATAAACCTACTGATATATCGAGGCTAAAATTTGAGATTGTCGTTTGAGGAGTGTCTCCTAATGTACTATCATATTCCTAGTTGTTTTGAGACACAACTAAACGTCTTTTAACAAATGTTGCAACGTTGCTTTTCTTAAATGTTAAATAAACATTAAGAATGGCTATTGCTTTTTTCCCCTTTTTTTTTTTTTTTTTTTTTTTTTTTTTTTTTTTAAAAAAAAACTTTAACAAATAATAATAATAATAAGAACATAACAGACTAAGGTCACAAATATTACTTTTGAATGGGAAAGAAACGTAAACCTATCATGTTGACAAGCTCATCGAAACGAGCACGGGAAAAGGCTTTGGTGAACAGATCGGCATTCTGCTTAAGGGTATCTATTTGGACCAGATCAATTAGGTGTTTTTCATAACAGTCACGAATGAAATGAAACCTAATTTCTATGTGTTTGGTCTTAGAATGTTGGACAGGATTACGTGTAATGCATATAGCAGCAGTATTATCTATATGAATAGGAGTCATAGTTAAGAGTAAACCGTAATCGCGCAACTGGTGTTGTATCCAGAGAACCTGGGAACAGCAACTAGCAGCAGCAATGTATTCAGCCTCTTCGGTTGAGGTAGAAACAGTTGTTTGCTTTTTGCACTGCCATGATACGAGCCGAGGTCCAAGAAACTGACATCCACCAGAAGTAGACTTCTTATCCATATTGCATCCACCATAGTCCGAGTCCGAATAAGCAGAGAGCGCGAAAGATTTCTCATTTGAATACCATAGACCAAGGGTTGGTCTATATTTGAGATAACCGAAGATTCGCGTAACAGCCTTCATGTGAGACACCTTCGGTTTAGCCTGATACCTGGAGCAGAGAGAGACTGCAAAGACAATGTCCGGACGTGATGCCGTGAGATACATCAGAGAACCAATCATAGATCGGTAATCCTTTTCCGGACAATCCTCTTCATCTTCTGCTGGACCAATTTGATGATTTAGCTCTAAAGGCGTCCCATAGGGTTTACAGTCAGTCAATTTATACCGTGTAAGCATATCATTGACATACTTGGACTGATGAATATAAATCCCTTTAGCCGATTGCTCAACTTGTACGCCCAGGAAGAAAGTTAGCTCTCCCATTGCACTCATTTCAAATTCTGACTTCATAACCTGCTCGAAGTCGCGACACAGTTCATCCTTGGTAGAACCAAAAATGATGTCATCCACATACACCTGTACTAATAACAAATCCTCCCCGGCATGCTTAATGAAGAGAGTACTGTCGATTGTGCCTCAAACAAAACCGTTCTTCAGAAGATGAGTTGCAAGCCGCTCATACCAAGCTCTTGGGGCTTGATGTAGACCATACAATGCTTTGTCTAGCTTGCAGACATAGTTTGGATGAACAGAATCTTCAAATCCAGGCGGCTGTTTGACGTAGACCTCTTCAACCACCTGACCATACAGAAAGGCGCTCTTCACATCAAGTTGATAAACCCGAAATCCCTTGAAAGAAGCGTATGCCAGAAAAATGCGAATGGATTCCAAACGAGCAACCGGAGCGAATACTTCATAATAGTCCAAACCTTCAATCTGAGTGAAACCCTGAACCACTAGACGTGCTTTGTTACGAATTACCACACCCCGATCATCCTTCTTCACACGATATACCCAGCGAGTGCCAATTGGATGAACACCCTTGGGTAAAGGGACCAAAGTCCATACTTGCAACTTTGTGAATTGTTGAAGTTCTTCCTGCATAGCCTCAACCCAGTATGGATCCTTTAACGCATCAGCTGTCTTCTTCGGTTCTACTTGGGAGAGAAAGCATTCTTCAATTTTCGAAGCAAGACAAACAGGATCAGTGACGGTAATAGGAGACGATGTCAACACAGATTGTTCAGCAGCAGCAATCTGTCTTCTCGTTAAAACACCTTTGTTTAAATCACCAAGAATGGCATCAACTGGATGTGACACATTTATCCTAGAACTCAGAATTGCAGCTGGAACGATGATAGAATCAAGGTTTGTGGAGTCAGCTTCAAGTTCGTGTTGAAGTGCCGGTAAATCTTCAAGGTCAGATGCAGGTGATTGAACAGAATCCTCAAACATTTGTTCCTCATCATTTGTAGGATCAGGAACATTCTCAGTAACGAGTGGAGGTGGAGTCTCACAAGTAGTAGCAGGAGCAGTTACTGGTGTTCCTGTTGGTGGTGGAGGAACAGAGATAGGTGGAACTTCAGAAGCGATGTCCAGCCCATGAAGTAGTGTCACTATATCCTCTTCTTCATTTTCTTCAGGAACATTAAAAGAATCAAACAGAGTTTGATAGTCAAACAAATATTCGGGTCCCTTCCCTTGAGGGTTGTCAGTGTAATGGAAGAAGGTAACCTCAAGGTGTTCTTCCACACGCTTGGTCACTAGGTTATACACACGTTTGTTTGGTGAGTTATTAGAGAATCCTAGAAAAACACCTTCACAAGATTTCTCACCAAACTTAGCAATTCGTTCTTTGGTGTGCATAATAGTGCATAGACAGCCAAACGGTTCAAGAAATTGTAGATTAGGCTTTATGTTGTTGAACAATTCATAGGATGTCTTGTTCTTCTTCTTAATCGTTAATACCCGATTTAGAACGTAGCAGGCCGTATTCACAGCTTCGGCCCAGAAGGTGATTGGAAGCTTAGAGTCAGATAACATTGTACGTGCAGCCTCAATCAAGGTTCTATTCTTACGTTCTGCAACCCCATTCTGCTGTGGAGTCCTTGCGGCACTAAATTGGTGTTCAATACCATTACTCAAACAGTACAGTTCCATAATCGAGTTCTTAAACTCTGTACCGTTATCACTCCTAATTTTCTTGATTCTCAAATCACAAAGATTTTGCAGTTTATCGAATAGATAAATAAGAATCTCAGGCACTTCATCCTTGGTCTTCAGAAAATACACCCAAGAAAAACGCGAATAATCATCTGTCACAACTAAGCAATAAGAAGTACCTCCCAAACTCTTCTTTCTGACAGGCCCGAACAAATCCATGTGCAAAAGCTCTAACGGCTTCTCAGTTGAATTCACCATCTTTGGTCTGTGAGACTTCTTGTGTTGTTTGCCCTTTTGGCATGGAACGCAGTGATCATTTAAACCAAAGGATTGTTTGGGAACACCTCGCACAAGATCATTCTTGATCAGGTAGTTCATCTTGCGAAAGTGCAAGTGTCCCATACGTCTGTGCCATAATAACGATTCTTTCTCAGGAGCTTTAGAAAGAAGACAAGTGAGCTGTGTAGTTTCCACAGTACTCATGTCCAGAATATACGTGTCTCGCTCCCAAGGTGCCCTCAGTAGCACCCATTCTTCAGGGATCACAAATCCCGGCTTCAATATACAACATTCAGTGTCTGTAAAAGTAGTAGTGTACTTTTTATCGCACACTTGAGAGACACTGAGGAGATTGTGTTGTAATTGCTCCACAAAATTTACCTTCTCAAAGCTTACCATTCCATTGGTAAGCGTACCTTGACCAGAAATAACTCCCCCTTTATCACCAGCGAAGGCCACATACCCTCCATTGAAAGCATGAACTTCAGATAAAAGAGAAATATCACCGATCATGTGCCGAGAACAACCGCTGTCGATATACCATTTACTATTCTTTACAGATTCAGGTTGCTCCCGGCACCACAAACAAGGTACATTAGTTAGAAATGGAGACCCAAGCCTTTATAGTCTTGGGTACTCCAGTAACATCATCAACAATGACCACATCTGTCAAAACTTTGTTTTCAAAAAGTTTAGAATGTTTGACTGATGAGGTATTGTTAGATGTAGAATCTTTGCAAGATTCCTTAATCTTCCAAACTTGTTTTGGTTTGGATGCTTGCAGGTCAACAACTTTGGGCTTTAAGTTTTGCAAAGTATTTTGCTCAACTTTGTTGACCTTAACAGCTGGGATAGTAGGCTTAGAGCATTTCATTGAAATAGGCTTCTTTGAAAGTTTAAGTTTTGAAACTTGAGAAACCTGTTTCCCAGACTATTTCTTTGCAAGCACATGACAATTATTTATCAAATGACCTTGCTTCTTGCAGTAGAAGCAAGATCGTTGCTCAAAACAAGATTGAGATTTAGAAACAAACCGATGAGCTCGACCAAAAGAAACATGTGTTGAACAATCACACTTGTGTGAGCATTCAACAGCGGCAGATGCTTTAGTTGAAATTTTAGAAGATTTATTTAATTTAATCGTTTTAGAAACAATCTTCTTTTGAGGTTCAGCCATAGCTTTACCTTTTCCTTTTGTTATAGCCTGTTCTCTTTGTTCGATAGTAATTATATGATTTTCAGGCTTGACATTTTTCTTAAGTGGTCGATACTCTTGATCAATTATATCCTCAATTTCAATTTTCTCTTCAATAATACGAGGAAGCACAGAAAGAGTCTTTCCTAATTTAGGCTCAACTGTATTTTCAGATTTAATGAGTTCAGTCTGATGAATCTTGGCCTTAATAGGTTTAACTTTCTCAACCTTTTGAGTCTTACTTGTGTCAGACTCACTAGTATTAGCCCTAATAGGTTCGTGCCTACTAGTTTCAGGTTGTTCACATGCAATGATGACATTTTCAGCCTTAACTAGCTCAGGCTTACTTATATTGATGCTCACAGTTGGTTTGAAAGTTTTAACATCTATCTTAGTAAAGATAGGCATCATATCATTGACATTATCCCTAACAGGCATAGGTAAATAATCCTTAGGAGGTGGGACTTGATGAAAACCAAGTCCTGCCTTACTCTTAGTATCAGTCCTCTGTGCCTGTAGGATCTCATCAAAGACTAGAGAGGATGTGGAAAAGTTTGAAAGCTTTTTCTTCAAATTTAGAACTTCAGTTTGAGATTCAACAAGTTCCCTTTTAACAGATGATAGCATATCAACATAGCTACCAATTTCATCTTGTTGTTCAAAAATTTTAGCTTTTAGTTCCTTTTTCTCTTCCAAAACAGCTTTTAACTTTTGACCACTGGCCTTATCACTGTCCCGTAACATATTATTTGTTTCAGTTAAATTTTCTATGACAGTGTTAAGGCGTGTGGTATCCTCTATATACCTATTTAGCTGGTTAGTTAATTTAATGCATGATACACAAGATAAGGGTTCATCATGTACCTCATGCACTTCAGCCATTAGTGCCCGTTCTGTATCATCTTCATCTGGGTCAGACCATTCCCAAGCATTGTTGGAAAGCAGTAGCGCAGCGGAAACCATCGCTTTTTCATCAGATCTGGTCTTCTCAGATGAGTTGGACTGAGAGGGCTTGGACAAACCGGAAGGTGGATTCTTCTTTCTGTCACATTCACGAGCAAAGTGTCCATAGTTGTGACACTGATAGCATTTTACCTTGCTCTTATTGAAACCAAGACCCTTCTCTTCTGGATCAGTGACGTTCTTCCTCCCAGTCTTTTTCAAGAAATTTTTGACGCGTCTTGTGAGCATAGCCATGCTCCACTTCAAATCCATTCTTTCAAGCTCTTCTTGATCGATTTGACTGAAATCTTCTTCAGTCATATTCACCGTGCTGTTCTTGTTTGATAGGAAATCATCATATGCTGACAGGAAAGCAGTGAATACAGCAGCATGTTCCTCAGCAATTGCAGGAGATGCTCCTTTAAGATTGGAGTAAG
Source organism: Logfia minima (assembly GCA_963921325.1). Taxonomy (NCBI): domain Eukaryota; kingdom Viridiplantae; phylum Streptophyta; class Magnoliopsida; order Asterales; family Asteraceae; genus Logfia; species Logfia minima. Next base: position 6,495,852 of record OY992767.1, read on the forward strand.
TACCACCCCCACTAGCGGAGTTTGTGGTAGTATATCCAAAACCACCAGATAAATTAGGAGCACCAGAACCCCCAGAGAAGAATGCAGCCCCAGTAGCTTGAGTCGCTGCAGCAGGAACATCCACACCATATAACATGGGATTCTGAATATGTGCAGTAGCCTTGGTCTCCTTCTTCTGCATGTCCAAGAGGTTAGCAGCAATCTTTCCAATTAGATCATCAAGCTCCATATCCATTATATCCTCGTCTTTTTCCATCAGCAACACGCGTGTATTCCATTTCTTTGGTAATGAACCCAGAAGCTTCTTGTTTACATCAGTTTTGTCGAGATTTACTCGACCCTCAACCAATTCACTTACGAGCTGAGAATAGCGACTACACATATCTTCCAGAGACTCAGTAGGAAACATGTCAAAGACCTCAAACTGTTTCTTAACCAGATCCAGTTTGTTTCTTTTGTACTGATCACTACCACCACATTTCTTCTCAAACCCTTTCCATAAATCATAAGCGGTCTTGTGATGGCGTAGTTGTCTCAAGATCTGTTGAGGTAAGGCCATAGTAATCGCAGAATAGGTCTTTCGTTCGGTATCGAAGGCCTTACGCTCTTCAGGAGTCATTGATTTGATGGACTTTTCAGGAATAGGTCCATTAAATATACCGGTTCGAACAGGACGTTCATATCGTTCTTCAAGATAGATTAGCATCTCAGCATCGTTGAAAGATACAAAAGCTTCAAACCGTTGACGCCAGTCTAAGTAGTTCATGCCCGTAGTGTACATCGGTGGTTTGTTTGTAGAACCCACCTCACTTGAATGCTTCAGCATTGCTCCAACCTGTTGAAGTGAAGTAGAAGTAGACATGGTAATGGACTCGAAAGACTTTTCAAAAAAATTTTGAAAAACTGAAAAATGCGACACAAGCGATATGTCGCAGAGGTTATGTCGCAAAAGACTAGAAGCGACACAATGATTATGTCGCAACTGATCAGACAGCGACACAAGTGTTATGTCGCACACTGTGTCGCAGTATTAAGGTCGCTGAAGACCTTGTGTCGCAACACTATGTCGCAGAATTAAGGTCGCTGAAACCCTATAGCGACACAATATTATGTCGCACACTGTGTCGCAAACACGGCGCTGTCAGTACGAACAAGCCTCAAAAACACAGATTTTCGAACTCTAAATGTTTTTTATCCAAAAACCAATAAAGATACAGCTTTCTAGGTTCAAAAACACTACAAAACAACTATATAGCACCAATAAAGAAGATCAAACACTAATAAAATGTCAAATGATCAAGAAAATGCATACAAGTTCAACCAAATGATTTGAAACCACTATCAATCATAGATATTGGCTCTGATACCAATTGTGGATCCCTTAATGGTGATCTTTACTCAAATCATATGGCTAATGAAGACAAAACAATAGATATAAAGTTTGTATTGAATGCAAATCAAGTGAAAACAAAACTTTATAATCACTAATCCCCAAAATATTCCCTTACAATCAGTGAAGCAGCCAAAACAGAGAATAAAAATGATTGGGAAAAATGTCTTTTCCTAAATATCTCTAACAAGGGTATTTATACTAAACTGTCTGGCCGTTCTGCGACACAAGCCTTGTGTCGCAGAGATCACTAATGCGACACAAGCACTGTGTCGCAACTACAACTCATGCGACACAAGCCTTGTGTCGCAGTACACAGGAAATGTAATTTTCTAAGTCTATTACATATACAGACACAGTACAGACTTGACCAACTGACAGACACTCTAATATGTATCAACAATTTATTTACACTAATTTTAATCATATTTGATTTTACTGTCGTATTCTTTTAAATACAAGAGCAAAAGCAGATTTTAACTTTTTTTAGTTATACTAATTACTTATAATAAAAGTAATAATTTAAAAAAATATATAACATTAGCTACATCAATTGAAAATAACAACAAAAATATATTATAATTACAGTAAGTAATATAAAAACAAAAATCTGTAATATATATACAGCTTTTCTAAATATAATAAATAAAAAGAAAAAAAGAAAAAAAGAAGAAGTATAATAATAAATAGCAACTATGGGGACAAAGCTTAATGGCACATGGAAATCAACCAAAAAATAAATATAAAAGAAATAGAAGATATGGCCTGCGAAAAATTCAATTCAAACTCGGGTAACATGCATCTGAGAAGGGGAGCAGACAATTCGCCTATGAAACAAATTGTATTTAAATTTGTTAAATATAATATATGTATAAAAACTACCCCTATTAAGATAATATGTTATTGTTCATTAGTGTTTGAAAAATTAATAGCAAGGGCGAATATTAAATCGTTTTAACAATTTAATATTTTGTGTTTTTCTTTTATCATTTAATTAAAATTAAAGTATCTTTAGTTGAATAAGTATATCTCAGTAGGCTGGTTCACAATTGTTAAACTCTTGAAAGTTACGAGTCAACTCTTATGTATCGAGTCAAAAATCTTAAAAATGAGGCAACTCGAATCCCGACTCTTGAATGACTTTTGACTCTTACTAGTCATCTTCGACTCTTCCTAGTCGAGCTGACTCGTAACTCTTACAAGTCGAAAATCATGCAAACTTTTAATGTAATATCGAAAAGAGAAGAAAATAGAAAAATAAATTACTATAGTTTGTTTTAAGTTAAACAACTGTGGTTGTTGTCAGTCAACAACTTCACCCTCACACTGTTTTTACTTCTCGTGAGAATAACAAACTTAGAGAGTGATTCTCCCTTTAAGTGATATTTTAAAAACACCATCGAAAATATAAGAAGTTTTGATTAAAGAAATGGTAGGAAGTTAATGACAATTTAGTAGTTAAGTTTTTAAAATAGTATCACCCATCCAATTATCACGTTTAATCTCAAGTTTCAACTTTTAAAATGTACATGATAAATATACTATATTCTTATTAGTTTAGTATAATTTTCTTAAATTGTATAAATATAATCTAATTCTTAGAATTTGTAGATTATGTAAACTTGTCTATTAATTTTCAAGAATTAAGTTCTATAAAATTTGTTAATACTTATTGGTCTCTGTTGAATAAACCAGTTTAATTGTATTATTTAGTCTGTTGATTATCTTATTAAAGTTAGTTTTATAGTTTAAAAGTTGGTGTCAAAAGTTGATTTATAAGAAGTTTGGTGGCTTGGCTTTGCTTAGATTCTAGAAATAAAGAAGTTGGGTGCTATTCTAGAAGTTCAAGAAGTTCAGGGGCTGTTATGTAAATAAGTTTTATGCCTAAGATATAAATATTTTTTATTTCTCATAATTGTTGTTGAAATAGTTTTGGTATTTGTAAACGATCAATTTGTTCATCTCTTGTTCTGCATCATCTTGGTACAAAATTAGAATAGTTTATGTGTATATGATCGATACCTATTAGTGTAGCATCATAGAGAATTTTCTTGAAAGTGAGGATTTGTTTTGTTTTTGCCTTTTCCGGTTGAGTTATGATTAATAAAATTATTATTCATTGTTTTTGGTGGTGATTACCGGTATGATTTACACATTTTTTATGGTATCACAGCAAATCGCTTGATACTCCTTGATGTTTTGTTACTATACATGAAAAACTAGGGTTTCATTTATGATGTTTGGTTTTGAAATTAGGGTTTGCTTATTTGGAATTCATATCTTTAGAAAAAATCTCGGTTTCTTTGGTTTGTTCGAGCTAGATCTGGATTTCTCATTCACAGTTTTTCAAAACCTTAGAATTTGGGGTTTTCTTGAGATACCCTAATTGGGCGGAATTCTTGGTTGTTCCAAAATTCCTTTGTGCATTTGTCGCGCTAATTGATCTGGTTTATTGTTTTGTTTTGTGGAGTACTCTCTAAGTTTTTCTTGACCCTCCTGTGTTGTAGCTAGTACCAGTTGTCGTTCCTTTGCCTACAAGGAACCACTGCCTGATGTTTGTAGACTACAAGTAATAAATCATATAATAACTAACAAAACACATTTACACACAATAATAGACAAAAGGACCTAATCACATGTATATTATAGTATTGGTAATAATTTACAGACTATCGTTGTCTCTGAAATTATAGTCACTAACTAGAAATCTAGAAATTTTTATTTTTAATTAATATTATTAAAGTATATTCACTCAGAATTAATTCCATACACATAAGTAACCTGTGATACTTAAATAAAAATTAATTGTAGATTAAAAAAATAATCAGATAAGTAATGGCTTAATTTTTAGTAGGTTTAAGCCACTATTCCCTAACGTATAAGCCTGTAGTTATACTAAACCATTTAAATAAAATATGTCACCAATTATTTAACAAGAACTTGGTGAGTAGTAGCTAATTACTCGTCGAGCATATTGTAACACCCCACTCTCATTAATTTAGATTTACCAAGATTTCCAACTATTCACATAAATCGGAAACGTGAGTTACAATGTAAGTTTAACAAAAACACAATTTTTGAACATAATTACATCCTTGGGGGTTACGGAGGTCATATCATAGCACCATAGTAAACTAGATGAACCACATACTAAGTCTTCTATCTAGTTCATAACAAAAGATCATCTCCAAGGACCAACCTTCTAAGCTCCAGACCCTGATCCTGGAATACATGGCATCAAATAAGAAATACGTAAGACGAAAACGTTTTGTGAGTTACATGGGTTTAGACCTATAAAAATCCAAAATTTTGATTTCACACTTTATTACAATCTTAATTCATATAGATGCAATGAGATGCAATACATGACACGTTTTCATTTTTAGCTATATCGGACCACCCCGATGCATCATTCGTCAATTCCATTAATTTGGGTGGTGATGTACTACTTCATGGCTACTTACGGCCGCCAATCGTCATTACCATAGCTGCTTACGGCCGCCACTCATCATTACCATCCCAAATAATAATTGATTCGGTATGGTAGCTTATATTTTGGTCCAGACCCGTTTCAACACAACATTGATGCAAATCTACAATCATGTATGCATGAACTTTACCATCCCATATCGTTTCTTTCCATATAAATGTCATGAGATGCACATGTAATGAATATAATATTTCACAATTTATAATGACACCCAACATATTTTAATTTAATAAGAAGTTGTTTAAAGAACATAAAGTTGTCCAATTAAACCATGTACCCATGGTGGAAAATTTTACATGAACTCACCTCTCGGTTTGGATGATGATAATTCCTCGGTTGGTAAATTACCTCCTTAGCACCTATAGTTAGTACATAAGTGCTTATTAACACATTGATGTATTATTAGTCAATTACCAAGCATAAACTCTTCATAACATCAAATAAACCTAGCTTCAATTATGTTTCATTAGGTTTCCTTATTCTATCTCAAAATCCCCAATTTATAACAATTTAGGTCAAAATAATAAAATAAAACACTTACTTGAGGTTGGTGATGAAAGATGATGCTTTAATCCACTCTTTTCCAACCCAAATCTATGTAATTTATCCCAATGCAACCTCCTCTCTCGTTCTTAAATTCGTAATGCAACTTAGTAGGTGTAAGTGAGTAAGTGAGAACAATGAACAACATTTAAAACCTATATACAAACTGACCTGGACGCGTGGAAGGTCACCCGGACGGGTGACCAACATTTGGCACCCGTTTGAACAACCCTCACCCGTCCGGCACAGGCTTTAAACTTCACCTCACCCAGACGCGTGAATTTAATAAGTGAACTTTCTGCCCCCCTTTCACTTAGTTGAACAAACACTACCCGTTCCAACTACGCCTCACCCGGACGAGTGAGGCCAAAATCTGTTTTTTCCCAGATTTCATTTTAGACTACAATCAATACATTAATCAATATGTTAACCAAAAATTTAAGACGTTAACATATAACCTCATATAATGAAACGAATATTTAACCAGTTCAATTCCAAATCATTAATAATAGATATCAATATTACCAACAATCCAAATTAATCATATAATTATTCATGAATCAACTGTTTATATGTGACAGATAATTAACAACAATTATAACGACTTATGACTTAATCAAATAGACAATTGTTACTTAGAAAATCAATCATACATTCAAATATCACAATGTCAATTACATGTAGCTTCAATCATCTGAATGAATACAAATAATTTTGCTCATACTGGGATCTAAAACTAATCTAATGATCATTATCACTAAAAACATCATAATGAAGACAACTACAAATCGGATAAATAACATACGAATCTTTACTTGAGCAGATTTTGATATGATTAACACGTTCTTCAAGAATTATTAGATAGAAGATGTGAACCTTAATAATGGAGTTAGCTAACATTTGTTTTTAGCTATTGTATATGTACTCGTCGAGCAACAAAATATGCTCGGTGAGTTTCTATCTAGATATGATTCCCTCTTCTTATCTCTAATGAATGTAGTCTTTATTTAGGCGTCCAGAGCTAACTAAATTTGTTGTCATCTCTATCCCCATATTCTAAGTAGGATTTAATAAATATTCACATAATAAGAAAGTTTATCTTCAAGTCTTATAGTAGCTCTCAAACTCTTTCTCAGCATTTATCTATTCTGACTCGACGAGTTCAAGTCTTCACTTGCGAGTAATAGTCCGATTTAAGCTAATTTCTTTGATAAAGTCTTATTATCTTCAAATCTCCTTCTTTACCTATTATTTTCAAATATAAGCGAATATAAATAACTAATTTATACTACGAAAACATATACATTTTACTATTTATCACTGCCCCCACTCCCACTGAGTCATACTTGAACTGTAGCTAAGGCCTATTTTGTTGTTTTATCTTGGATATATGTTCGATCTCTAAGGAATTGTATCATGGTAAATTAATTTCTAAAATTGCCTGTGATGTGTGGGAGGAATTGAGGGAAATATATGACAAGGTGGATGGGTCTGTTGTGTTTAACTTACATCATAAAATTAACTTTTTAAGTCAAAATGGTTTATCGGTTTCAAAATATTACCATACTTAAACTCTTTATGGAAACAATATGATGTTTTATTAAAACTTCTCACCTGCACATGTATCACCTCTAAAAGTTTTCAAGATTACACAATTATTAAAATGGATGCAGTTCTCAATGGAATCGGATGATGTGTATCAACCTATAAGTAGTAATATTTTGACTAGAGATCCATTGTCAAGTGTCAAAACTGACCTCTCCTTGATTTCTAGAGAAGAGTCACACAGAGGTATACATATAAATAAAGTAAAGTCTACTTGTCAATGATTTTGTTTTTCTCCTCATTTTCTCAAAATAGTTCTAAGCAGACAATAATAAGACCAATAGCAAATTCACATTTAAAATGTACATAGTGTTAAAGAAAATGGCATATTATAGAAAGTTGTTTTGAAATTGTGGAATATTCACCCATGGTAAATAATCTTAAGTGTACCAAGAATGAGATGACTAATCTATTAGACATGTTCCACAATTAGATTGAGGAGAATGTCGAATAAACCAATATAATTGTATTATTTAGTTGGTTAATTATATTATTAAAGTTGTTGGTTTTGTAGTTTAAAAGTTTAGTGTCAAAATCAGAAGTTTGATGGCTTGGCTTTGCTTGGATTCTGAAAACAAGAAGTTGAGTGCTATTCTGGTAGTTCAAGAAGTTCAGGGATTGTTATGTGAATATATTTTATGCCTAAAATATAAAACGCATTATTTCTTTTTTATTTCTCATAATTGTTGTTAAAATAGTTTTGGTGAGTATCTCTATATATGATCAATTTGTTCATCTATTGCTCAGCATCAGTTTGGTACAAAATTAGGATAGTTTTTGTGTTTATGATCTATACCTATCTGTGTAGCATCATAGACGGTTTTTTTTAAGTGAGAATCTGTTTTGCTTTTAACTTTACCAGTTAAATCATGATTAATAAAAGTATTATTCAGTGTTCTTGGTAGTGATTACTGGTTTGGTTTACACATTTGTTCCGTGTCTAAATTTTATATGTATATATATGTTATGACTCTTACAAGTCAAGTGACGAGTTGAAATATAATTTCAAGTTATATGTCGATCGCGAGTCGACAAGTATTGGTTGCTTCTTGTTACTTGTCATTTCTACGAAAATATGTGACTCTTAAATTATTGTAATCACGTACTTGATTTTGGTTATTAATATCTAATATTTGTTTTACATAATAACATTATTCAAACCATATCCTCAATAATTATTATATTATTAGATGTCAAATTTGATTTGTTTCAATACCCTTGTAGTAGTGGTAATAATTATACACGTACATAATCTAAATATAGAAATGTCAATCATGTGTTCATCAATAATTGACTACGATTGATTAATTAAAGGGGCAGAGAGGGTTATACACCTACCACACCCACGAAAAACTGCAGTTATGTAATAAAACAACTTAAAATATATAATACATCAAAAATAGATCTCTTTCGCATTCGTTGCGTGTGAGGTTGCAACGTAGCAGTACAATAAAAATTAAATAATAGAGTATGTTTGATTTAACAACACGCTTTAGAGACTTCGAAATTTGATTAAAAATACGTATTGCATTAAAAAGAGTTGGTAACCGTCTAACTTTAAAGAATGCAAGTGGCTTCTTATTTTAATTTAAAGTATGTAACTGTCTAATTTTTTATTATTATTGGATCATAAACCCCTGTGAAGCCACCACCAATTGGCGCCATTCGAGATACTACCTACCTAAAACGGTTGTGTTTGGATCAAAGGTGTTAGGTACGTAAAAATGGTAAATTGATGGGAATGAGTTGTGTTTGGATGAAAGGTGTTAGGTACGTAAAAATGGTAAATTAATGGGAATGAGTTGTGTTTGGATGAAAGGTGTTAGGTACGTAAAAAAATGGTAATTAATGGGAAAATGGTGTTTGATTAAGGGTATAGATTTTAAAAAACAAAAATGAAACTCTTAAGTACATGATTATGACCATAGAGGAAGGTTCAAGTAGAATAATTTCTTATGATAATAATAATGGAAATAATTTTTTTTATTTTTTATTTTAATATTAACTAATCTTTTTGATAAAAAAAATTTATATCAAAATTATTAGAATTCTATATTCTTTAATATTAAATAAAAATTTTCAAAAGAAAAAAAAAATACATATATGATATACAAATTAAATTTGTGTATTACAACTTTATAATTTTTTGTGTATCACACTAGAAAATTAATAGTGTGTATCACACATAAAAAATTATCAAGGTTGTGATACACAAATATAATTAGTATATCATATATTTATATATAGAGGGTGGGGATTAAGAGGGAATAAAAAAAAATTAGGGAAGGAGAGAAACAAATCTCAACCCTTAATTTCATCATAAATGAATTTTAAAAATGACAAATAATTTTAAATTTTAATATTCATCACAAATGAATGTTAAAAATATTTATTTATGAAAAAATTAAGGGCTAAGATTTACTTCCCTCCTTCCTCAAGATTTGGAGCTTCCCTATGGATCATTTTCCTATATATATATATATTTATTTAAAAAACTATTTCATATTAAAGAGTATAAAATTCTAATAATTTTGATATAACTTTATAATCAAAAAGATTAGTTAATGTCAAAATAAAAAATTCATTCCTACCATTACCTCCATAACAAACTTTACTACATTAACTCATCCCTTTATAATAATTCGTTTAAATAAACCAAACATATAGGTATACAAATAAAAGCAATAACTTCATACGTTGTTTAGTGAAGAAAAGTAGCTTGCTTATATTGACAATAGGGTATAAATTATAATCGGGTTAATTATGTAAATATATCAAACTTGTCACGAAATCAAATTACTTGGTTCAATCCATCAAAAAAACCAAATTTAAATACTCTGGTATCTCAAATGGCATTACCTTACTCTATCTATATGTTACTCGCCTTAAGCTTTAATTAGGGAAGCCACTTCTAATTTGAATGTTCTTATCACCAATTACATACAAATACATACAAATATATATATACACAAGATAATATGATCTTTGACTACTACACTCTAGCAACACTTTTGTGTTATCTTATTCTCCAACCATGAACTTGTTGTTAACACTCTAACACTAACAATTTTTTAAACATGGACTTGGTGTTATTACTCCTAACACTAACCATTTTCTAATCAATTTATTCAACCATTTTCCACCAATAAATACATCATTAGGGTGTTTAATTATCTTTCTTATTGCATAATTTTATAATTTCATAATCATTTCATGATCTCTTTATACATAATTATATTAAACACCCATGAACATATATACTTTCTTTCTTTCATATATTAATTATGAAAATAACTTTACTTTTATACTCAATAATATAGATGTGACTCTATTACCCCAAAATTTGACAACCTCAACATAATTTCTCTACTTAAGATTTATACCAACATAAACTCTAATATCAGATGAATGATTTAAACATGTATAATATACGTTAGAACTTGAGTTTAGTAACTATAAGTTTTGAAATCTAATTGATTGGGTTCCAATTGCATCAATTTACTTCTCCTTCCCTCTTGTTCTTCAAGACCGCCATCACCAACTCATTCTCTTTTCTTTTTAAATTTTTATAATTAAATTTCAATTTTGGGTATATATTTTTATATCACATTTTCTTTCTTAACCTAGAAGAAATGTAAGTTGACACTTTGGTCCTTTTAATTCACGTGTACTTTTTTCCGTCCTATACATTTTCTTCACACTGATAGTCCTTCAAACTTTTTAATATGTACTAGTAATTTAGGCATGTGCGATGCACGAGGTCTTGTTAACTTAACACTGTTGTATCACTTGTGGTTAACCATCTTCTTATATCGTCATGAGTAACATGCAAAAAGATTGATATAAGTTATAAATTTTTAGTTAATCCTTTTTCTTATAATTGCTAGTATTTTAATATTTGTGTTGTTGTTTCTCATGTTTGGGAAACATGTTTAATCATTTTATGTTCGGAATTATTTTTCCTTTTGGTTTTTATATTAATTTTGGTTGTTAATTTTTTTCTTAGAATAATATTTAATTTACTAGTATTTTAAACTATATTTATTAAAAAAAAATTATTTGTTATGAAACTAAACTTGTATAAATGTAATCATATAAAATAAATAATAAATCAATATTTTTTTTAAACTATATTAAATAACAATATATCACAAGAAACTAGAAAAGATAGAAATATTAGATATTAATTCATTTACTAAAATATTTTATTTTAATACTATAAATTACATGAAACTAAATTTTACATAAAAATAAAAATAAATAAAAATCATATATATTTTAAAGTTGGTGTAAAAAAAATAACTAAATATTTAATTTACTTGTAAAATATATTAATTAGCAATCATATATTAAATCATACTCAAATTTAATTTATATATATAAATAAAACTAATTAAATACTTAATTTATTTATTAAGATATGTTAAGTAACTATTGTACATGTTAGATAAAGCGATAAAACTCACTTATATATAACAATTAAAAATAATTTTTGAAGTATTGAATCTATTTACTATTTTATATTAATAAATCACCATTTATTACGTTAAATTCAAAATTTATAAAATAATATAAACCTTATTTAATAGATATTTAAATATATTAATTAAATATCGTTAAAAATAGTTATTAGTATTAAAATTTATTTACTATTTTATATTAAATAACCACTATATGTTATACTAAATTCAATTCTTATGTAACAAATTATAAAATTAGATATATATTCATGTACATGTAATGATTAACTCTATAGTTTTATTTAAATGTTTCTTTTTTATTTATATCCATTTGGTATTTCATATTATTAAATTAAAAATCATTATATATACATGAAACTCAAGTTATATATATATATATTAAGATTAGGTACTAAGATATTCATGAATCACTATTATTTACATGAAATGCAACTTTTATAAAAGTAAAATTAGATTAATTTTATATTTTCTATAACCTCTATATTTGTTTTTCTTATATTCATTTGGTACTTAATATTTATAAATTAAACTTAATTATTTATACATGAAACTTAAGCTAAAATATATAAGCATATAAGGTTATATACTAACATTTATGTCATGGAAGGTAATGTGTAAAATTTTTTCACCAACATTTATGACATAAACCTCAATATGTAAAAGTTTTATTTTCACCATTTAAAGTATGAGAACCAAGGTGTAAAAAGTTTTTTATCAACATTTATGACATGAAACTCAAGTTATATATATATATATATATATTAAGAAAATTAAAATTAAGATAAGATACATAAAATATATATTCTTTTATTATATTTAAGAAAATACTTATTTCAATAATACCTTAAAATTTCGAGATTTTACATTAGCCACATAAGCAAGGGGTAACCAGTTACCATTGCTTCCGGTTAGTTAATGACTATTTTTAATGTATGTTTGGTTGATTTAGACATAAATTATTTTATGGAAATGTACACCTCTTGTTTGATGATTGCAAAGGTGATTAACATGTGATTAAGTTAATTAGTAGAAATTATATACTTGCATTATAGTACGTGAAAGATACGGGCCAAACTGACAAGAGAAAGAGTGAAAATGTGGACAACATGTCCACGGTCTCACCATGCTCGAATCGTGGTTCGACCATAGTCGTATCTCAGATTCATCGTTTGAGTCAAGGTTAGTCAACTCTTAGTTGCTTAAATAGTATGAGTTTGATTACTATTTTTGTAAATATTTAACACTTTATAAAATCAAAGTTATTTTATGATCTTTATGAAATTTTATAAAATTTCAAAAAGTATAAAATTATTTTTATTAAAAGAAAATTGCTAGAGATAATCTTTCAAAAAGCCTCCAACCTTGGAACAAAGTCAAACAAAAAAACACAATAACCATTGGGTAAATGTAAGTATTCTCTATTATCCAAGGTATATATACTTTTGTGTTTACCCAGTGTGTTTAACCTTTTAACCACTAAGAAAATCATAAATAAAGTTTTTATAGGTTCTTAGTAACTGATTTATAGAGTTTGACTTTGAAAAAATGTGTTTTGAAATTATTTAAAACGGATAAATTTTTAAACTTTTTTGGATACTCAAACCATGGCATGACCACAGTCGGGCCGTGGGTGAACGTGGTTGTAACGGATTTTTTTTCTTGAACTTTGAAAATTTTGAAAATAAATATCTAGCTCATTTTAACTTGAAGGTTATCCTATTGAGCTTGTAAAGCAGATTTCTCTCAATTAAAAAGTGATCATTGCTTGTATTGTTTATCACTATCGTCGACATTTACTCACTGATTTTAGGTCCAAACTCAACGAGTAAGAGTCCAATTGGGCTGTTTTCTTATATGTTTTATCCCAGTGAGTTTAGTGAATGTTTGCTTTTGAATCAAGTCATTTGGAGTCCGAATGAGAGAATTATGGCCAAAACCGTGAAGCCTTGCCAAAACTGCATCACTCTTCCAGCTTCGATCTTCTCTTTAGCTTTCGATACAATATTCGTCCTTTATGCATTAAACCTCCGATTTGAAGCTAATAACAAAATATAAAGAAATTAAGTATAAAAACATTGATATCACAATAGAAAAACGTATATAAAATAGGCAATATCAGCTTCTTATTGTAGAAGTTAGAGAGTTTTGTTATGTGATCTTCTTTTAGTTAAAGAACATTACTATTGTGCTGTTATTGAAGAAGAAACAATACTTTGAACGGTTTCCATTCTTACCGTGAAAAAGATTAAGTTATAGTGGAGAAATCCGGAAATCATGATATCAGGGTGTGAATTAAGGTGAACTAGTTAATGGGCATGACAACCACCATAAATCGTGGTGTCGCTTGGTGATATTATTTTAACCCTTAAACTCTTTACTTGCTAGCATATTTACTTTGATTATAATTTCTAGTCAAGTAATCATCCAAATTTCAAGCAAAAGATTTTAGAATCGATAAAATCGGTAATTAACCCTAGATTAGTGATTCACCACATCTCTCACTAACTTACGACTACAAACCATAAGAGCGATTAGTAACTTCGATGCATACAATAGAACTTTTAGAATATAAATGCATGCAAAAGGATGTTGTGACAAGTTTGATACATTTATAGACAGTTAGCCCATCAAATTTATAATTTTAGACATAAAGAGTTAAATGAATTATTTCTTTGAAAACATGCAATTTCATTGAAAATTTCTAATTTAGTTAAAGCAAAGGAATAGAGGCAAAATTGTAGTGTTCATGGCCCTTTAACTTAGGGCAACTACTCCTGCCAGAGTTCTTCTCGACTTCAAAGACCGAAGTTGTGATCCAAATGCCGAACCACTCAACATTTTTTCTTTCCCTTTTTTTCTTTTCCTTTCATTTGATTGGTTCAAAACGTTTTTGTAGTCCATTTTTAACTTTGAATTTAACATTAAACCACTTTTTTTAAAATTGTACTCGGTACTACTCCGATATTAAACCTAATGCCGAAGTTAATATTTAAGCACTCATCATGCTCTTATAATTTCATTAACTACCGTATAAATTCCTCTCTAAGACCTCAACTTCTCTATTGTTTTCAAAATTTGCCACCTACCCTCATAAGATAATGACATGTGTACTAAATAACAAAATGATAGTTTATAAAGGTTTCATTTCTAATTTTAAGTTGTTAATCTTAATCTTATATACTTTTTAATATTTGATATCATTCTTATTCGTATTTGGTTATCGTTGAAGTATGTACGTCGTATTCAAAATTAATCCCAAAAATACTAAAGAAATTATGGGAAGCATTTGTAGTAGACTAAAACTTAAGTTAATTAATTGATCAATCCGTGTATAGTATGAATATAGAAAACACTAACAGATCGTAGGAAAACTGATACTTAACAATAATAAAAGTATATTTTGTCTTCATGAAAGTGACTATTTTTTAATAAAAAAAAGTTTGAGAAGAAAAAAACACGAAAAGAATAAATTAATATTTTTGAAATGTTATAAAATCTATCTGTAATTAAATGATCGAGACAACAAAGGAGTCTTACGAGGTGACTCACGTTTAGGAGTCAAACCACCTTTAATCATGACATTTAAAAAACTGAATAATAGCATATACTGATTATTATTATGCAATATCTCTAAAGTATCTTTCCCTTGCATATAAATATTACACCTTTCTTTCTAATTTTGTACACGATTTATTAAACAATCTCTTGGTGTGCATCCTAACCACTCTCCGGCCATCGCTATGACAGGCCCCCGAAAATTTCTGATCGTGGCCTATTCAGGTCAAGGCCACATCAACCCATCCCTTCTCTTTGCTAACCGTCTCCTTAAAAAGGGTATCGATGTCACATATTCGACTAGTTTCTCGGTCATTCGACGCTTTGACAAAAAGAGCACTCCCCAAGGCCTAACCTTTGCTCCATTCTCTGATGGCCACGACGATGGCATGCAACCAACTACCACCCTAGAACAATTCGTATATGATTTTTCTACAAAGGGTTCTTGTGCTGTGGCAGAGCTCATCAGCTCTGCTGTAGCAGCTGGTCAACCCTTTGACCATTTAGTCTACACCACAGTTGCACCCTGGGGTGCATCAGTGGCGAAAGCCCACAATCTAAAATCCACTCTCCTCTGGTGCCAACCAGCTACTATCTTGGATATTTACTATTATTATTTCAATGGTTCCAAAGATCTGATATCAAGTAATAATTTTAACCCCGCGTTTCAAATCAACTTACCTGGATTGCCCCCACTAACCATAGCGGATCTACCCTCGTTTTTCTGGCCATCAAACCCAAAGGAACATGATTTTTTAATACCACTTATGAACGATCATATCGACGCACTCAAAACATCTCAAAGAATACTGGTCAACACTTTCGATAAACTAGAAGTTGAACCCCTTCGAGCAATTGATAAGATTCATTTCTTTCCTATTGGACCCTTAATCCCGTCAGAATTGTTGGATGAGAAACAATCGTCCGAAAATTCCCCTAGTTACATACATTGGTTAAACACCAAACCAAAATCGTCTGTTGTGTATGTTTCATTTGGAAGCATAACAAATTTATCCAACGATCAAGCGGAGGAGATGTCTACTGGGTTGTTAGAGAGTCGTCGGCCATTTTTATGGGTGATAAGAGATAGTGAGCAAGCAACTAAATTGAGAAACATAGATGAACTTAAAGATCAAGGAATGATAGTGAATTGGTGTTCTCAAGTAGAGGTATTGCGACACGAATCAATAGGATGTTTTGTGACACATTGTGGATGGAATTCGACATTGGAAACGATGGTGGGAGGTGTTCCTATGGTCGCATTTCCACAATGGACCGATCAGGGAACGAACGCAAAGTTGATTGAAGATGTGTGGAAAATAGGGGTTAAGGTGAACAAGAGGGAGGTAGATGGAATAGTGGAAGGAAATGAGATTGAGAGATGTGTGGAATTGGTGATGAAAGATGAAAAGATGAAGAAAAGTATACAGAAATGGAGCAAATTGGCAAAAGAAAGTCTCAACAAAGGTGGATCATCCATCGTCAACCTCCAAACTTTCTTGAATGATGCTTGAAATTATAAGAAATAAGGTTGTATGAATAAGATGCTATAGATTGATTGATTTAATTTGTTATCGTAATGTCTATTCGTTCGTTGTATCTAATTAAAAAGTGCAAATGAACTATTTCTTTATCTAAATCATTTAAATTAAATTGTAATTGTAATAGGTACTTATTGTAAGAAGAAAATAAAATAAAGGGTGCGTTTTTCGATCTTTTCTAAACTATCTTTGTATGTGATTTGATGAATTTAAAAAAGATTAACTGATTTTATTCATTTTACCGTTCAAATTAGTAAAACGAGAAGCAAGAAATATGAATACAAATGCAATTTGTTTGGAATATACACAAAAAGTACAGTATGGTGATATTTATTTCTTCATAATCATCAAATCGTCAATCAATCGATAATGAGTATCAAAATAATAAATTAGTGAAACAAGAAACAATAAAGTATTTAAATATGAATAAGATGGTATTGTTTCTGAATCTAGAATAATAAGATACAATAAACTGGTCTATTAACAATCATCCGTAATGGTCAATAATAAATAATAAATAAATAAAGAAACATGATGCCTAATCGCGATGTCGGAATTAAAGAAGTAAAGATTTCGACGCGATTGTGAGGCCAGGATTTTGTTTCTTTATCCGCAGGCAGCTACCGGCCGATGCCCAGTCGTCGAAAAAAAAATAATTTTTAAATTTTTTTCGTTTTATCATTTTTTCCATTTTTTATATTTTTTTCTACGTTTTTCACATTTTATTAAGGTTTTTTCATTTTTTACGTTTTCCTAACTTTTCTATTAATTTTTTTCATTTTTTTACGTTTCTTTAAAAAAATATTTTACGTTACTTATACATTTTTATTCGTTTTTTTCATTTTCTTTTCGTTTTTTACGAGTTTTTTTACGGTTTTTTTCACATTTTTGACATTTTTACATAATGCGTGTTATTTTAATGTTTATTCTTACATTTTATACCTAATTCATGTCATTTAGAGGTTTGTTGCTGCATGTTATATATATTGCATGTTATTTTGAGGTTTGTTGCTGCATTTTTTACATACTGCATTTATTTTCATGTTTTCTTGCTGTATTTTATATATAACATGCAATAAAGAATATCAAATATAACATGCAGTATATATAAAATGCAACAATACACATTAAAATAGTGTAAACAACGTTAAAAACGTAAAAAAAGGAAAACATAAAAAAAACTTTAAAAACCCGTGACAAAATAAAAAAACATTAAAATTAGTAAAAAATGAAAAGAAAACAAACAAATTAATAAAAATGTATATAAATCGTAAAAAAAGCGAATAAAAACGTTAAAAATGAAAATAAAACGAAAAAAATAATAAAAATGTAAAAGAAAAATGAAATTTAAAAAAAAAATTTAGAAAAAGAAATGTTTTGGAAAAAAAAAAAATTACAGCGGCCGGTGGGCTGCTGGCTGGCGGGGGAGGGTGAGGGTGGAGGTGAGTGTATAAGTGAATAACAAGTTAGAGGTAGAATGTAGAATATATGAAAAATGAGAGGGGTTAAAATGAAAATTGGTTTTGTGACATGTGTCAGTTTTTGATTGGTTGGGAGGCTGGCCACACTTCCCTCCTTAGAGGGGCTGCCCTCCTGAACTACACTCTAAATATTTTCATTTCAATTTTTAGGTGATTGAGGATGAAACATTACATATAACTATTTTGTTTTCATTTCCTTCTATTTTTCCTTCCGACTCGAGAATACATGTGAGCTATTTTATATTATATTCATTTCCATCATTTTCTTTTGTTTTGTTTTCCATCTTATTCTTTTCCTCCTAAAAAAAAATAAAGAACACAACATAAGTGACTTAATCCCTATAGGTTAACTTGATGTAATGTTAATCCTTGAACTATGAAAATAATAGTAAAATCTTTCAGATTTAGTCTTGTGGACTAAACTGATTTGCAAGTCGAAGAACAGACATAACCACGATAAATCCTCGTGTTCGTATTGTCTCGTTTATCTAGTTTGCTTGGTTTATTTATCCGTTTATTAGTTGTGGGTGTAGCCTCGATTACACGAGTGTTGCTTGGTTTGTTTTTGCTAACGATTGATATCATCGTCATGAACTGGTCATTCTTAGTTTGATTCCGCTATAATTCCTAACAACCGTTATCAAAGTTCTAAATTGAGTGATTTGGGAACAATGGCGGATGTAAGCATGATCAAGATTAGGTTTTGATACTTAGTATTTCTTTTTCTAGAAGACAGAGATTTGAGATAGATCTTGATCCGGAAGAAGTTAACCATCGAGGAACAATTAGAACGACACCTCGGCTTGGAGATATAATAGTGACACGATTGTGGTGTATTTTTCTGATCCGGTTATAGTATGTAATTAGTGACACGATTTACGTGTTTTGTGACACGATTCTAATTTTGGATCTTGACGTGAGGGCGGTTGGTCGCGACGCGCTAGGTTGCAAACAGTGATTCGATTGATGATGAAAAAAGAAAATTCTTGGTTTAGTTCTCCACCTTTAAAGACAGAAAAAAGGATTGATCAAATATTGAGTCTAACTCATAGTGATAGTTTATCAAAGAATGACTCTAGTTATCAAATGATTGAACAACCTAGAGCAATTTACTTACGATACTTAGTTGACATTCATAAAAAGTGTCTAATGAATTATGAGTTCAATACATCCTTTTTAGCAGAAAGACGGATATTCCTTGCTCATTATCAGACAATCACTTACACTTATTCACAAACTGCGTATGGGGCTAATAGTTTTCATTTCCCATCTCATGGAAAACCCTTTTCGCTCCTCTTAGCCTTATCCCTCTCTAGGGGTATTTTAGTGATAGGTTCTATAGGAACTGGACGATCTTATTTGGTCAAATACCTAGCGAAAAACTCCTATCTTCCTTTCATTATGGTATTTCTAAACAAGGTCCTGGATAACAAGTCTCAAGGTTTTGATGATATCGATATTGATGATATTGACGATCTTGATGCTAGTGACGATATTCTTGATATGGAGCTGGAACTGCTAACTAGCATGAATGCGCTAACTATGGATATGATGCATGAAGATGAAGACCGACTTTATATCACCCTTCAATTCGAATTAGCAAAAACAATGTCTCCTTGCATAATATGGATTCCAAACATTCATGGCGAGAGGCCGATCGTGTTGAGGTTGTATTTAGTCGTAGTAGGAACTACTCTTTGATTAGAGTCAATGGTGATTTTAAGAATTCTTGAATCCTAGGATTTGGATTTGGGTTGATCATTCTTTGCGATCATATGCAAAGAAGGGATGAATTTTATCGGATTTCTTCTCGTGCGAGATGCTGATGAGAGGGCGTTTGATGTGGCGAGTATGGGATGAACAATATGACACATGGATATTAAGTGGTTGATATTGCCTAAATTAGACATATTTATAACGGCATTATCGGTCCTAATTATATATTATTTTAGTTAATTTACGAACTTTCGGTACTTAGTTAGTTGAGATTTGTTTTTAGGTCAAAAGATTGAGAAAACTGAAGAAGGGATGAAGAACTGGTGGATGAAAAACGAAGAAAGACAAAAATGTAAAAAAGCTATAAAAAATAACCACTACCCACCAGGTAGGCAGTGTACCCGTCGGGTACCTACTACCCAAACAGGTTCTTCACACTCAACCGGGAACATCAGGAACAGAGAATTGGATTCGAATTATACCCGCCAGGAACTCATGAGTTCCAGTTTAGAAGAACAACCGGGAACCAAAGGTTTAACCGGGTGGGATTTGGTATTAACCGCGGGGTACCCCTGCTACCAGCCGGGTACTTATGGCGGTTACGGATTTTTAGCTTTTATCCTTAATCAAACCCTAATTATCACTATTTTTTTATCATCAATTATTGGTTGGCGATTGGAGGCGACTTTGGAGAGCTTTTGGGGATACCCTCAATGATTCATCAACCTTTGAATCATGATAGAAGTTAGGGTTTGTTTCTATTCATTCGAACCTTTATTAGTTTATGTTTAATTCATCTTTGTAACCGATTATGAATTATTCGTAGATTATTATTTGTTTGATGGAACCCATGACAATGGGCTAAATCATTTATATTCATCTAGGCTAATAACCCTAGATGTTGGATTTATAATATTTAGATTTTATTATGCGTATGATTTGATGTTTAATTATTGAACGATTTGCATCTGATTTATTTAACTTAGTCAATTGATGTAATAATTGTGCTAATGAGTGAGAACTCTTAGATTTCGTACTGCGCTTACTTTTGATTGGAAACAATAAGATAATTGATCCAATTAGGTTAAATAAATTACAATATGGGTGAATCATACTAAGAGACATATTATGTGATTTTAGTTAGCTCTAGGACACTAGGATTATGAGATTAAATCATTATGTTAGTAGGATTGATCAATCATAATTGAGATTTATAACTTGTCAATGACACTAGCACTTTATGATTTAATTAAATGATTACATTGTGAAAACAAGTAATCTAGATTATTAATTCTCATACGTTAAATACTTATCTATCGATTCTCCAACTCTCGGGGGGTAAAAAGTCTAGATGAAAATGCTTCTACCACTTGGTTGAATTATCATTCACTGCTTATTTAGTTAGTAAATACATTTTGACTGCATGTCGTTAAGAGGCACCTTCCCTGATAACTTAGCTATAGATTAGACAAATAAACCTCAAAATACGTATAAATTGTTTCTGTGAGAGACTAACCGGTAGATTTATTACTGCTATACTACTATCCGATTACGTATACTTGCCTGGTTGTGTAATAGTTGTTTTGATATTGTTTTACTATTTTTATAATTAGATATTTACACATTAGTGGTTATATCTGATTTCCGATCTTACAGATCTGCTTAGACCAACGTGCCAAACCAGAGAGTTTCTTTCATTAAATTTGAGGCTCAAGGATTACAATTACATAGGGTTAACTTATATAAGGAATAAGCAACTTAGGAACAAGAAAAAAAAATCATTTTCTGTTGACCTACTGTTTCGCGTCGCAATCTGCACTAAATCCACCTATCGTGTTGCGGCCGAGAGTTGGGTCGTGATCTTTCCAAACTTAGGCCCATGATTTTTCGATTAATCTTTCACATTTCCTAATGTACTATTATGGAAAAGGGGACAATGATGGAAAGTATGGGTGTTCACGGTTCGGTTTGATTCGGTTTTTGACAAAATTCGAATCGAATCAAATATTTTGGCTTTTTAATAATCAAAACCGTTCGGTTTCGGTTTCTCTACGATACAGTTTTTCGGTTTCGATTCGGTTTTATCGGTTAGTTTTCGTTAATAACCGAATTCTAAACTTTGATCAAAATAAAACTTTGAAGGCAATTTTAATTTTTTTTAATTCCGTTGTGTAGTTTGTTTGTTTGTTTCGTTTAACATGTTTATAGGATCCACAAACATCATCTTATTCATATTATTTGAAACAAATAGTAGATTATAACTCGCAGATTCACAAGATTACACATAGATTTTTTAAATACCCGAGATATTTATAAAAAGTAACATTTTATCGTCACATTATAATTCAATTTAATTTATACGGGTCAAGTAATATAACAGAAGGTGATAATTGTTGTTGGCATTTTTACAAATTGTCATATGCAATTGACTCATTAAAACAATAATAATATATATCTTAAATATAGATCGATGATGTATAATTTAGCTTTCGTTGATGATAACCATTACAACCTTCAAAATACAATCATTGAATAATTTTTTGAATTAGTTGCCATAATGTAGACCGTTGATAAATAAATGTAATATTTAAACTACTGTTTATTATAAACATAATAGTGAATATTTCAACGTTGATAGTCAAAGTAAATATAATTTGTTATAATTCTTTTGTTATATTGAATAAATTGAGTATGTTATGCTAAAATTCTACTTGTTTGGTTAAAAGAATTTATGATCTTGTTTATTTAGCTAATTATTCTATAAATAACAATTGCATTACCTCATTATCTTCTGGACTCCCACTGTTAACTCTATCACACCACTAATTACTATGTGGATGGACTAATGGTCATGGTTTAGTTGGTTAAGAAGGAACTACGAATTGGATTAGACTAACGATTATGGTTTTGTTGGTTAAGAAAGAACTATTTATTGGTTGAATTATTAGAGCATCATCGATTGATGTTTAACAAGTTTATGAGAGTCATGGAGTATTATAATATAATATCTATCTATTTTACATATAATAAAACAAAATATGTAATTTACTATTTAACTACACTATACGCTTAGAGAATTAAAGTAATATTAACAATAATATATGTATAATTATAAATAAATATTAAATAATTGAAAAATATCAGTTCGGTTATTATCTATTTGATTTTTATGTTAACCCTAATCGAATCGAAATATTACGGTTATTACATTATTGAAAATTGAATCGTCGGTTTTAATTTCGATTCGGTTTTTTCGGTCGGTTATTTTGGTTACGATTCGGTTTTTCGGTTTTTTCGCTCACCCCTAATGTAAAGTAAACTCTCTCTAGTTCCTTTGTCATTTCTAACTAACTCTCTACTTCTTACAAGTGGGTTCCATTAGACAACTGTCAATTCAACGCCACGTTAGTATTTAGTATTTCCTTAGAAAGACTGATCAAAGACTGAACTCTACTAATGATGGACTGAAGAACTGAACTTTTTTGGGCCCCACTCCTTATTTCATTTTTTTTTCAATTAATACATAATATAAAAAAATTACTTTAAAAAAAGTTCATTAATTAAAAAAGATAACATTACATTTAAAAATAAAAATAACATTACATCAACTAAAAAAATAAAAATACGATCACATTAATTATTTTGAATACGAAAGTTTGAGAATAGGTTTCAAATGTGTTCGATAAGAGCATTTCGAAGTTGATGATGCACCCTCAAATCTTGTAATTCTCTGTTTATACAAAGTTGTATTTTAATCCTCTCCGATCAAGATCGCCGCGGAAGATTATTCGGGTTTGAGGGGTAGTCTTCCTCAAGTTGACATATTGTGTATATGTTGTCTTCTGTTATCATGTTTCGTAAAATCACATAATTGTACATGATTTTTCGTATATTGTTGACGCTTGTCGCACCCCCAAGACGCGTGGCAGCGGAAGGTATGGGGTGTCATGGGAGCGCCGACCAAATCAAATATCACAACACAAGAGTTACAACAAACGACCTCTATATGAGACGTTTTCAAAAAAAAAAAAAAAAGTCATTACATTTCAAACTTAAAAGTGTTCACATAAAATTAGGAGTTCGCATCCGATACGTAGAATTACATAACTATTATTACAAAATATAGTAAATGCAATCTAATTCCTTGGTTGTTTCAAAATATGCGACTCGAGCTATTGCTTCCAAAGCATCCTACTGCGGCTGGTCACCTGAGAATACATACTAAAAGAGTCAACATAAAGTTGGTGAGCTCATAGGTTTGAAAACAATTGATATTACATTGTATGGAACGTGTGGAACACAAGATTTCCTGTTTGTATCATCCAACAATGATAGTATTGTATTACAAAAATGTAAAAGAGGTGTATATTGTTGCCATGAGCCCATAGTTCGAGCTTAACTGTGGTGTCGGGTCACAATCAAGTGCCACGATCGTGGTGCCTCCCTGCGAGTGCCTAATCCAACACTCGTAAGAACAAATGATAATGCGTCTGTTTGACCAGTTAGTGCGACTAACCCGGACGGGGGGAGTCAATCCCAAATAGTACAATTCATTAACATTCACGCTATAACGATACTAACAAACTATGTGTGGGGGACTTTCAGGATTAGTTAAATAACTCATGCAACCAATATATCGTGTTTTGTACTTGCGTTCACATAAAATAGCAGTTGTTAAAAGCAGTTGTATGTATTCTCACCCCTGAGTGGAAATAGTAGAAAAAGGGGCTATGAAACTCACCTGAGATTAATATGTTATTTAGCAAATAACAAATAGCAAGTAACTGGTGTTCCCAAGAGAAATCTTCTAACGCCCTAGACGTATAAGATTGTGTTAGTAGATGTCTCAAAAGACCATCTTTAGTGATTGTATAAGTGGAGGGTTAATGTCCACTTAAGCCAATCATGTAGGTGGAGGGTTAATGCCCACCTATTCGCTAGTAGTTCACTTAACTAGTATGTTCATTCTTGTTTGCTTTATTGAAAACGTGTACGACCCGTTGGTGAAAGTTTGTGAAAACATAATGATGATTAGTATGGGAAGTGGGTGAAGCCCACGAATGACGGGGGTCCGTGGGCAGCGCCCCTGGTGGCGGGGTCTAAGGGGCAAGGCCCCTGGCTGGGGTCGAGCTGACAGGTCAGCCCGAACAATTTTTATTTCAACTTATATTTCTTTAGTAAAAATGTTTTGAATTTTGGTCATCAGCGACACAAGGCTTGTGTCGCTAATGTGGTTTTGGCGACACAACTTTAGTGTCGCAGAGGTGACAGTTCAAATGTTATAGCGACACAAGGGTTGTGTCGCAAATGTGACTAGCGACATAAGGGTTGTGTCGCAAATGTGACGGTTCGAATGATAGAGCGACACAAGTGTTGTGTCGCAAATGTGACGGTTCAATTATTATAGCGACACAAGGGTTGTGTCGCAAAATGTGACGGTTCGAATGTTATAGCGACACAAGGGTTGTGTCGCTATTGGCTATTGAGCTTCTGCGACACAGGGTCAGAAACAGACCAGTTTTGCAGATTTTATTTCGTAATTCAAATGTTCGAGATAAAATTCAAGAAAAATATATGTTGTTCCTTAGTATGTTAGGTACTTAAAATAATTTTTACAGAATTTTTAGACAAGTTTAAGTATTTATTAAAATTGTAAGTTTCCACAGAGGACAAAAAGTGGCTAATCAGGAGACATGCAAGGAGATTGAGTTTCTGGGCAAAATTCGTGCATATTTGGGACAAAGTCATATCTACCACTATTATTCTTAACAAAATTTCGGAAGTTTTGGCGTTGGTTTCAAGTCGTTTGGACATGTAAATCTCGAGTTATGACTAAAACAATAAGGGACAAGTTTTCTGCCTTTTTCCCAGCCCGTCTACATGATTTTGTAAAAATTATTTCGAGTATCAAAAGAGTTCCAAAAATTATGAGACCAGTGGAAAATGAAAGCTAACTTCTTAAACTTAGTTTTAGCGTTTTTAATCGTTAATTTTGGTCAAGTTTTGAGGGAGATATCACCTCCCAAAGTTGGACAAAGTTTCTGGCCGGAATTCATGTAAATTTCTTGAATGTTTTAAGCTATGAAAACGATTTTTGTGAAATCTTTTGGACATATCTTTTTTAAGTGAGCATTTTAACATGTTTATAGATGTGTTACAAGTATTATAGATGAATTAGATGTTCTTACAAGCTTGAAGAACCGATCGAAATGGAGAGGAAAGTGAGGAAAGAGCTTGATTCTTGACTTTTTCTTGAAAATGTGATGGCGGCTCGTGGTGGTAGAGTGGTGGTTGATGGTGGTGGTGAGGTGGTTGATGGTGGTGGGAAGGTGGTAGTTGATGGCAGATTTTAGAGAGAGAGGGAGAGTAGAGAGAGTGTAGAGAGAAGGTGGAGAGAAATGGGGTTGTGTGTGTGTGAAAATGGGGGGTTAGGGGGGGTGTTTTGTGGGGTGGGCTTGGGCCTTATTTGGAGTGGCCTCTTGGATCAGCCCATGTCGAGTTGGGCCTGGCCCAAAGGTGTCTCGGGCTCATAACTCCTTTTCTCGACTTCGTGTTTCGTTCCCCGTTCGTTTAAACGTTAATTTGTGATTTAAAAAAAGTTGATAATTTACGTTGAGCTTTTGTATATACTTTTAATTTGTGAATAATATTCGGGATAAGTAAGTATTCTTAAAATACTAATTTGAGTTACAAAAGTATATTTCGGGTGTTGCTCGGGTGTCGGGCTCAGTTTGTGCGTTTCCGTCGCGTTTGTTACGTTTTAAACAAAACGTCAAAGTTTTTCGTGTATCATTATTCGAAATAATAATATAAGGTATATAACCACTATTTTAACTATAAAATATGATTACGTTATCTATGAAAAGTTTTCACCAACGTCGTATAAATAGTCGGACCACGTCCGGTTGTTTCGCGAAATTACGAATAATTACGAAGGTGTAATTCAAACAATTACGTAAGTGTATATACACATATATACGAATAGTTGCAAGTAATCACAAGTACTTAGCCTAATAAAGAACTAAATACACGAAATTAGAGTTCTAGTTTAAGGTAATCGTTACCCTACAGTGTCGGGTGTCACAACGCTATATGGTCTTGCCGGGTTTTTAATGATTGCCTAACGACCTTGAAGCACACCGAATGCTCATTCAACATCCTTTCCTGCTGCTTCTTGGAATCTCTTGAATTTCATGGTCTTTTCTTAATGGGACATTTAAACGACTTCACAAGAGTAGCCCATTCTGGATAAATTCTGATAGCGAGGTAATATCCTTTATTGAATTCAACCATGTTAACATTATACACGAGCTTGAGAACTCTATTTTAGAGTAAATCCTTGAAGAAATCCGATTCATTAAGAACGTTGATATTGTTGTTCGATCCCGTTGGACAAAGTAGGTGTGCCAAATCGACAAATCGACAAGGCCAATGCTTCGAGCATGATTGTTGGATAACCTTGATCACCTCGTGTGTATTGACCTTTCCACTCTACTAGATAGTTTTTCCAAGGCCAATCCATACAATCGATGCTTTCGATCATCTCCGAAAAACCATGCAATTTTTTCATATTTAGCATGTAAACGTTGGACATCTTCGAGTGTTGGTTTTCTCAAGTACTCGGTCGAGTATATATGAAATACACATTTATAAAAGTTGTCCAAATAATCGTATGAAGTTTGTTGACCCATGTGTAAGTATTCATCAAACGCATCGACGGCACAACCATACGCCAATTGCGTATGGTGAAAATGCACTTTTGATAAACGTTAAAACCAATTTACCGGTATCATCACGCCATTGATGAAAATAACTAACATACGGAAGTATCGGTGGTTGAGAGTAAGAGGTTATACCTTGACATATATGGAGAAACAATGACTTGCGCATCCGAAATCGTCTTCGAAAGTAATCTTCCGGGAATGTTGGTGAATCGGAAAAGTAGTCTTTCCACAAACGTTCGTCGGCGCCGAAACGATCTCTAAGTAAGAATCTTCTATGTACTTTTGATCGTGAACTTTCAGCTTCGTCTTCTTCATCTTCTTTAAACGTTTCAACGGTATCGAGCATAACAATCAGATTGAAACAAGCATTCAATGCATTGATATCTTCAATATCGGAATCTTCGCTCTAATCTTCGTTGTAATCTTCGTATGGATCCATTACACTGTTAAATTGTGTGAATTATATAATATAGATATAGATAATATTTAAAAGAAAGTATTTAAAAGATGATGAGAATTATTTATAAAAAAGAGGATTACTTGTATGTATATATAGGGTGTGGGATTGAAAATAGATGTTTTAAAAAATGCAAAAAACGACTATATAACCGTTATATAACGTTCTTTTTTTTTTTTTTTTTAACATTTTAACATTACAAAAACAACTTTTTTTTCATCCGTTGGAAATTTGACCCACACACTCACCTTCTTCATCCGTCTTCTATGCTAATTGGGCATGTCTTCTCCCCAACGCTCGACCAAAGATGTCACCGTGCCACTGGCGTCTTTTTGTGACAAGTGAAAGATGGAACAACGATGGTCCCGTTGAAATTGGTTTTATGAGATACAAAATTTAACACTTTTGGGTTAGAAAAAAATATAATGAAAGATGAATATAATCATATGTGGACGATACTTGGCTTTTATCACATGTGAGTAAATGATTCTTTATGATTACATCTGGATATGATAATCATGTAACAGAATAGCTCAAGATTGACATGGAAGTAATGGTTTGAGCATGTATGTAGCCACCACGTGTATATGTACATTGATAGGTGTGTTAGATAAAAACTTATATTTAAAGTCAAAAAGTTAAGCTTAATTTTTTATAAATGTCTAACAAAATATAGCTTAAATAAATAAATTGACATAAAAAGATAAATAAATATTTGATAAATAACTATATAAGGGATATTTGTGTAACTTTTTATTTCATAAGCTTCATGCTTATTCTAAAAGCTACTTTTAGTATACTTTTTTTTGAAGAGCTTACTTTTTCAGTAAGCTCTTAAAATTTTGTCAACTAGACAATACTAAAAGCTTGAGCTTATAGAAAAAATAAATTTAAACTCTCATAAGCTCACTTTCTAAACACACCCTATTCTTTTAGTATTTTGATTTGTTTTAATTATGTATAACAAGTAACTACATTCATAATTATTCACTAAAATTAAAATGAAATTAAAATACAACTATTGCATCAAAGCTACCACTTTTAGTTAGGGTTGTTCAATTGGTCGCGTCTCAATCCACCTAAGATCCAATTCAAAACGTAGATCACTCAATTCAAGCCATCCAAATAAAAGTTTGCATTATTCAATTGGATTTCAGTTACTCAAATAAAAGGAATTTTGTAGTATGACTTAGATTACCGAGATAACTGAATTGCCCATATATCAATTTAAAGCATTTTTATTATTCATATTGGATTATTTTTTAAATGAATTTGTAATTGTTGTATTCGAGTTGAGTTGTATGTGATTTATTGAATTATCAAAAATAAGTATGAACAAGTGATGTTTATCGGGTTTCCAATTGAAAATATTTAAAATCAAAACCAAACCATTGAACCAATTTCTTATTCGGTACCCAAAAACCAAACCAAATCCGATTAATCCAATCCAAATAATTCGAACAACAAATGAATCGGTTAGGTCATTCGGTTAAACCAAACAACTAACACCCTTACCTTTAGTAGTGTATATCCGTATAAACAGTAAGCGTTTTGACTTGTTTTAATTTTCTATAACAAGTAAATACATATACTGAAATGAAAATACAACTGTTGCATCAAAAAGCTACCAATTTTAGTAGTGTTCATTCTTATAAACAAGCACCTGCAGTCTGGTTTCAATTTGGTCTCCACTTGGTACCGTTTTATATTTCAGCGGTTTCAGAGTGAACGTTAAACACCCCTAAAAAAGGGAAAAATTTAGTAGTAGATCATAGCGAAACTTATGATACCATGAAGAAAATGACGGTATATTTTACAAATTATATCATAAATTAAGCAATCTACTAAATGCTAGATCTTTTGTCTGATACAAAGGTAGAACAATAATGATATTGAAATCAACTATTACTAATTGAATGTAAATATCAACCTCTATAAATCCGACTTTACATTAACGAGAGTGAACAATGTCGGTAAGTAAGAGTTTCTATCATAAACTGAAAAAATGAATGAAAAAACACTATTATTTGCGAAAATAAAAACTTTTTTTGTGATTTTTGCAACTTCAGTCAATGTAGCCTCCAGATATCCAAAATGTTAGCCACAATTCCTCTGTCCCCAGCATATAATCCTTAAACTTTAGGACCCAATTTTGTAATTCACTTTCATATTAAACCTACAATGAGCACAATTACCGATTAAATAGATATTAATACTAATTTAAGTTATCGATTTCCAAGATTGAGAAAATGTTTTATATTTTTAAATAGACACACACAAACAGATCAAACCTTGGCAGCAGAAGCAAAAGCAGATCGAGACAGTAACAGTTGTCCTCAACCTGGAATCTGATCAATATCAAGCAAGAAAAATATTTAGCAGCAGCAACATAAAATGAATTGAGAAACAAAAAAAAATATAGCAGAAACCATCTTAAAAGACAATCATCATCTTCCGTACATCATTTGTATCTTCTAGGAATAAAGCTATGATTGTGTTCATTACAATGTACTAGAGGAAATTTAGGAGCACTTGGACCGCGTTTAGTTGGAGGAAAACAAAAATCTCCATTTTCCTTTTTATAGCTACAAATTTAAAAAATATCATTTACGGTTTTCTAAATTTTCTATTCAGGAAAAGGAAAATAGTGTGCTTTACATTTGATCACCCTTACTAATAAACATCTTTATTAAGTACATGAATGAAGGACTAAGTATCTCACTACAGTGAAGCATACCAAAACAGACAGAAAAGTGCAAGAGTAGTTTATTAGAGCCAAAGTAGTACTAATAAATATATGAAACTCTTACTTTATTGTTTTCTCTGATGTTCTGAAGGTTCGGTCACCAATAAGATTGTTCTTCTTTTTGGTTGTAGATTTATTGCCATAACGGAGAAAGTGCTTGTACCATATTGCCGAGCTCTTTGGGTACCTTGTATATTTACCACCTTTAAAATCTATATACATTAGACCAAAACGGGCAGAATAACCTACATCCCATTCAAAGTTATCCAACAATGACCAAACAAAGTATCCCTTCACTCTAACACCATCACTGCAAATATGTGAAAGATTTCAGATATTAACCTAAGTTAAAGAAGTTTTAATTGCAAGTATTTTTTATGGCGCATATTGCATAAAAAGGTAACATAGTTTGGTAACAGTTCTATTTAAATTTGGGTGATGATTCATACAGCCATATTTCATCCGATCATCACTAAACATGCTTTATGTTATTGTACAATCATAAAACATATTTAGTGGTGTACGGGTAAAAACTGTACGAATCACTACCCTTTAAATTTAAATTGGTAATATAGTACTTTTCTCACTCCAAAAAAGATTCATATTTAAATTACATTGGTAAAGGTTCGGAATTTTAAAAATTTCTGTTCCCCTGCATTTGAAATTGTAACATGGTCAAGATGGTGACACTGCAACGAACGTGTTGGTCAACTTTGACCATGTTGACTTTTTTATCAGGTGGAACTCGAGTGGCATGGATATTCATATTCCCTTAAATCGATATAGAACCAAACTACGTTATTTATATGGATCAACTTACCTGATCGCATCTCGTAGATTTATAAGATGTTTGTTGTGATAGTCTATCCGCTCAAGATCGACACGAGCTTGTTCAATTGTTTTTGTATGATCTGTTTTTTCACCCCATCCTGTGTGCAATACAATAGGGACCTTGACCTTGTTAGCAACTATGAAGTGATTATGGCAAATTTTTTGAACATTAAGAGAAGAAATTTACTTACCATTTTCAGTTATGTAAATTAATGGATCTCCATATGTATTTTTTATATACACAAGCAATTTACGAAGACCAGGTGGATACGAATAAAGCCAGTCGAGACCACCCTACATCAACCGAGAAAATAAGCATTCGCAATATGACACAAGGTAAGACATCATATTAGTTAAAAATCTTACTTGTATTCCAATAGGTACCCCATTTATATTGTCTAAAAGACAGGAAACGAACAACCACAAATTAGTATCAAATTTGAGTTGCTACTCATATTATTTTTATCTAGCATTTTAAAGCTTATTACATAAAGGATTATGATAATATTATACCTGGTTGCTCAAGAACCTTGCTATCTGTCAGGTTGGAAACAACATCGGTTGGTGCAGCAGTTGTAGCGTATTGAGAAACGTAGTAGTTCAAACCGAGAAAATCATATGATCCCTTCACTAACTTTGATTGTGCCTTGGTAAATTTAGGTAAACGACCATTGGTAACATTCTCGATCATGATGTCTGGGTATTTACCGCTAAACAGTGGTTCCATGAACCTACAAATAACCAGTCAAATATGCTGCTTAATCAAGTTGTAGAAATTAATCAGAGAAATGCATTTTAAAGGTAATCAGGTGTTGTGAGTTAAACATGTTCACAAAAACTTATAGGTTTTCCCTACTAACCATGGTTCAAATACTATAACTCCTTGAAGAAACAGACTTCATATAACTTGAACTAAGAGTATACAATTAGAATAGGTTGATAAAAAGGGCAAATGACTTCAAAATGCAACCAAGTTTCACAATTTATACCAACTTAGGATTTTTCCAGCATTTTATGCATTCATGCTTTAACTTGTACCACTTTATGCACACCCACACACACAAAAGACTGGCACAGAAAGTATCTTGGTACGAAATCCATTCTGTGAAAATTTCTTTAAATGGTTCGAAATCCAATATGTGAAAGTTTCTTTAAAAGTTACGAAATCCATTTTGTGCCATAAGTTGGTAGAACAAAAGGAAACAACTTGAAACACAGAATGCCTCAATGATAAAAATAAATTATAAAAATCCACCTTGTTCCATAAGTTGGTACAAAAGTATAACTTTTAGCCGAAGTTTGAATGCCCTAGTTTAACTAAGATATGATGTTGCTGAACAAATCAACAAAGATATAGACATGTATACAATATTAACGTGGGTAATTGATCCTTGACGATCTTTGACACATTAAACAAAGAAAACAAAAACAAAAGAATAGTTTAAAATGGAAAAAAAGGGACGGTTGAAGTTGTTCCTAGTTCTATGTGTGACTTGTTCCCATAGTTCCATATTTTGTGGCATGCATAAGATATCTATAATCCCATGTTCGTGCATGTTATATCCATGATACCTATTTCATGTTGCAGTCAAGTTACGTGGGCTACTACATGAGAGTAGAGATAGCCTTCCACTTCTTTGTTTATTTCTAACATAAATAGCAAAGTGATGAAGAGATTAAGAGGTAGCCTAGAGAAAATAGCCATTGTAACTAAGAAAGCAATGAGAATTATATGTAATCCCTAGAGAAAATATAAAAAAAAAAATATCATTCCTCCAAATTATTATATTGTCTTTCATCTACTCATTTCAATTCATTTTGTTGCATTAGTTTAAGATCGTCGTGTTTTTTAAATCTCGAACGGATCAGTAATAAAAGAAAAGAAACAACATAACATTAAAAATATTTCTAAGAAGTTTGATACTACTAATAACTAATATGGAAACAAACACCAATATGTTGACAAGATGTTAAGGAAATTGCATCTTTTTTATCAAAAACACATTGGTTAATTTTTTTCATTGTAGATTTATATGGTATCAAATTTTCACTTTCAAGAGTTGCTTATAATGGAAACTAACTCACCATCCAAACATGAAGTCTAGGGCTCTGAGGGCTGCATCTATGTCATCTTGAAGATCTGAAACAAGAGGCTCGTAAAATTTTGAATTGAGTGTAATCCCAATTGTACCCCTTTGACTTGCCTGAAAATTCGAGTACTAGTCAGTTAATAGAACTTAAAATCTCTTTTCCCTTATAAACTTGGGTTTTTCATCGTCACCTTAATGTAAGATTGGGAAAAGAATGAGAGAAAAACACATGAAACAAAAAATGGAGAGAGAGAAGAGAACTCAGTACTTGAAATTTTTTGCAGTACAAACTAAAAACATTTGCATGAGCAAGGAGTAGGTTGTGTGCTACTATATACGGTTCTGTGGCAGGGTTTCCTCGCTCACCTTCACCTCCCCTGCCTGGTGCAAATGTGCCAATTGTATATCCTTTCTCACAATAAGAATGAGGTTCGTTCAACGTGGTCCAGTGCTTAACCCGGTCACCAAACTCCCAGAAGCAAAACTCCGCATAATTCATGAAGTCAAATCTGTTGTTGTTTGTCATAACACCATAACTTCAGATAATAGCACTTCACACAGATAGAACAATATATAAAAATGAATATAAATAAATATATAATTTAAAACAAAATTGTTCACTAATAGATGGTTGTAAATTGCAATAGCACCACCAAGTCATTCACTTTCTACTTACACAATTTTGTCTGATAAGAAACCCATATATTCAGCTTCCAAGACATTGGGTGTGTCCCAGTGCCACAGAGTGACGTATGGTTCAATTTCATTGGCTAAAAGTTCGTTGATTAAGTTATTGTAGTAGTCCACCCCTTCTTGGTTGATGCCCAATTTCAGTTTTCCTCCTAAATATTGTTAAATGTAAACTTTCATATCAGTTTTTACTTGTTTATCTAATTTTGTTGAAACTAATAATTCACCTGGAAATATTCTACTCCATGAAAGTGAGAAACGATAGGCTTTTAGACCCATTTTCTTCATAGTCTGCACATCTTCCTATTAATGGAAATTAAAGAACATTAATGCAAGATGGTATGAAGTAACGTGATTCTACTCGATAATAGCTTGCAAAGCTTAAGCAGATTTACTCACCTTTGTTTTATAGTAAGCATCAACAGCGGTGTTTCCATTATCGCCATCAACAATGTGCCCTGTAGTACCAATTTAATTGCACACATTAACAGACACTAACTTTTTTAGTGTAAATTAGCTTAGGAAAATAAACTCCCTTGGTTGTGCTCATGAAAGAAAAGAAATACAAAACCTGGGTTTGTGAGGCAGAAAACATCCCAAATGCTCGGGCCCCTACCACCTTCAGATGCAGCACCTTCGATCTGTATAATGTAGAAATACTATGTTAGAAGAGTTATGTGTAGAAACATGAGACGCCCATAAGTCTGTGTATAAGAATAACATGTCATTTTATTACAAATTAGTTGATAAATAACGAAATGAAGTGGGATCAGAAGAAGCAAAGCTAAAACAACCGTAGAACATGTAATGTTCTTTCTGGTGGACATATTGTTGTCATGTATGAGTAATATAATGAGTTGTTGGCACATTACTTGAATATTTTTCCCTGAATTTTTACTAACACTTTATTATCACAAATTAAGGGTCTCCATGCTCAGTGAGGACACTTCTTGTGACTTCCAGTCCTTTCTTGGAATTGATTATTAGCCAAATTCATTGAGACATTGACTCGGAAATAAAGCAAGTGCAAACTTGTGAGCTCATTATTTCTATTGTAACTGGTTTTTGATAAGTTTGTTATAGGCTACTAGTCTAAACACGATATAGAAGTCATAGATGGTCATAGATGCAGGAGGAAAGTTGAACCTTTATATTTATACAACTGGTTGTCAAAGTAGTTAGAACTAAAGCTAGAAATGTAAAAAAAGAAAAAACATAAAAAGGACAAATAAATAAGGGGAAAATAACCTGAATTAGGAAGCATAATTGATTAAGGGGTATTTATGTAACAATGCTCAAAGCCATCTCTTAAAAAACATAAACTTAAGCTCTTACCAACTTTCATACGTTGTGTGCCAAACATACCCGTACAGTTTTTTCGTCTTCCCTCTATGACTATATATTCCCTTATAGGGTTTTTTTTAAGAAAAACCTACAATCTATCCCATATATGTGTACAATTCACACATATATACATATTGCCTTTAACGATACTTAACTCACAACCTCTTGTCCTCTTGGTTGACAGGTTCCTCACCTACCATCAGACCAAAAGCCCTTTGACTCTCTTACAGGTATATATCTTCTATCTGACGAACTTAATGAAGAACAATAACTATAAATCACTTGACTACCTAAGAACAAAAAAAGAAGACAGTGATATAGCAAGCCCCTAATATCCATTCAACTTACCAAAACCCCCAAATAAACGTAGGTGAATTATTATTTTTTTTTATTGATCATAAATCAGCTCTATCCTACTTTCAGAGAGTGATAATAAGATAGGGGTCAATTTCACAAACTAATAATTCCACAAATACGGGATATAATAAATTCTAATTTTAGAAATTATAACATAATGGGAATTTGTTACAAAGAAAAATGCAGGAATGTAAGTATGTAACACAGTCTCTCATACCTTAGAATAGATATTTCTTTTTTAAGTAAAAAAGTTAAATACTTGTAAACAAAATGCGAAGAAATTTTATGAAATAAAGAATTTGTATACCTGATAAGCAGATGTAGCAGCACCCCAGACAAAATCAGGATCAAAATCTCCGGCGTTAATATCATCAGGAAAAGGGACAATTTCATATGCCATTTTTATACAGTCAAAGAGGGGGATCAATTGATATTTTGTTTCTGCTGTTTGTTGTTTATGCATAAGATCTCGAAAGTAGCGACGTTTGGAACTATAACATCAAAAAGTACTTAATTAGTAGTTAAAGGTAAGTTTGTGTATAATCAATTCCAATTTTAGTTAATCACGAAATCAAAATTACAAGTGGCTCCCTACCCATTTTTAATAGGATCACTTGATAATGACCGGGATACATTATCCATTTTATGTATCAAGATAATATAAATACGCAAAGTATTAGAATCGGTTCGTATTGGTTTGAACATAATCGAATCGAACTGTAAATTGAGAATTAGAATCGAGAATTGTATGGAAGCAGTTCCGTATGATTAAGTATGATTTTATATCATTTGGATTTATGATGCAGCGAATAACTTGTTTGTTACAATATTTTTTACGTTTGGATATATAAATTAAAATAGCATATAATATTGCTCTATCAGATAAAAGACGTCGCACAAATAAAATAAAAAGATCTAAAACATTAATCAACCAAACAAAGATTTAAAACATGTTGAAATTAAATAAAGATCCAAAACATCACTAGAAAAAATAAAGACCTTAGACGTCGATCAATAAAATAAAGTACATAACATTATATATTCAACTAAGTAGAGTAACAAAAATAGTTCTAATATTGTCGGTGTAAGCTCCTCATTCACATTTTTGTCTCTCTTCTAGTCTGTGTCATCGAGTGCATTGTTTTCATTGAACTTCTCTAATAATTCACATCATTGTCTAATTTCTAATGCATTGCTATCTACCCCAACCCACAACTGCATCACCGCCATTATATTTACGCAATTTAATCTGGACAAATTCGTTTAACAAATCATGACAACCAATTTAGTAGTCATGAACTCTTTAATTAGTCCTAAAAACTCAACTAATCATTACTATCATGTAATTCTTAGGGTAAAATGCACTAAAATGTATCAAATTAAGGTCTAACATTCGTAATATGTATCCAACTATTTGGGCGTATTATGCGTAACAAACTTATTATTATATTATTGTATGTAATGGATGGTACTCTTATTAGTGTGTCATCTATATAAGGTGTCACGTGACATCCTTACAAGTTGGCATATCACCAATATACATACAATGACAATAAATAACAAGTTTCTTACACAAACTGTACGCCCGAGTAGCAGGGTACACACTACGAATGTCAGACCTTAATTTGATACATTTAAAAGAACTTTTTTTTTAGAACTGCTTGTTAGATGTTAGTGGTTCAGGTCTAGCAGTGACATCCAAATTGGGCAGTATGCTAACGACTCTGAGACCCTCATATTCCTCATTTTTTTATCGCCTGAAGGGGTAAAAGTCCCAGGTGGGGCTCGAACTTGAGACCTACCATAGCCAAACATCCCCTCCCCAATGCCTCAAAGGAAATCTTGGTGGCCAACTGAGCTAGCCTAGTTGGTTACATTTAAAAGAACTTTAACATAATTCTAATACATATCCAAAAAGTAATTTGAAACTTAAACTAAGCGTGAAGTGTTACTTTTATACATGATTGTAGCTGGTTCGAACTAGGGATCCCACGTTGCCGTCTACTGCTTCTCAAGTTTACGGATGTTTTCTTTGTTTTCTTCCGTACTTAACGCATTAAATATATATGGGTATTTAGGCGGATCTGGTGTGATATTACGACGAACTAGAATCTGTTATCAGTTGAAATTTTGATTCCATAATTATCACATCTCATATATAATCTTACATCTAAGACCTCAATTTAATTGTTTTTTACAGGTTCATTCCGGTTTACAACGGTTTTCCTGGTTTAAAACTGAGCGGAACTATGAATCGGAAATGGCTAAATCTAAGAATCGAGAATCGAACTGCAATATGAATACTTTGTACGGGCTCGGTCCAATATAGTTTGCCGATTCTCACGGTTCAAACCGTTCTTGCACACCCTTAAATATAAAGGTTTTTTCGGTGAATATTTATTTCTTCCCATTAAACTTTAAATAATCTTGCTTTTATTTTAGCTGAATATATAAGTTTTTATAAAGCAATATATATTTGCCACCACATTTTGTAAAATTGGATAGATATACTAGTGTATGTGTTGGGAAAATTAGGTAGTCAAAATTTTTCAACATTGTAAATTTGATATGACGAAGAGTAAAACTGAAATTATACTAGTTTAGAGAGTTTAAATAGTCTAATATCTAAATCTAAGTGAGTCTATGTCTGAGTCAATGGTTGATGAGACTCCGAATGGCCTGATTTAGAGAAGCAACATATCGAATATCAATATATATTCAAGAAGATCGCGGATACGGATAAGACCAAGGCTTATTGGAGATAAGGACTCACTAAATATATTCAAGATAAACTTGAATATTAGTGGATTCAGTTTCCTTATAGGAATGTGTTTTCCTAATTGTATATATCCTTAAGTCTCATACTTTGTGTCTTTACTTTGTGTAAAATCACGATCTCATAACTTGTGATTGTCTCCCAAGTTTTGTATCTTTGTGATAATCAATAACTATGTGATAAATCGATTAAATACATATAACTTGGAAAAAATATTCCTTGTATTCTTCATTATTTCACTTAACTTTATGTTACAATTGGTATCAGAGTGTGTTAGATCCATTCAAGATCTGTAAAGATCCGTTCAAGACAGAAGAAGATATCGCATCCAGAGAAGATTGCTAAAAATTCATTTTTATGTTCGCCATATTATGTGCAGCGGTGCTATAATCATTGGATCTCATCCGTTGGTCGTCGGATCGTCATGAAATTTTAACTACGGATTCCACAGACATATACGCATGATCTAACCAGAGGAAATTTCGAAATAAGCTTCTAATCAAAAGATAGTTATTTTAGAAATCTGTTACCGAAAGTTTGGGGTTACTTTGCGCAGCTACTAGTAAAACGATCATCATGTCTTCGTTAACAATTAGATCTTCGTGATTTTTGAAAATAAGGTTTAAGACATATAGATCTACGTTGTATTAAAATTTGATAGTGATAAGATGCTTATACACGGAGGTATAATGATCATTGTGTCTTCGTTAAATGATCGTTGTGTTCAAACAAAAGTGGTATGCATAAAGTTTCTTATTTCTGTGTGCAGCTGTTGTAAAATGATCGTTATGTCTTTGTTAACCGTTAAATCATCTTGATTTTTGGATATATGGTTCATGAAACATAGATCAACCTTTTTTGATAATTTGGTCATCATCGGATGTTTCTAAAGGGAGATATAATATTTTAAAGCTGCTGCAAATTTTCAATATGAGTAAGTTAGACCCAAACTCATATTACCAAGATTGGACTCAAACCGAGACCAATCTAGACTCGGACTAAGACACGAGGTCAGACTCACACAAAGTCAAAACTACACAAGGTCAAATTCAGACGAACTTAGACAGGCCCGACTTCTGACCCAAAGCTAATTGAAGATTTGTTTGTTGACCTAATGTAAGTGTTGAAGCTAAGTGCTAAAAATGAGTTTAAAAGTGTTGAAGTAAGTGCATTTAAAGTTGTTGAAGCTAAGTGCTTAAAATGAGTTTAAAAGTGTTGAAGTAAGTGCATTTAAAGTTGTTAAAGCTAAGTGTGTTCAAAGTTGTTGAGCTAAGTGCACACAATGAGTTTAAAGGTGTTCAAGCTGAGTGGTTTAGAGGTGTTTAAGCTAAGTGCTCAAAATAAGCTCAAACCTTAATTGTTTATTAAAGAATGGTGATGGTGATAATAAAAAGGGGAGAAAAGTTTAACAAGAAAAAAAAATGGCTAATATTGAGGGGGAGAGAAGTTCAAAGAATTAAGTGAAGTTGCACATGAACTCAATGCAAATCAGATTATCAAGGTGTTGATGATGGTCAATCAGGTTTCTCAAGAAATTTCAGAAGAAGAGATGACAAAGTTATCAATACAATAAGAGTTTGGAGGATTATGCAAGATCTTTTGAGCTATCAAGTTAGAGATTATAATTAGTTTTTAATCTATATTTCACTTATTGTATTTTTCTTGCAATCACTTTACCATTTGTTTTCTGATCATCAAATAGTGGAGATTGTTAGAAATATTATGTAGTCGAAATTCCTCCATATTATAAATTTGATTAGACAGAGAGTAAAACTGAATTTAGACTAGTTTAGAGAGTTTAAATAGTCAAAGTTCTAAAGCTGAGTGAGTCTAAGTTTGAGTAAACCGGTTGATGAGACTCCCAATGGCCAGTTTCAATGAAGCAAAAGATCGGATTTCAATATATATTAGAGAAGATCGCGGATAAGGATAAGACCAAGGCTTATTGGAGATAAGGATTGACGAAATATATTCAAGATAAACTTGAATATTAGTGAATTTAGTTACCTTACAGGAATGTGTTTTCCTAATTGTACATATAAAGAGTTCTTATGAGACATTTTGTGTCTTTACTTCGTGGAAAACTACGATCTCATAATTTGAGATCGTCTCCCCTAGTTTTGTATCTTTGTGATAAATCGAAAATTGTGTGATAAATCGATTAAATACATATAAGTTGGATCTTCTTTATATTCTTTATTATTCAGATTAACTTTGTATTTATATCTTTCGTTTGGTGATAAACGGGTCTCACACTGTGAACTCGCGAATTACGCTATTTTATTCAAGTAAAATGAATCGTGAATTTGTTGTAACAATTTAAAAATAAATAATGTGGATCGACAATTGTGTAGAGGTTAAGTGGTAACTAGTATCTTTAAGCTTTTGTTTCCGCTTATTGATATAAGCGTCAACCCATTCATTTATATGTACAAGTTTTAGACCTATTTATTTTTAACCCGACTTGTATGTTTTAGCTGTTTGACCAGCTAGAGATATAAATATAACTTGGGTCAACCCATCTGTACTTTATTGGATCAAGATTACCGATTTTACGCCTAAATAATAAGCAACCCCAACCTCTGTCTTCCAAGTAACTCAAATTGACACGTAGTAAAATTAGAGATATAAATATAACTTGGGTCAACCCATCCGTACTTTATTGGATCAAGATTACCGATTTTACGCTTAAATAATAAGCAACCCCAACCTCTGTCTTCCAAGTAACTCAAATTGACATGTAGTAAAATTAATAGTTTTGATTGACATAACAGAATTAAATAATATATCTTTTACATGTATATATATAGAGTTCTAGCAAATCAAGTAATAAGTTCAAATTATTATTAGTAGCAACTCAAGGGGTGAAGGGACATCAACTATGTTTTATATACTAGGTTTCCAAACAATTACCAAGAGGCTATATTCTATTCTAGGGGTCTGTTTCACGTAGAGTTTTAGGAGCTTTAAGCTTTTAATTTTGATCATAAAACTCCTTAGAAAATAAAAGTCTTTTTGTCATGTATAAGTTGTAGCGTTGAATCCCAATTAAAAGCTCAAAACCTTAAAGCTTATCGAAGTAGCTTTCCATAAGATTGAAGAGCTTTAGAATCTTATAGCTACAGCTTACAACCTACATCCTATAACTAAAACCTACAACTACAGCTACAACCTACAATTACTTCACCAAATAGACCTTAGATACACTAAAAGATGTAGCATATGACCCAATATATACTTAAAAAAAATTCGAGTAAATCAAATCAGAAATAATATTGTCTTATTTTATCTTATAATACTTACAAAATAAAATCCCCCAAACTTTGAAATGACCTCTAAAAGGGACATATAAGTCATTATCTGTTCAAACGAACTATTGAATAGATTGCATAATTCACGGACATGGTCACAACAAAAGCTTATAACGTAAGTTTGAGTTAAATGCCTACAATTGGGAAGGCTACGGGTTACCAGTGAAACTTGAGGGATTGTAAGTGATGAAATGGAAAAAATTCAATACATTCATTCATATGTTTATTCACTCAAAACATTCATTATCATATGCTAGAAGCAACAAAAATGTTTGCCATTAGTAGACCATTAATATAAACTAGTGATTTGAAGCATAATCTTAATCTCTATCTAATAAGAAAAATGATATGTAGATTTAATTAGGTAAGTCTAACAAGTGATGCGTCAAATGATGAATGAATTAGGTCTGTTTTTAGATTTATATGTTTAAGTATGTTTAGTATTACTCATGTAATAAACTTAACGGAAAATAATATGTAATATTAACATTGACTCATAATCCATTAATTGTCTAATTCTACGTATACTTAGAGCATTCACAATCACAAATTTTAATAAAGTTTTTTCAAAAAAATAGTGTTTAAGCGTTTTTCAGAAAAGCTTTTGCTCAATTGAGAAAAAGCTTTATAAGTACCAAAACCTATTAGAGCAGTCGCAATGCTCAGTCGGTTGGCTCGTCAGTTTTCACCGACGAAACTGACGCCATTGGCACGGTTTCATCGGTTGGCCCGTCGGTTGATTTTCGGTCGGTTTTCCGACGTTGCTTTGGTTGTTTTTTTTGTTTCTTTTTCTCGTTCGTTCATACTTGTCCAACACAACAGCCACATTCAAATTTGAAATCTCAAAACATGACCAAACAGCCACATGCAAAAACAAACAAAAACTCAATTTTTTAAAAAATTATTTATTTATTTTACCTATTAATTCATACACAATTATTCCTATATATACACACTCCAAACAATTATTTAGTGTGTTTTTTATTATTGTGATGTTTTTTTTTTAGGAAATGTAATGTTTTTCTTTTTTTAGGAAATGTAATGTTTTTATTTTAATGAAATGTGTTTTATTTAATTATTGAGTTCTAAATATATAAATTAAAAAGTGACTGAAAAACTGACCGTGACCATTGGCACGGGTCAGTCAGTTGTTAGTCAGTTTTAAGAAAAGCTGACGTGGCGCTGATTTAGCACAAAGTGACCGGTCGATTTTACCTTAACATTGGGTATGATCTTATATGTTCTAAAATATTGATGAAAGCTAGTGCTATAACTTATAATTTCTCAACTTATAATTCCCTATCTACTCACTAGTTTATGATACACTAGATGTATAGGCCCGTGCGATGCACGGGTTTTAGTAATTGTCAAAAAAATTTACTTATTGTATATATGATTCAATGTTCAGATATATATGTATTGACATTGGCAGATCAACATGTTTAATTACCTATATCAATTTGAACACGTTCTAAAAATTAAACATGTTAAAAGTTTCGAGTTAACGACTTGACTTATTCAACCATAACTTGTTTAGTTTCGTGTCAATTTAGCAATTTCGTCAGCTTTTTGTTTTTAGTACATTTTTTTATAGTTTAGGTATATCGATATTTAATTATAAATATTATATATTGTAATATTTAAATAACCAATATCAAGGTTCAACGCTATTTATGGAACATGTATATTATTCTAAGTTTAAAAGACATATTAACTAATAATATCATATAATTATAATTATAATTAAATATTATAGGAAAAAAAAGAACTAAAAACTATAAATTACGTTTAAGAAACGTATGCGATATAACCATCACATTCTTTAGTTAATTTTTTGGTGAAAATTAAGGTAAGCTAAAATTTCTCATTATTAATTTTTTTCCGGTAGTTAC
Organism: Logfia minima; assembly: GCA_963921325.1. Classification (NCBI taxonomy): domain Eukaryota; kingdom Viridiplantae; phylum Streptophyta; class Magnoliopsida; order Asterales; family Asteraceae; genus Logfia; species Logfia minima. The sequence goes on from OY992767.1 coordinate 6,539,872, forward strand.
ATATTATTAATTAATATAATAATTGTAATATATTTACAACCTTTACATTCCCTAAATGAATCGTGGTTCAATTCTATACTTATGAACACTTGAGTTTTAATCAGTTGAGATGAGTCATTTTATTAAGCGGGTAAAACATAATGGATTAAAATAGATCATGTCAAGTTGATCTATCGATCTCTAATCACTTTAACAATAATAAAATCAAAATTAAAAAGATATAAACTATTTGATTATTTAATTACTTTAATTGTGGTTGTGTTCATAGCCTTATTACTGTAACATGTTATGACCCGATTAAAGTAATGCCATGTTTTCATCTAAGCCCATTTGACGTTTTGCAACTCGATCTTCAACATATCTGATCTACCTTGAGTTTTGCAATAATTTTACTTCGAAACAAATAAAGCTACAAAAGTTAACTATTGTAGATTCTAGATATTATAAAATTATAACTGAAAAATGTTAAGTTAATTTAACAAATGAATACTTTATTAAGTTGATCTCTTTATTGTAAGATGAGTGAATCAACTAATAGGTGAAACATATTTATTTAAAACTCATATTCTTTTTTATGTAATCAAAGATAGTCTAGTTAAAATAGGTCGAGAGAAGTTAAGCCGTTAATTTTATTATGTGCGTCGCTAATTAACTTGAAACTTTTAGATACTTTATTATGTCATTTATAATTTATGGAAGACTCAACTTTAAAACGTGTACTACATACAACTAATATTATGTAAGTATAAGTATATTACATTTTTTAAATAACGTATATAATACTATTACTTATTCATAAACTCGAGTTTTATTAGTTAATAATAGTTATTATATATATATATATATATAACTATTACAAATTAGATATAAAATATATATTGCTTGAAAAATATACTTAAAATTGTCAATTCTACAACTATATAAAATATTAACATAAAATAGGTAATTAGTATTAAATTGTTTTAATAATTTATTTAATACTATCATTTATTATAAAAAGATTCAATTTTATTTAAATAAATAATTTATTTACTACAAAGAGATTCAATTTTTATAGTAGTATTATTATTCTTATTATTATATAGATTATTTAATACTATCATTTATTACCAAAGGACTCAATTTTTATAGTATTATAGATTTAGACTAAAATGGAGCAAAACCTTTTCTGAAAAAAGTTTTTACACTATTTTGTTGAAAAAGCGTTGTAAAAAGCTATAGGCGTGAATGCTTTAACAAGTCGAATGATTTTCTAAAATATATATTATTCATTCGTAAATGCAAAAAACAAAAGTCATTATGGAGCATGTTTCATTTTTAATTTTGTTTGCATTTCTAATCTCAACACATCACTTATAATAATAAATCATCTCTAATAGATTAAGTTAATTTTTCCCTGCGTACATAAAAATAAAAGAAAAAATACTATAATTTAAAAATATAGGCGTGTAATTAATTACATATATATTTCATGAGTTGGTGAGCAGTAACCGTAAACATTTATGAGTTGGTGAACATATTCCAAATATATATAAATAATTAATAATTTATTTTATTTAAATATTTAAATTTAAATATCATTATCATTGTATTTTTTCCCTTCTTTTTCTCATCTAAAACATATTCCATATATATATACAAATTAATGATAACTGATTAATTTCATTTAAATTTCTTAATAATGTAAAAATATTTTTATCATTGTAGTTGTTTTCTTCTCTTTTTCATTTTAAAACTTATTCCAAATATATGTATAACCTTCGACAAATTATATATATAAATGATAAGTAAGTAATTTTATTTAAAATTTCTTAATATTGTTATCATTGTAGTTTGTCCCACAACATATCTCACATTATAACTGATATACAATAGTCACTTTATGAACAATAACTTTTTTATTCTATCTGTAATTTCTATCTGTTATATAATTGAAATGAAGAATTATACATAAATGATGGCTTGGTTGATGGTTTATGCCCTCCATGTCTACATCTATAAAAGTAATTAGTTTCAACCCCGAGTTTTTGGGATACCAAAGATCAAGGTTAGGAGTACCCTTAAGGTACCTAAATATTCTTTTTACAGTTTTAAGATGAGACTCTTTTGGATTAGTTTGATAGCTGGCACATAAACATGTGGCGAATATAATATCTGGTCTACTAGCAATTAAGTATAACAGTGACCCAATCATACCTTTGTAAGTTGTTTGACAAGCAGGTTTCCCAGATTCATATTTGTGCAACTTATCATTTTTACTCATGGGAGTTTTCATTATAGAATAAGTATCAAAAGAAAACTTCTTGAGTAAATCATGTACATATTTACTTTGGTTTATAAAAGTACCATCATGTTTCTATTGTACTTGTAACCCAAGGAAATATGTTAGTTCACTCATCATACTCATATGATATTGTTTGAACATTAGATTTGAAAACCATTTGCATAAATTTTCATTAGTAGATCCAAAATTATATCATCCACATATATCTAGACTAATATGGCATGATTGTTATCATTTTGTAATGAATAAAGTTATATCAATTGAACCTCTGGAGAATTTGTTCGGTAAAAGATAATTTGATAAAGGTATCATACCAAGCTCTTGGGGCTTGTTTTAGTCAATATATTGCTTTTTGCAGTTTAATTAACATGATTTGGAAGCTTAGAACTTACAAAACCTAGAGGTATTTTACATACATCTCCTTATGTAGATTTTCATTGAGAAATTCACTCTTCACATCTATCTGGTAGACTTTGAAGTTTTTGTGAGAAGCATAAACTATATAGATCCTGATAGCTTCAATTCTAGCTACAGGAGTAAAGGTCTCATCATAGTCTATCCCTTCCTCTTGTTTAGATCCTTGAGCTACTAGTCTGGCTTTGTTCCTGATAACCACTATATCCTTCTCCATCTTCTTCCTAAACACCCATTTTCTTCCAATCGTTGATTTACCCTTGGGAGCAGGAACCAATGTCTAGACCTTATTCCTTTCAAATTATGCTAATTCTGCTTGAATGGTTTCTACCCAATCGTCATTTTGCAAAGCTTCATCATATTTCGTTGGTTCCATGATTGGTAAGAAATTGGTATAGAAGCAAAAGTTGGCAGTTGATGGATCGCAAACTAAGACCCCACAACAGATAGTTCTTCTAGTAAATCAATGTCAGACTGAGATGTCAGCACGTTATTTATAGAAGAATCATCAAAGGTAACATTGATTGTTTACTCTATCTTTCTTCTTCTGTTGTTGAAAACTCTGAAGGATTTAGACACAAATGAATATCCAACAAATATCCCTTCATCAGACTTAGGTTCCATCTTCTCTAGTTGATCCCTTTGGTTGAGAATATAACATTTATTCCCAAATACATGGAACTAATGGACAGTTGGAACCTTATGATACATCAATATGAAGTATTACCATGTCTTTTTACAATGATACATCTATTATGAGTATAACATGCAATGTTAATAGCTTCTGCCCAGAAATGAATCTTCGTGTTACCATGACATAAGTTCTTGCAACTTCTATGAGTGTCCTTTTTCTTCTTTCTGCAACTCCTTCTGTCGAATTATGTGCTATGATCACTCCTAGGTTGCCTTTACCGGTAGGCTTTTCTATAGTTGCTCTTTCTTAACCTGACTGATGATTTCCTCTTGTGCATCACTTTTTGCCTTTAAAATTATAACCCATGTATGCCTTGTAAATTCATCCTAATTCCCAGTGTATACTTCTTTCCTCCCAAACTGCTAGTGCTCATAGGACCAAATAAGTCCATATGAAGCATATGAAGTGGTTGATCAATTAAACTGAGTAGTTTAGAAGGAAATTGGGTCTTAATCTGATCACCAAGTATACAGGCATAACACACTTAGTCCTTCTTGTATGTGAGCTATGGTAGGCCCTTTACCAATTTCTTCTTGGATATCAAATTGAAGTTCTTGAAGTTCAAGTGTGATAACCCTTTATGCCATAACCACCTTAGTTTAGGGATAGATTGAGTATATAGACAGGTTTCTACATCCTTATCTGCATATTTTTTTCTCTTTTTGCAAGTAGTATGGGCTTTCCTTTGGGATCATAGATGACACCAACTCTCTTTCTGAATCTGACTTCATTATCATCATTAGAGATCCAGCTAATGCTTAGCAGATTGTGCTTCAATCGTGCTACATATGCAACCCTTGTAAATTTTACATTTCCAGCCCTTACTACTCTATATCCTTTAGTTTTTGCAACAGAGTTGTCACCATATTTGACTGAGGGTCCATCTTCTTCTACAAATTCTGACAAGTATGACTTACATCATGTCATATATCTTGAGCAACATTTATCCAGATACCATACTCTCTTATCCTGCATAAGAAAATATATTAGTTCCTTTTGGGAACCCATTTATCAGTGGGTCCTTTGCGATGACTTATAGTCTTTCCTTTTGATGTTTTGTTATTATATATTTTTACAAATTCAACCACAACTTTTGTTTTTAATCTCCTAGTATTTTGAGAATCTGTACAATGTACACCTTCATGACCTTTGATACCACAATTGTAACATGATCTTTTCAAATTTGTTGCTCTTTTGAGTTTGTGGTTGTAATTGTAAGAACATCCATACTTAGGTTGTTGTGTGGACTAAATGAAGCTTTTGAAGTATGTGGTTAATTGTAGCAATTAATGACCAAGATTGTTAATGATTTCAGTATGTGCATTCACATGAGTCTGTTTATGTAGAGACTGAGATATAAAGTTCATAGGTTTAGAGTTAGATCTTAAAGACTAAGAATTAAATTTCTCAGGCTCAGATTTAGACCTCACAAAATGAGAATTAAATTTCACATACTAAAATATATTAAACTCATGTTTCACTTATTTTGTGCCTTAGGTTTAACATTAGACACAGACTTACTTGAGTTTGACACAGACTTGCTTGAGTTAGGTACAAACTTACTTGTACCAGAATGTTTACCAAAATTTTAGCTTATGAAATTTGATTCAACTTTCCCTTTACATGTTTTGCACTATTAAATTATTTTACAGTGGTAGGGGGTTTGCTAATTCTTTCGTTAACTCCCTTATATTTAGTAGTTAAAACTGGTGTTTAATTACGAATATCATTAACCTTTTGAATTTCATTTGCTTGAATGGATTTTGGTTTGTTAGAGTCTGGTATATTACCATTTGGGATATCAATATATGTGTCCTCAAACTAAGACTCAGACTCACTTTCATAAACAATTTATGTGTCTAGAACGTTTGAACTTTGTGATTTAACAAAAGCATTAGTCAGTATTCTTTTGTCACCAATTATATAACTGAAAGTACTTGGTAAAGTTTTAGGTACAAATTTTTTAGGGTTTGAGTCTGTCTGTTGCTCTAAATGAGACTTAACATCAAAATCATCACCAAGCACAGCTTGTAATTGACTAAGAATTTGTTTTCATAAACAATCCTCATTCTTTAGAGAGGCTATGCACCAAGATTTACAAATATTTTCAAAATGCTCAGCTGTCAATCCAATTTCATGATTTTCAAAAGTTAACATTTTGTAAGCTTCAACTTGAGCATTTCAATTATCTTTGTAGTTCCTGGTAGAAGGATCTAATCATTCCTTTCGCGTAGTCCTTTTTTAATATCGCTTAGTCTAGTTTTTAGATCATAAATTTCTTCCAGACTAGTTTGTACACCTACAAAAAGGTACTCATACATCTGTTGCTTCTCAGAATCTGAATGTAATTGAAAATTGTGTACCTTGTAAGCATTGGCTTTGTTCCAATTTGAACTATAACTTGCTCTTTCTACCTCTTTAACATCATATTCAAATTGGCTTTAAGTAATAGCCATCAAACGCATATCCTCTTGATCATCTTCATCTTCTGATGAAAGATCTTCATATAACCACTCTTCCACATATAAATCCTTTTCTTGCTTCTTGGGTTGAAACATTTTTCCACCCTTTTTCATATTTAAGTACTTCTCTCTGTACTTCTTGGCTTTGTCAGCAATTGTGTCAATGTGAAGTTTCACTAGACTTAACCTTACACTCAACAGCCATGTGACATGTGTTACCACATCAATAACAAGCAGTCTTCTTTGAATCAAAGGTACTTGTTGTTTTAGATGCACCATACTTATGCTTTTATGTCGTTTCAGTAATCAAGGCTAGCTCAGTGTCTAGTGTTATGTTTACATTATCATCAAACTCATCACTTTTTGAGTCTACCCTTGGTAAGCAGCTTCTAGATCCTTTGCAATCCTCTTACCATTTAATCTCTTTCTCTCCTTCTACTCCTCGTAGTTCATGAGTAATCCATATAAAATCAATAAAAAAATTGTGGTATCGTACTTTATGGAATTAAGAACAATATAAAATCACGAAACTTATACGTCGAGTGAATATTTGATTAATAATTCAATCGAAACACATAATTGAATTTGCTACATAAGCGTTAGTCTCGATGAATCATATAGAGACTATTTATACAAGTATGATGGTTATGAAATAAAATCTTACCGGATCTCTAACTAATAGAGATTTCTACCTAACCCCTACGGGTTTTATGGAAACTACATTAATTATAATACAATTCGAGTTCTCCTAAACAATAAGATATCTTTAAATCTTCAATATTAATCTCCATGTTCTTCTGAGTTTGTCATTTCTAAAGTCTCTATGGCTTGAGTCACCATCGTATGAGTCTGTCTTAATCATTCTTCATTTGAGTCTGTCTTAGTCTAAGTCTGTGCGGTGTCATCCAGACCCAGACTTAGCATATTGTACATACTAATGCTTAAGATTGTCTGAGTTTGCTGCCCTAGACTTCGACTGAGCAATATATATACAGACTAACCAATAATTAGCAATTTTTCACTAAGTTTTCTAAACTCGGACTTTGACTCGTCAGATTCATAATATAGGTTTGACATTTGTTTTTCCCAACGGAATGATAAAAAAAAATGTAATTTAATTGGTCTAACACTTGTGCCACGTCACTTTGTATGAATTTATTTGTCAATTTTTATTGGATAAAATACTAAACAAAGAAATAGGAAATTATTAATTACAAACAATTCATCGATTAGTTTACATCACATATGTGAAATCAACTTAGATAACGATCCATAAACCCTAACCACCTCTAAGAAAAAAAACAGAAATAACTCAAAAGAATACAATTTCTTAACTACAAAACACTTTGTAACAAAAAAGAGTACATATTGTATAACATAGCTATCGAATAACCCAATAATCGAAAATAAACCAAAGACTAACAAAAACAAAAACAAACTTGTTAACCTGAATACTTCCCGAGTGTAAAAAATAAAACCTAAACTTTCATTACCTGACACCCTGTATAATTACTTTATGCTAACAACAATAGATATACATGCTACCTGCAAACACAAAACAAACCTATTAATTGAAGTTTTTAAAACACCAACAACCTGCGAAAACATGTGAAGAATCAATTACGGCGAATGAACAAATATAAAAACTTAAATAATATAATAAATAAGCTGCAAAACAAAGAACGTCAAACTTTCTTACAGTATATCTAACACTCAACTTAGAGAATACCACATCGACCTCCAGTAAAAGAACTTCAAATATACTAAGCATTTAAAAATATTTATCAAAATTACTCATGCTACACCAGGTTCAGTTTGAAATCCAAAAGAATATGAAAAATTCATTAGCATCAAGTATAATAACCACATAATACGACACTAACAAAAATTAAAACATATATAAAAAACAAGACATACAACTAAAATCCACAAAAACCCACACCAGTAGCAAAATGCATGTAAACAAAGAGGGTGAAGGAAAATTAAAATTAACGTAAAATCAGTAATGTCAACCATATCAACACGTATTCCTTCTACGCCGACAACAATCAACAAAAAAGTTTGCAGTCCAACAAAAATCTATAAACTAATCACCACACAAAAAAACACATAATAAAAAGCTAAAAAAAATGAAACATAGAATACATGCAAGCCCAAAACAAACATCTTAATTGAAATTTACAACAAAACTACCTGCAATAACATGAATCGAACCAATCACGGAAAATGAACGGATATGAAAGCTTAAATATTACTGTAACAACTTAAAATTATGAATTAATGTGTAGTTAAGATGTCTTGGATTTGGGTTTAAAAGAAAACTGGAAATCTGCAGGATTTAGCCCCATGCGTCCGGTGGAGGGATCACCCGTCCCGGTGAGGTGTGTTTGGATCGTGTAATGTTCGGTTCAACCGCGTGAATGGGTGACAGAAGGTTCAGCAACTTAAATCACGCGTCCGGGAGGGACCCCACCCGTCCGGGTGAGTGGTGTTTGGAACTCCTGCTGGCCGGGTGAAGGTTAACCCAAACGGGAGCCAAATGTGGCCACCCGTCCGGGTGACCCTCCACGCGTCCGGGTGGGCTGTTTTTCTAGCAGCTAAATAATAGAGAAGGCTGTACATTGCTCATTTTCCACCCACTCTCACCATCCAAGTTCACATTACGATTATTAGATAGTAAAAAGGAACTGCATGAGGGGGAACCTTCATTGATTCAAGTTGGAAAGAGTGGATTCAAGTATCATCTATCTTCCTCCACATCAAGTATGTACTCAAACCTTATTTTGACCTAAATTGGGTTAATTGGGGAATGTAGGATAGAATAAGTACATTGATGAAATAGACCTGTTGATTTGGAATTCTCTTGATAATTATGATTTGTTGATGCATAGTATTGTTAATAATTCTTCAAGGTGGTAAAGTGGCAAGAATTGGGATAGTTAGAACTTAGGGAGGAATAAAGCTAGGGAGGTTGAAAGTAATTACTAGATTATAATCAAATGTGTTATTTGATAGCTATTGATGATGAATGTGATCATGTCCAAGATTTTTAGTTCATAAGAGGGATTCTCAAGAATTAATTGATTTCCTTGTAGTATGGGTTTGACTTTAAAAGTCAAACTTGCCAACAACTAGAATAAAATGGCCAATTGAACTAAAATACTTATATCAAGTATGGTTGAATTCTCCCTGAACTAATAAACCTTCATGGGCAACCTATAGGTGCTAAAGAAGTAGAATTACAAATTGAGAGAGTATCAACGTTCCAACCATCCATCCAAGGTGAGTTTCATGGGATTTTCTCTAATCTTTAGGAACATAGCCAAATTCTGAAATTTTCCTTATACATAATCAAATGTAATGTTCCTAATTATCTTACCATGTGTTTTGGATTTGAGTCAAAAAGGTTAAACATAGATTCTATGAATAAGAAGAGTAGATGTCATAGTTATGAGTCTTACGCCCTTGTGAATGATGGAAATAAGCAATGAATGACATGATTGTTATACCCTTGTTGTGAATTTGCACACGAGTAAAGAGGAATGGGTCTAGACCAAGAATGTAATGTCGAGTGGCGGCCGTAAGCAGCTAATGTAATTGCGAGTGGCGGCCGTAAGCAGCTAAGGGATTGTGTGTAATTGTTAAAGTGATTGTTACGTATTGGATCATTAAGGTGTTTCAATGAAGTTAGAGATTTATGATTGTTCATGTATGGCATTAATTGTATTTCAAAAGTCTAAACGTGTAATTGCTTATAATGTTTTATACCTTAAAATTTTGGTGTCTAAATAATGTAACTCACAAAACAAATTGTCTTACATTTTTTCTTTAATGTTATGTATCCCAGGTACAGGTTCGAAAGCTTAGAGGTTATAGTTTTAGAAGAGGACTCTTTTGGTAGAAACAAGAATATGGGATTAGCTTTCGCTTGTACTTAGTACCTATGGATTTGATATGAATATGTAACACCCGAACCGTTTACATATAAACTGTCGAATTGTTTTGTAAACCCATAACTTGTGTTGATAAATACTAAAATTTATGTAAACTTTTTGGTATGAAGATGTGGTTCATGAATGGGGGTGTCACAATTACAATAAACTGCAACATTCACTTCCTACTCAACGAAATGAAAAAAATTAAAACATAAAACGTAGATTAGTTCTTAGTAAACTCGGCGTGTGACCTCTTTCTAACTTTGAGCAATCTAATTTTTCTAATTGTCATGTACCTGATTTGTTATTCCTTAATTTTCAAACAAACCATTGAAATAGAAATAATGTACTTACTTCTTTTATGTACATTTTCTTAAAAGGTTCTATAAAACCATTATACTTAATGATGTTGTCAATTAAGATTATAATAGTTTTAGAACTACAAACTATAGCTACCTCCATCGTCCACCCCCTTTTACTATAAGTACTAGTGGTATTTACTTGAGAGTTTTAATACACTAGTTAAAGTGTGTAATAAATTGGAACTAACACATATGTATGATAATTGTTGTATTTGATATGATTATAATTAGTACACTAGCCCTATGTAGGTTACACTTCACAACTAGGAATCATATACGTGTGAACATGATGACAGATAGAGAAAATATGATAGAAGGTGAAACAAATTTAAACAAATTAAATTAATAGAGTAAGGCACAGAGTTCTCACTTCTCAGTGATTCTTCGAAAAGGGATTCTTGGTGATTTCCTATAGGGTTCCTTGATGGTCAAAGTTAGTCAGCATTATATATTTTAAACACTTTCATGTTGTCAAAGAATAGGTAAACGTGAAGTGACTTCGGTTCCTCCTACACTTCATGAAAGTATGTGGTCCACCACAAATATGTAGTACTTTCTTGAGGAATGAGAAATTTGAAGTTTCGACTCATTCCCTAGTGAAATTGGTGGACTGTAGTCGCACGCTACTGCACCGTTTCAAAAAGGGTAGCGCTTCCTCAAACTAGTCTTGTGAGGCTTGTGAGTTTGTACATGTAACTTTGGTTTATTAGTTGAAAAAATGTAGAAAAAATATTTCATACCCAAGTGTAAATTTTATTATTATAACAAATTCACTATGATACAATTAAAAAGTAAACAAATAAGAAAGGGATTCCAACAAAATTGCAATATTTTAAACGAGAACAAAACATAAATAAATGAGTAATGAAAATATTAACACAAAAATATATAAAATGAAAAGAAACAACTAATCATATAAGTACAATAAAGAAGTAAGTAAACTTATCTCAAGAAGATTGAGTCCCATGTTTGACATAGTTCCCTTAAAACAAATTCGCCGTCTATTTTTCATGGTACAATAGCCGAAGCAGTATGTACTGCTGGACTCGTATCTGCTTTAATGAAAAGATTGTGTTTCCGTGTGTCATTGACTGGAGTCTAGGCAAGTCTATTTATAACTTGGTTAGTCCATCTAGGTTTTTTTTCACCAACCAATGTGGGACAAAACTCAAACCCACCAAATCATACATCAAACACCTTATTTTGAGAATTGTTATCTCACTTACATCAACTCCAACTTGGACACATCTTATCTCGTTATGAAGCCCTCATCTTAGAGTACATAAATACATAAACTAATATAAATATGTACTACATAACATATAAGATTCCATGTTCAAAGTTAGTGAAAACCTACAAATTTCACTAATTCCAACAATCCCCCACATGAATGGAGATTGATTGAAAATACACGAAAGTTCCAATGAAATCTCAATGTTTGAATCTTGCATAAGATAGGTAGGTGTCACCGTCTGAACCTTTGCCTCATGAAATGCATTTAGTCTCCTAGCTCATAGTAGACAAGATGTCTCTGAACTGTTCTACCATTTGTGTAGACGACAATAAACTTCACACATGGTTCTCCCTGATCATGGTCAAGTCCTCATAGTCACGTTCATTATGGTCCTGAAACACTAGCCTGGTTTTGCGAGAGCTATTAGGAATTATGCCCTCTTAATTCCCTTCAAATCGATCTCATTTCTCCCTCACATAGGTGATTCTTTCTAATCTCAAAATGCCTTATGCTTATATCTCTAGAACTCATTAAAAGCATAATGTTTAGCCTCGTATCACTGTTAACATTAGTTATAGGAATGGACTACGAAGTTTACTAATTCCCTCAAATGGGATCTCCAGTCAACTAGGTTTCATATAAGCTATCCTTTCAAGGGCTTGATCTCTTCTCATTCTACAACAAGTTCAATAATCAAGCATAAACTTATGTTAAATTCTTTGTTGTCATCAAAATAACGAATGTGCAGTTTTACTAAATGTGTTATGTCTAAAATAACTAAATATGCACTAACAAAAACAACAACATGACTTTCAAAAATGTATATAAGGAGAATGAACCTGTTACATACAATTTGTATGTTTGTTGTCATTTACCACCTTTAAGAACAAAACTAAAAAGTCATCAAACAAAATTAGTTCAAAAGTTACTCTAAACTAACACTATTTTAGTTTTCGCCTAACCATATGATTTAGTTAAAGTGTTAATGACAAGATCGTTGAGAGACATCATGTTTTTTGCTTGTTGTCCCGAAATGAATGAGGCATGCATGCTACTTCAATGTCTTACCGAAGAAATTAAATGAGCAAAAAATTGCTTTTGAAGATATATGTGGATCAACATCAAAAGCTAAATTGCTTCATCTTTAGAATCTAGGAAATAAATCCATGTCGTAGAGCCTTTAATGTCGAAGAGAAGGTAGATAGGAACAAAATGATACTGGGTGAACAAATTCTTTGTATCAGATTTTGTGGAATAGTGTCAATGGAATTGACAAAGTACTTGTATTTAGCATGAGAAGAAACCAATGTTATACCTTAAACATCATTATGCGTTAAATTAAAATCCTAAACTATATTAGGTGTATAAATAGGAAATGGTGAAGTTTACTAGTGAACTTTCTCAAAGATGGTAACTTCTAATTTCCACATAAAGCAAATGTTGATAAACAAATAAACATTATTGTATAGATCTCCGGTGCATTTATCACATTGAAATGAGCATAATAAAATCACCAAAGGCAATGAGAATGTAAAGGAAAGGGAAATATCAGAGGAAAAAATATCCACTTTAGTCTGTAGGCAACCTCACGTAGTTTTTGTTGAGGTAACTAGGAAATCCTAACCAAACTAACTTTGTTAACCTGACACAGAAATCCCCGGCTTCACTAATACCCTGCAAATCCGTGGAACTACAAAAACTATCAACCTTTCACAATTATAGATTTTGTAGACCGGGTTTGCGAACCCCGGCGAGTAAAACTGTCTCGATGTGAACTTAGGTACTCGTTTGGACAATCTAAAGCATTCCCAGCCACCCTTACCGGGTTCACAATCATTTTTGTTGATTTTTGATCTTGCACAATAAGGTTACTATATATTATACATAGTAACATATATATAGAGACTATTAAGTTAAATGGTTCCAAACTCATGTTCAAATGTAAATAAATGAGCAATATTGTTTCGACTCTAAAATCTATCCAAGTGTTGAAGATATGGTTGACAAAGATTTCTAGATGACTCAGTTTTGGTGAACTTAGAATCTACGTCATGATTTGGACATCCTTGACTTCCCATTTGACGTGATCAATCTTTGTTTGTCAAAGTTGGGAGTGTTGTCTTCAATTTGACCCAATAAATCCTTCCCTAGAAAAATCCTTAGTACATGATTATGTATGTCTCTTTTTGCTGAAGAGTGAAGGTTGGTCGAGGAACTACAGTCACCTGTTAATATAGTGATACAAACCCAACTTCGATATTGTGATAAGAGCGAATAAGGGGGTGTTTGGGATTGCTTATCTATAAGTACTTACCTGCTTCAAAAATAAGTATGTTCCTGTTGTATGCTTATTTTTAAGCGCTTATTATTAATTATAAAACAAGCAAACATACTGTTTTTATAAGGGCGTCTAGATTTCCTTATCTGCTGTCAAAATAAGCAATTATCTTATGATTTTGCAGGGTAATATGGCTAGTAAAAAATGTAAATTTGAAGTGAACTGCTACAAAAGAACAGTATATTTGGTAAACCAGCTCTTAATGATGATAGAGTCACTGTATTCGAGATGTGAAAATGATCAGCAGTGTATAATGCTAGGATCACATACTTGAGAACCTCACGCACTGTAGACACAGTACACAGAGAGATGCACTTTTTTGTTTTCCTTCATATGTATTTTTGTTGCCCTAGCCAAATTCCTGAACTTTTTATATCCTCACCATTGTTAATTTCAAATTGTTTGTTCTAGAAGAACAATAATAGACTGAGGTAGTGTTCTTATAATTTTTAAGAATTTAGTCATGATACTTGGATCTAAGTTCTGCATGTTTGAATTAAGAAGATATTTGAGAGGTCAAGAAGTCATTATATCAATTGGATCCCTGGAGAGCCAATTTTCTTATATCTGATCTTATTATGCTCACCTTTTTTTCCCTGAAAACATGTTCACATTTTTTTTTCCAATTTTTTGTAAAAGTTTGACTCGTCAACCTTGAGCAGCACCATATGATTTAATCACGAGCAAGGAAAATATCATCGTACAAGATTTAATCACATTATCCATCATACAAGATAAATATTTTTCATAATTTTTTGAGTAAACAAATATATAAACGATTGAATGTAATTTTTTATGGTAAATTCTTTTTATAGTGAAATCAAATTTTAATAAACTTATTTTTATTATTCATCGTATGATGGATAATGTTGGTCCCTTTTTGTCAAATATTAGTGAACTACTAACAACAAATGTAGATGTAGACAAATAAATGCAAGTTTAAAGTTTTCTTTTATTGATATGAATCAATGAATACTTTACAAAGTTTACTGCGGAAATAGACAACAAAGACTAGTCTAAGTAACTAACTCGTGAAAAAATTGCCCTCAACAGATCATCAACGAATAGTTCACTGTTGATACTCAGTAATCAACACTTAACAGATAAGTGAGGGCACTTGGTTCTCTGATATGCAGGAACATGCTTAAATCAAAGGTTGATCGTGAATACAAAATTCTGGACATTTAATATGGTAGTTGAGTGTGGTATTTATAATCTCACACAAGGAGATATAAACCCTACACGTGTCAACACCATATTAGTTGGATATGTAATACAACTTCCAAGGTTTTGGATGTGACATTACATCCTAGGAATAAAGTAAATAGTTACTTCATTCCTAGTTTACAAAAAAGGTACAAGTTGACCTTCAAAGGTACAACTTTATAGTTACTTTATTCCTTGGATGTCAACACCATATTAGTGAGCGTACAAAAAAGGTACAAGTTGACCTTCAAAGGTACAACTTTATAGTTACTTTATTCCTTGGATGTCAACACCATATTAGTGAGCGTACATATCTTTGAGAAGATATGCACGCTTTCTTGTGTACTGTATATAAGTTGACCTTCAAATGTACATTAGGTATTTGTCAGAGCTAATGTATTTTCTTGGATAAAGGTTTGAACCACTGGTTAAAAGAGCAAAGTTGATTTCCACATTAGTGAACTGCTCTCTATCTATGTCTTCAGTCTTTGACTTCAACATAAGCTTCATGTTTTTGACAGCGTTAGGCCGGTGTAACTTCTAGAGACTAAGTATCTATTAGAAAATGATAGATACTTTGGTTAGGTTCCAAGTTACAAAGGGTAGAGTCACTGCTAACATATGTAGTGACTATAGTAGACTAGAAATATTTTAAGTATAGAAAAACTCACTGATCAAACTGATAAGTGAGTACTTGTACTTCATCTACTCAACTATTTGCTGCTAACAGATGCATCAATATATAAGAACACTTAGATAAAATTTGTCATCTATAAATTACATTAGTGGGGTCTCTGACCCAATAGATAAAAATAAAATAAATAACATTTACAAGTTTATTTCTTGAAATCTAACAATAAAAGTAATAATATTTATTACATTTACACACATAAAGACAAGGATGAAATGCTTAGAAAAATCTAGGTAATTATAGTTGGGTTAAACTTTAGATTAATTTATCCAGGAACTCAAGCAATGTTACAGTAATGAATAAATTTTTCTAATGGTCTACAATAATGATCAACATAGTGATAATGGTTGTATTAATTTTGATTGATATCTATTTATTTATTTTTTCTTATGTTTTCATTTCATTTCATTTATATTTTATGTTTTCATAATAGTTATGAATAATAATGATGATAGAAGGACTATTTTTTATAATTTATATTTGAGTTTTTTTTTAATATATGTACAAATACTTTAGAATATATATATTACAAATCAAAATTTGATTGATCAAGTTTAATCAAATGATTGTAATTTTTATTTGTTACTTATTTTTAAATTTTAAATAACTACATATATAAATGTGTAATGTATAAATTAAAAAAAACAATTAAGAATAAATTGATTTAATTTGGTTTGTTCTAGAATTATGTAATTAGTGATAGAGTGATAAACGTAATTATTTTGTTCTTTAGGCTTTTAAGATTTAAAAAGGGTAACCAAATTTTTTATAATGGTTTAATATTTAAGATAAGATAAGAACAAATATTAATACTCATTTACAATATACCTAATTATATAAATTAGATTAGATTAGATGAAGATGTAAACTAAAGACATAATTTTTTTTATAACAAATCATTTCCAAAACAATTTAAAAGCATACAACATTAACATTAATATTTTGTAGCACATCTATAATTACTTATTAAGTATATAATATATTTTAGCTCATTAGTATTTTATCAGGTGTTTAAAATTATTACTTTACCTTTATAATAATTGTAATTATAACTAGACATTTTATAAACAAAAAACTTTAAATAGGGTAAATTAATTACAATTAAAACTTTAATTCTTAATACATTAAAATATTTAATACAAAATCTCAGATAAAAGATAACAATTTCTACTTAAACAAACTTTATATATCAACATATATAATTAATTTATTAATATTTAAAATATTATGAGTTCATGTACATATAGCCGGAGCTGAAAAAACTCAAATGATATGTAATCAAACCGATAAATATTTACACATCAGAGTTAATATATTTATAAATAACAAAATAATATCATATTTATGTTTGATATATTTGATGATAAAATAATACGATGTATATGTCTAATATATTTTATACGGATGAATGTACCTCGTATTTCAATTTTATTTTCACGTTTGTTAACACTTGAAGTCCATCTATATCACATGTAAAAAGCAATTATCATGTACACCCTTTTTTAGTGAAACAAATCACATGAATTTAACTACAAGTCACGAGTTTCACGCCACTCAAAAGTCAGAAAAACAAATCCCGACGAGGACCAAAAGTAAAAACTCACAAAACTTCAGGGGGGTGTTAATGATTAATTCTTTATCTAATTTTTATATCATCCAAAAATGCCAAATTCCCCCGCCCAACTTCTCTCACTTCGCCGGAAAAAACCAAAACCCTCACCATCGTCCTTCGCCACAGCCGGACTTACTCCGGTAACCGTACACATCACAACCACCTGCCCACGTGTCAGTCACCTTCAGTTTTCATAACTATTATTACTAAACTCCCTGAAAACTAGCCCGTATTTTCAGGGGAATTCAGTTCCGTCTAAAAATTAAATATCAAATTTGCAAAATTAAATTTCATAAATCATGCATGCTATTACTGGCTAAATTCCAATTGATGAATTCCTCATCATCATTATTATTTTCAACAACAACAACTCGAATCAATACGACGACGTTGCGATTGGATTCCACTTGGCACATTGAATCACCGTTTCAATATGCTTTTATTACAAAAGTGATAAAATGCCTATTTATAAAACCCTCACCGCTTCACTTTTTCCCCAATTTTGCTCCTCCGGTTACCGATTAAGGTGTCTTCCAATTATTCTTGTTTATTTTTGCAATTTGATTATTTTCGGTGTAATTAAGTGTTGAATTTGATCTGCATGCAAGTTTGTTGGTGTTAATTGGTGATTTTATTTACGGATTTTTGCTTTTCGATTGAGTATTACTTCAATGCTACTGATTTTACGTTTTTATCTGAAATTAATTCATCATAATTTCACTTGTTTGCTGTGAATTTTGATCCGAAAGCAATTTTTACCGTTGATGAACTTAATGTTTGAAATATAATTCGTAATCATTTCACTTGTTTACTTTAAAATTTGATCCGAAATGAACCTAATGTTTGAAATTAAATTCGTAGTTATTAAACTTGTTTACTATAAAATTTGATCCTAAATGTACATTGTTTGAAATTTAGTTTCCAATTATTTCACTTGCTTACTGTATAATTTGATCCGGAATGAGCTCAATGTTTGAAATTTAATTGCTAATTATTTCACTTGTTTACTGTATTTGATACGGTATGAACTTGATGTTTGAAATTTAATTCGTAATTATTTTACTTGTGTTTACTGTAAAATTGATCCGGAATGAACTTAATGTTTGACATTAAATTCCTAATAATTTTACTTGTTTACTGTAAATTTTTTATACGGAATGAACTTAATGTTTGAAATTTAGTTCAAAAATTATTTTACTTGTTTACTGTAAAGTTTGACCCGAAATGAACTTAATGCTTGAAACTTAATCCGTAATTTATTTCACTTGGTATTTTTTATATCTGTAAGTAGATGATGGTACCAAACTTTTAATCTATGAGCTAATGGATTTGAGATTTTATTAGTTGTCTGGCTTGGCGATTTTACCAAAAGCAGTCTTTTAGTGTTTCATTTTATGGCTTGTATGTTTCTAGTGTTGAATATTTTTTCAAATCATTATCTTGCTTCTTTTAGTGGATAGGGTTACTTTATAAGTTGTAAATACAAAGTGAGAGACTTGAGCATTTATGCAGTGACCTTTCTGTTCTTTTATTGGTCATTGAACATATGTATAGTTTTTCGTGTTTAGTTAATTTATAAACACTTAAATCCTCATATTAGATGCGGAGCACTATCATCGTATAGTTTTTATCATTTTCGTTAATTAATACTTGTATTATAAATTCTGCCAATGAAGTGATTAACTCTTTGACCGTTGAATATGAAAATCTCTTGTCATATCTCGAATCTAAGGGTTTTATTTTGTGTCATTCACCTCTTAGTTTTGTTCTCGTTTAGTTGATGGTTTGTGGGAATCATGACATTTATTTACTAATAAAGGCATACAGATAACAGTCTCTCACCACAATTAGCATTTTTGTAGATGAAAAATAATTTGTGGCGCCTTTAAGTTATTTGAGTATGCTCTTTTACTTGTAAATGAGTTCTAGTTGTGGTTTCTAACGAGAAACTTTATTATACCCATGAGTTCTCATAGTTTACATATCAAAATGGTTTTCTTTTATTATATGATGTTAAACATAGTGTTAATATATTTAACTATTATATTTTCTTCCGAAGAGAGTTATGCTTTATAGTGGTGTTGCTCTCAACAACTACCAGTAAGATAATTTAATGATGTTTTTTTAATTGAAACAGGTCCTTTATCAATTAGGAGCAAGTTGTAATATGGCGGCATGATGTCAGAGATGCAGGGAATTAATGGCTTTGAAGATGGACATGTTCGCAGGATATGGTCATGTCCGGAAGGAAGGCAAAAGATTGATGCAGGCAAACAGATTTTCTGTAACAGTGCTGTGAATATGAAAAACATAGTTGCTGTAGGGTTTGATATGGACTATACCCTCGCACAGTACAAGCCTGATACTTTTGAATCCCTTGCGTACGATGGTACGGTGGCTAAACTTGTAAGCAACTTGGGATATCCTGAAGAGGTTTGTATATTGATCTTGAATAGCCTTTTGTGGTTCTCAGTATTCACTCTTGCAGAATGCTTTATGTAATGTGTTGTGTGTGTGTGTGTATATATATATATTTCATTTAAGGATCTGAGTGTCTGATTCGATTTAGATTTTACACTTAAAGGTGATAATTTTTTATTTTAGAAAGAAAAATACTCACACGCCCCTACCAAGTATAGATACATTTGTCCTAACCCCAAGACTTGAACCCGCAACCTCATGGTCGGTGGGGCACCTCGATACTGCTTGGCCAATGACCCTTTGGTTAAAAGGTGATAATTATTACAATCTGAAATAAATTGAAATAATAGCGTATATGTATGGGTGTAAATTAATCAGCTTATGTGCTTTTGTATTATTTTGCATCTTCCTCCTTCCACTACGTATTGTAAAGTACATCAACCTTGATCTTTAAACCGTGTGATTTCCGTTTGTAGCTTTCAGAACTTGTTTTAGCATTGCAATATGAACATATTTATTTATATTTAAGGTCTACTCTTCTGTCTTTTCTGTTTCGGTGCAGCTACTGGGATGGTGTTTTGATTGGACGTATATGGTCAGAGGACTTGTTCTTGATAAGAAGAGAGGAAATGTACTGAAGGTTTGTGTATATCAACTAGACAACTATTTAATAAAACTATTTGTGGTAGCATATTTATGTGTTTGTGTAATTTGTATATTAGATTATATAAATCTGAAAATAGTATGTTTTGGGCCAATTATCTTAAATTTCTTTCCATGTTTTGATCATTGTCTCTCCAGATGGACAGACATAAGTACGTAAAAGTAGCCTACCATGGATTTAGGTTGATACCGAAGCACGAAAAAGTTGCTACTTATGGGAATACCTACATCCGAGATGCATTTGATGGTCCCGACTATGCCCACATTGATACTCTTTTCTCGCTAGCTGAAGCTTATTTATTTGCTCAACTGGTAGAATTCAAGGACAGTAACAGAGGGAAACTTTCAGAGGGAAAAGAGTAAGGGGCACACATAACTTGAACCTTTAATATATATGTGCGTTTATATAATATATAATAGCGAATTCAACCTATTTTGAATTCCTGAATGATGTTGTAGTTGTAAGTGGCTTCACCTATAAGAAACTGATGGCTTCACCTATAATATATAATAGCGAATTCAACCTATTTTGAATTCCTGAATGATGTTGTAGTTGTAAGTGGCTTCACCTATAAGAAACTGATGTCTAGAGTAATTAGTGTTTTAGTTATATATTTATTACTAACTTTATAGTGTTTAACTGCTTATGGAATATGGGCTTGAATTTGATGATGCACATTCACTTAACCTGCTGTAAGAGTCACTACTTGATTGCTGTTAAATTTGACATCTGGAGACAGGAAATTGTCAGACTTATTCTGTCCATACCAGAAAACCTGTGTCTTTGACTTTTGACTTTTTGAGTATTAATGGGTTCTTGTCAAATTTAAAATCAAAATAGTAACAATTATTAGTCCTAAAAAGGGGTTGCAGATAGGAACTTCTTTCAAGTATTAATGCATGATGCATGATTTTGGGGAGGATGAAAGTTCTTCTGTCATGTACAAAAGAAATATAGCGATCAATTTGATATGCTCGATCAGAAATAGGAAGGCTCCTTTAGAAATGATGCATAGCCTTGTTATCTGCTTCGGGATATACGTTTAACATTTTCACTTACATCTTTAGATGTATATTAGGTGTATGGTCATAGTCTGGAGCTGGCTCTTTTATGTTTTACACGCTCTGAAATAAGTCCCTTTATTATGTAATAAGACGATAAGTCTTGTACTTGTGCACAAATATCATCTATGTCCTGTCATTGTGCTCCAATGTTTGATGTTCCTGCTTGAGGTGCAACTTATTTTAGATCACCAACTTGAATAAGCGGAAGATGGAATGACAGCTAAGAAATATAACATGGTTTGTAGATATTTGTATTTGTTAAAATATAATGGCATGCCCTCCATTTATGGTCGTATATTACATACCGAAGGATGTTATAGAAGGAAGACTCAGTCTGTCTTTTACTCTCTTAAAGATGGAAGCAAGTGTTCCGATTGTACTCTTGAATGGTTATTTGTGCTTAATTATGGTAATAAGGTTGATGATTATATAGTTATCTTAAAAAGGGAATTGCATTGATCCTAAGATTAATTTTATTAGATTTTATCAATGGACATACATGTGATTGTTTTATTATTCAACCTATTTATGTTACTTCTTCATATTAGTTTACTTAACCTACACTTACTAATTGTCTGGAATTGTATCTCAGTAAATGTTAATGTTAAAAATAATTTACTGCAGCTACTATCGTATTTATACCGATGTCCGCTCTGCTGTTGATATGTGCCATCGTGATGGAACTTTGAAAAAGATGGTCGCTCAAGATCCAAAAAGGTGTGTGCTTTCTGAATTTTTATATATGTGCATTTTGGTATAAAGAAAAGTGTCATTTGGCTTATATTGTATAAATATAATGTTGCAAGACAACATTATAGTCCTCTGAGCATGGGCATAACTATGGTGTCATGGAATTGCATTACATGCGATTTTAATGAATTTCCGTGATACATATTTTATATTGGAATTTACCATTATAAAGTTTCTGGTAAAGTTGTGAACCTACAAAAGAAAAAGAAACTGTTATCTTATTATGTAAAAGATTAATCTTTACTCTATTTTTAAAATTGGTAACATAATTCTGATTTATATTTATATTAAAATGCTATAAAGCAAGTACATTTGATGTGCTAAACTCTATCTTTGTCTATATCTTAAAATTCTAAAATTTGAATGTATTATGTAAGAAAAGCATATATTTTTTCTATGGGGATAAAAGATTCTTATGTTCATCATACTAATTTAAGTTTTACCGTAAATAGCTGTAGTGGGTAAAAAAAGCTTCAAAGCATGTACATCAACTATTTGCTACTAACTGATTGTGCAAGGACTACTTACCATGATTATTATTCTTTTACTCTTTCATGTGAAGTATTTTATTATTATTATTATTATTATTATTAAATCTATATTGATACCTCACCTCAAATTTCCTTCTTCCACCCTACTTTTGAACACTTCTAAAGTATTTACTCATTTGTAGATGTCCTAATGCTAAGCACCTTCCTATTTCCATGTTTGAGAACTATTATGTCATAATACTTTGTGTATCTTGAACTATTAAAAACACCGTGTTGTTGTATCGTCAACCAATAGATCCTTGAATTTGTTATCGTTTTCTTATTTTTTATTGTTAATATTATTATTATACATTTTTATTAATTTAGAAAGGCAAGCCTACAAACTAACCAACCCCATATAGTATTTAGAGTGCACATATATAGCCTATTGGTTGATGGACTCCTCACATACTGTTAGGCTATAGGTCCTTTGGTAGATCCTTAAATTTGTATGTTAGTGTCATTGATAGGATGTATTCCTTTCTATTGTAGGTATAAGTTCTCCCTTTTTAGCACCAACTAGTCCGGCACAAACTATAAGAGAACCAAGACTTGTCATGCGTAGTTAGAAAATTATCTATAGGATTAGGAATGTTATGAACTAATTGCTCCGTGTATACCCTATTGCCGTTAATTCTAGGAGTTTACGTTAAGTGTTGAATTCTTTTCTCAAATTCATTTTCTAATTTTGTAATTGTGCCTTAGGGGGTTAGCTAATGAGGAGTAAAATATCGATGTTGGATTTGATTACAATTTAATCATTTTACATAGAGCAGTTAAACAATATTTGTAAATTGAAGCACACGTCACATAAACCAATGACTTAAGTCAATAAGAGGAAATAGGTAACTTGATCTATCTTGTAACTAACTTGTATTAGTTTCATAAACTTTATCTGATATGTATGGTACGACTTGGATTATCATTAGATTATATTAAGTTTATTATTTATTATTTTAATTATGGATATTATTAGACTAGTAGGGTACCCGCGCTATGCAACGAAAATAAATACAAAACATGGTGGTTGCCAGGTACGTCATTTTTTGAAGAATATGGAGTTGATGCAACTCAATACGAATAGTCGAATAACAACACTTTTGTTCATTGTTTCCGGGATGATTTTAGGAAGATGTAAAAATATTTGAGAACTCAAATTGTGATAGAAATTTACAAGTTGTAATCTTCTTTAGGTTTCATATTAAGCAAAAGATCTATGAATCTATCTTATAAATATCAAAGCTAAATATAAAACATTTCTTATATATAATATAAAATATATAGTATGCAAAATTGATTAATATATTATCAAACAGAACATTTTTTAGCGCTTTTATAAAATAGATTCATTAACAAAATATAATATCATTTATTACATTACATTCTTCTAAAATAAAATAAATGAAAATCAATAAATATAAAAAACTTTGATAAGAAGTAGAATGTTCCAATATTTGTCAATATTTGTTTGATATTTGTACAAAAGATTTTACATAAAGTAAAAATTAGGAGAGAAAGAAATAGTGCACTAATTACTTTCTATTTTTATAAATTTAAGTTTAAGAAAAAGAGTGTGTAATGAATTATAAGGGTTATAGATTATAGATATAGATAGGTTTTATTATTATTAGGAAAGTATCACTAGAATCTTAGTTAATTAGAGATAGTCTTAGGGAGCAAGTTAAGATTTATCTATATATAGGGTTTAATTATTGTAATTTTGTTATGTTAAATATTGATTGGTTATCAGGATATCATTGGAGAGTTGGTTTACCTCTCCAAAGTAAACCGATGGAGAGTTGATAGATCTCTCGAACATCGATTATCTATCTTCTTTAGTGTTTTTATTCGTTTTTATCACGATATAAGCATTTGGTTCGTAACAATGTACTACTAAACTAAACAATGTAGAACCATAATAGTATTATACCTACCTCAAGTACACTGATACAAAAATTGAGGGGTTGGGAATATTGGGTGAATTGGTTTTTCTAGAGGTGGCAAATTTCAACCTGTTTGCTTGCATATGGTTCAATTCGGGTTGTATTTTGCTGATGATGAGCATGTAGGTAACTTATAAAACCATAGAAAAAACTAGAACGGGTCAAAATCTGTCTATTGTCTACTAAGTACTTGCAATGTCAAATTGTTTTAGTAATTTAGTTCTCATTATCATATTAAAATACACAAATAATGTTGGTGAAATGGTGCAGACCTGCCAACCTAACCAAACATGTTTAGACCGGCACCAAAATGACCTTAAATTTACCCACACTGACTTTGACCCGTTGCCCGACCTAAAGCTTTCCACCTCTAGTTTTTTCATTACCTAGTAATACTATTGGTAAAAAGAGCTAGGTGCATCTATACCTTAATATGTCATGCAGAGTGACACCATAGTGGATTAATTGAGAGTGTACTCAAGCTAAGGGTTGGGAAGCCTTTTTCACTTTAGACTTGCTGAAAGAAGGGGCAATAAATGCCGCTGTAGAATCACACAGATATGTTGAGATCAATTATTAATTGTTTTAGATATATGCTAAAACTGATATGACTATGTTTTATAGCTAAAGTGAACATGGCTCTCCCTAGCGGTATCTACTATCTAGCGGCTCATCAACCAAGATGTTGCGGGTTCAAGTCTCAATTGAGCCATAGGTGTATTTAAAAATGTATAGTAGTAGTGTGAGTCTTTGTTGTGCAAAAAGAAACACATGATCTTGAATTTTGGTTATAGATGGTTGTGCAGATCAAAATTGAGAGCGAAGGGCAGAGAATGTTTTATGAGTAGGTAAAGGGAGCTTTCCTTTTGGAGGAGATGGTTTCTTGAACTTATTTGTTAACTTATAAGTGGTGGAGGTATCCAGCTGTCCGTAAATGACAACTTATATTGTACATGTGGAAACCGTAGTCAAGGTTACTACCTAATCACGAAGGACATGTGGTGAAACGTACTAGTTGTGTCACCATTATGACGTATGAGTCATTTGGCTTATTAAAGAAGATTAGCTTAAGCATACAATATAGAACATTCCAAACAAGAAAGATGATGGAGATGAGGAGTTATGACTCTAATTTGAGAAAAAGAGTCTAGACAAAAGGAAATAAACGGACCTTAGACTGATATATGATGGTTATTTACTACAGGAAATTTATTTCTATGTTTTTATTTTTAAAATTCATGCATTTAAGTTAATTGAACACGTCACTTGTTTTTTTCTCCTTTTTATGACTAGATATGTAAGATGTAGATGCGCGTACTACCATAGACACATGTGTGCACAAGGGATTTATGAATATCTTCAAATGATGTGAAGATGATTTAGATACACACCTAGCTGCAAGAATACGGTACAACAAACAACGTCACGATTTGTTATTTTTTCCATTTTAAGATCACTTTTCTAATATCACTTGGGGGGCTAAAAGCTTTAATTTGGTTTTACATGACCTTTCTTAGGTGATGTAACCTTCTCATATCACTACTAAATAGGTTTTCAATGGTTGTTAATGAGATATCCACATTTTTATTTTAGAAAACATATACGTTTTCAAGTTTGAACTCGAGTGATGTCAAAAATCGACACCCTAGTTGTTTATATCATACCTATTGATTTTTTTTCCTATCCATGCGTAGGGGCTTACCTTGGAGTAACTCATAAGGTTATTCTTTCCTGATAAGAAGGTCACACATGAATTCGCCTTACGTTTTTGTATAATACGGCTATGATCGAGTACAACTGTGTAACAATCCTATGAAGAGATCTTTTAGTGCTCTTTTATTCCTTTACAATCAAGTCACTCATTTGTACATGTCTGAGGTATTACTTCGGAGGATACAAAAAGGGGAATAAAATATAATCCAAGTATCAAGAACTAAATTTCAAGAAGTTAGGATCTAAGAATATTGTTAAATCTTTTTTGAGATCACCAAGATTATGGATCCATTGTAATGAAGCTTGATGGAAGGAATTCGAGATGAAAGACGTACCGTAACATAACAAGTTTAGTTTTCCATAAGTGAACGAAGTTCTGTCTTAACCATCACTCATGTTTTGTTGCTTATATGTAAGATGATGTAATGGGTATAGAGGACAAAAAAACCCATAGCTAGCATGGGTTTGCTAACCCTGAGTGCGATGTCTATGATAGGACTGATAACTAGATCAACAAAGCTGGACCAGTAAAGGGTTGGGAATATCAAGAATTGGTTAATATCTTGATGTTTATTACACATATGGATCATAAAGAGTATGTTAGAGAAAAAGGTTCTATAGTATGAATACTAATCTTCTAAAGAGATCATATTTCTTTAAAGACACACTTTGGAATCTTTACAATGAAACATTTCTCTTGAGTTGAATATCTTAGGAAAGCAAATTTGGCATACTACGTTGTGAGGTTTGAGCCTTCATGTGGAATTGAAGATAACACACACAACTGAAGATATGAATAATGTATAAATATCTTTATAGTTTGGGATACAACCAAAACGGGTAAACCGAAGGAGGTTTTACCGGTTCGGATGAACTAGGAAGGGTGATTTTTTTTTTACTCGAATGTACGCGGCTTAACTGGGGTATCCCGTGACCCTTTTTGACCCTTTCCTTGGCCACCCCCAAAATGTTTGCCTATGGAGCTTTGAACCTGAGACCTCTTGTAAGGACATCATGACCCTTACCACTAAGCCACCTTGATGATAGTTTTTGGGATAGAACCAAATTACCAAATAATCGAGTAATAGGAAAGGCATGGCATAATCTGTTGAAAGAAGTAGTCAATAATATCTACTACATGAGTTTTTCTACAAGGGAATACAATCTAAAAGATTAATTGTCCTACCAGCATATATATCCCTCCAGGTTTAAGAATCCTACAAACAGAATAAGACATGTTATTAGCAATTATGACTTGCAATAATTAAAAGGAGAATAAACATCTTTTATGATTAAGAAAACTTAATATTTATGGTTCTTTTAATCAGACTTAAACCTGCTCACTTCTCCCAGCATTTGAGAAGCACTAATTGGAGCATCAGTTCCACACTTCAAAATCACAAGAAGTTCAAGTTAGAACATATGTGGACAGGAGTACCACAGTTACAAACCTTTACCCTACTAATTTGAGTGTATGAACATCATGGAGATGATTATTCTATGTTTCAGCCATTCTGTTTAGTTGAAGTGTTAATGACAAGATCGTTGAGAGAGATCATGTTTTTTGCTTGTTGTCCCGTAATGAATGAGGCATGCATGCAACTTCAATGTCTTACCGAAGAAATTAAATGAGCAAAAAATTGCTTTTGAAGATATATGTGGATCAACATCAAAAGCTAAATTGCTTCATCTTTAGAATCTAGGAAATAAATCCATGTCGTAGAGCCTTTAATGTTGAAGAGAAGGTAGATAGGAACAAAATGATACTGGGTGAACAAATTCTTTGTATCAGATTTTGTGGAATAGTGTCAATGGAATTGACAAAGTACTTGTATTTAGCATGAGAAGAAACCAATGTTATACCTTAAACATCATTATGCGTTAAATTAAAATCCTAAACTATATTAGGTGTATAAATAGGAAATGGTGAAGTTTACTAGTGAACTTTCTCAAAGATGGTAACTTCTAATTTCCACATAAAGCAAATGTTGATAAACAAATAAACATTATTGTATAGATCTCCGGTGCATTTATCACATTGAAATGAGCATAATAAAATCACCAAAGGCAATGAGAATGTAAAGGAAAGGGAAATATCAGAGGAAAAAATATCCACTTTAGTCTGTAGGCAACCTCACGTAGTTTTTGTTGAGGTAACTAGGAAATCCTAACCAAACTAACTTTGTTAACCTGACACAGAAATCCCCGGCTTCACTAATACCCTGCAAATCCGTGGAACTACAAAAACTATCAACCTTTCACAATTATAGATTTTGTAGACCGGGTTTGCGAACCCCGGCGAGTAAAACTGTCTCGATGTGAACTTAGGTACTCGTTTGGACAATCTAAAGCATTCCCAGCCACCCTTACCGGGTTCACAATCATTTTTGTTGATTTTTGATCTTGCACAATAAGGTTACTATATATTATACATAGTAACATATATATAGAGACTATTAAGTTAAATGGTTCCAAACTCATGTTCAAATGTAAATAAATGAGCAATATTGTTTCGACTCTAAAATCTATCCAAGTGTTGAATATATGGTTGACAAAGATTTCTAGATGACTCAGTTTTGGTGAACTTAGAATCTACGTCATGATTTGGACATCCTTGACTTCCCATTTGACGTGATCAATCTTTGTTTGTCAAAGTTGGGAGTGTTGTCTTCAATTTGACCCAATAAATCCTTCCCTAGAAAAATCCTTAGTACATGATTATGTATGTCTCTTTTTGCTGAAGAGTGACAGTTGGTCGAGGAACTACAGTCACCTGTTAATATAGTGATACAAACCCAACTTCGATATTGTGATAAGAGCGAATAAGGGGGTGTTTGGGATTGCTTATCTATAAGTACTTACCTGCTTCAAAAATAAGTATGTTCCTGTATGCTTATTTTTAAGCGCTTATTATTAATTATAAAACAAGCAAATATACTGTTTTTATAAGGGCGTCTAGATTTCCTTATCTGCTGTCAAAATAAGCAATTATCTTATGATTTTGCAGGGTAATATGGCTAGTAAAAAATGTAAATTTGAAGTGAACTGCTACAAAAGAACAGTATATTTGGTAAACCAGCTCTTAATGATGATAGAGTCACTGTATTCGAGATGTGAAAATGATCAGCAGTGTATAATGCTAGGATCACATACTTGAGAACCTCACGCACTGTAGACACAGTACACAGAGAGATGCACTTTTTTGTTTTCCTTCATATGTATTTTTGTTGCCCTAGCCAAATTCCTGAACTTTTTATATCCCTCACCATTGTTAATTTCAAATTGTTTGTTCTAGAAGAACAATAATAGACTGAGGTAGTGTTCTTATAATTTTTAAGAATTTAGTCATGATACTTGGATCTAAGTTCTGCATGTTTGAATTAAGAAGATATTTGAGAGGTCAAGAAGTCATTATATCAATTGGATCCCTGGAGAGCCAATTTTCTTATATCTGATCTTATTATGCTCACCTTTTTTTCCCTGAAAACATGTTCACATTCTTTTTTCCAATTTTTTGTAAAAGTTTGACTCGTCAACCTTGAGCAGCATCATAGGGGAGATTATCCTTGTGCCCAGGTGTATTATGCAATTGTATGACTTAGTTAACAATAGGTATATATGTGTGTTTTCTTTTTCTGTTTTACAGCCATACAGATGATTCTTTTCTGATCTACTATTAGCAAAATAACAATCTAACAATGACATCTAGTTTAAATTAATATAAATAGTACTACAATTTAAATATTATTTATTCCTTTATGATTGCATATGATGTTTCTTTGACATCAACAAATAGGATGGATGGATGAATGGTGACATATATGCAGTATTTAGTGGCATTGTAAAATGTTAGACTTTGTTGTTTAGTGGACTCACAAACATCTTGTTTAATTATCAGGTATATTAATGAGGACAACTCGATAGTCCCAATGCTTAAAATGCTGAAAACATCTGGTCGTGCTGTCTTCTTAGTGACAAACAGGTATATATCTATATTCCTAAATTGTTTCTGTATCACATATTTAGGGGAGCAAAAAGCAACTGATCAATGAAGATTGGTTCAACTTCTACCTATTAGTTATAAAAAGATGGGTTGTATACGTTGCATGACTCAGGTAATATTTCAAATGAGTCATCATATGATGGCAATTTTCTAAATCTGTGTATAGCCATGAGTAGCAATTCTGTGAATTGCTTCATATTTTAAGTGTATCCGCATTTACCATGTTAGTTTAATCGCAAAACGTTGATAATCTATCATGTTTTTATTAAATAATTATCATAATTATTATTTCAGACTTGAGTTAAACTATGTTGACATTAAAATTGAGTATATGTTGATATAATAACAGTCTTCTTTTATAAACTAACTATTTTTCCTGAGGTAAGAACAACTAAATAAAGATGATGTATTTAAATGATTAGAGGTAAAAATTATAAGGTGTGTTATGGGAAAAGAAAATGAAGAACTTTTCTTCAAGGAATTCACTTCATTCAAACTAAAAGAGTTACATTCAAAGTAGTAATATAAAAATTCGAGAATATCATGGTCATATGCATTAGTCACGCTAATGGAGTTAGCATTATCACCTGAACATAATGACATTGTGACCTACACACGGTTAATTCGATGCAGCCTTTGGGACTATACGAATGTTGTGATGAATTTTGTATTTGGGCCGCGTGTGATGGATGACAGTTCCTCCTCTTTGAGTCTTGATTGGCTCCAACACTTCGACTTTGTCATCACTGGCAGGTTGTAGTTTTACTTTGTACAAAGATCCTGTACTGCTATATGCTTCTTAAAGATCCTGTGAGTGTTTTATTTATTAAGAGAAACAAGATTCATTTATGCAGCGCAAAACCAGGCTTTTTCCATGATGAGAATCGTGCTAGTCTTTTTATGGTTGAGCCTGACTCTGGAAAGCTTATTAATACTGACAATGGCACTCCACTTGCTCAGGTTTGTGACTTTATTTATGTAATCTCTCTCTCTCTCTCTTGTATGTTTAATGCATCGTAATTACCGCTAGGTGGGATGCCCTGAGATAGAGCTGCCAGATGACATCCCAAATAAAAATTGCAAGGTATTCCAGGGAGGCAATGTAGGGCATCTGCATAAATTACTTAATGTGGGCTCAAGCTCACAGGTATTGACTATTTTTGAGTTCTTCTTCATTGCCTTTTTCTTGTAGTTATTGGTTGATTGTTTAACATTCCTTTATACATTGTAGGTACTTGCTAAATTTGTTGAATGTATTATATGCTGCACAAGAGTCGTCTGATTTTAATCTGCGTTAAGTATTTACAAGTTAATGGCTACCGGAATAAGTTCCGATGTCGCTTATGTTGCAACTTCTTATGCTATTTTATTGGGTATTATGTAGATAATATTTCGTTCCAATATTATTATTTTTTTCTGAAATGGTCTTCTTTTTATATTTAACTGTTTTCGTCCTTATTATTTTACTTTGTTACTCCTTATAACAAACAGTTCTCCTTTTTAGTTGCTTTGTCGTTGTTTGTTGATATTCTTGAATCTTTCTCTTCTGTTGACTGTTTTTACCATCAATTAATGTACTTGAGTATTTCCCTTATAAGATTATCCCACTCTATGTAATTGAATGTAGGTTCTTTATGTTGGAGATCACATATATGGAGATATCCTACGCAGCAAAAAAATTCTGGGTACAATCTTTTGTATCCATCTTTGATAGAAACTTGATCCAACTTTCATTAAATTTGCTTTTTTAAGTGGTAATAGATGGTGGACTAGTTTATTGGCATAATCTATATTACAAGATCTTGCTCAAGTAGAATTAAGCAATTGATATCATTATTGCAGCTTATAATCTGTATGCTATCTAGTTGTATCTTTGTATCAAGATGACACTATTTCCTTTCTTAATTCATCGTGATACAATTACCTGAAATAGGTTGGAGGACAATGCTTGTTGTTCCAGAACTTGAAAAGGAGGTCAACATTCTCTTATCCTCTCGGGACACTCGAAAGGTAATGTTTGGTTAAGAGGGTTTTACTAGCTGCTTTTTTAGAATATAGATGAACAATATGTCTACTTGTGGCACTATATGCCTTTTTCACATATATCAATGCATATTTACATGATATAGGTATATAGAAGGAGGATCAAATGAGAAGAAATTTCTTGTGAGAAGGGTGAGAACCATTCCTAACCAATCATTTCTAGGCGCATCCGTGAATTTAATAACTAACTAGTTAAATAAAAATTCTGAAGTACTCTTCATTCCCCTGAATGATTGATCAGAATTGTTCCTCACTCTTCTCACAAAAATACCATCTCTCCTGATCCATGTCATACTTATATTTATCTGTGTGTGTGTGTGGCACAAGTTTTCTGCCCCTTGCATGCATAAGGCCAATAGCTCTGAAGTCCCCGTCGCGAATGATACACAATCAGTAGTTACTATCTTCCATATAGAGGGTTCATGTTATCATGTAACATTCTATATGCTGTTGCCATGCTTCTGTGTGAACTTCAAATTCTTCCTGAAATATTCTTACTCTTTTAAGATTATACTTGGCTTTGCTGTGGAATTATAATACTGTCTTCATGTCTTTCTACTTAAACATTGTATCTGTGCAGAAACTTCAGTTGCTCAGGAGCGAGCGAGATCTGATTGAAGATCAGACCCATCATATGAAGTGGTCTCTCGAGTACGTAATTCCTAGAGGTGGCAAAATGAGCAGGTTGGGTAAGGGTCAAAGTGGGTTTGGGTCAAAGCGGGTTTCTTTGTGTGGGTCAGAATGGCTTGAGTTGGGTTGACTTAAAGTACTTTTTATCCTAAAGTTTCTAACTTTATAATTATATTTTCTGTCCCAGAAATGTTTACAAAAGCTACATGATTTGACACTAATCTATTTTGTAGTAACATGGCCTATGATGTTTTAGACCGCTTGTTTGACCCACTAGAGATGAAAAATAACCCAAATCGGCCCAATTTTGAGTAAATGGGTTGAAGTTGCCACCTCTTCCTTCACTGAAACCACAGTGATTGCTTTTATACACTTTTGGTCATATTTTCTGTTAACTATGTTTTTGACTTGTATTGTTTTTCCTTTCAGGCATGAAAATCCAGATGCTAGTGAAAAGGAAAAGATCTCTTCTAAGCTTGAACTGCTTGAGGTTGGTGTCAGACATAGATACCTTCTAACATAAGAACTGTGCCTTGCTAAAAAACATCTTATTGGATACCTTGAAAGGAAAAAGGTCATATCCATACAACTTGATACATTTTCCTGAGGTTAGGTTACTGATCCGATCCGATCCGATCCGATCTTACTTAGCATGAATTAATGAGTTAAAAAATTATAAATATGTTGATTTTTTCTAATAAAAGGCTAATAGGCTAATCATTTAATCAATTAATATTAGTAAAACTAATCAATTCGTCAACTACAATAGTTTAACACGTGAAACTTATATCTTTGATAACAAATATAGTAATCTAAATCCTTATGAGGAGTATTGAACTAATGTTATAGTGTTTAAACTATAAAAAATAATAATTAATTTGTCATGCCTTTGGTCTTTTAGATATATTACAACACACATGAATGAGACTAGAGTGTCTGAGTAGGATCTTAAGATCCCGATTTGCTCTTACGATTCCAATCTTGCAAAGAGGAAAATGATCCTAAGTAAGATCTCGATCTTAACAACCTTGGTTCTGGTTTGTCTACTTGTTGCTATTTCTGTATGATATAATGGTTTCCATAGACTATATAATGTGCCTATGGGCTAGTTCTTTAATTTTTTAATTTTTGTTTTATTTGTGACAGTTTTAATATAGAATTCTTACAGCTTAGTTAATGAACCATGGTCCACTAAAAAATTATGTTATTTGCATAGGCTCAGCGTGCACGTGTTAGGGCAGCACATCAAGAGTCTCAAAGAATTTTCCACCAGAAGGTAACCAGTTCTGTAAGAATTTATGGTTTGTGTGTATTTTGTTACTTATTAATGCTTTTTAGACATAAAAAGACTCTTCATATGTGTTGTGCTTCATATGTGTTGTGCTAATATTCATTGACTGAAGTATTCTTATTATATATTTTGCAAGTATCACACGTTTTTGTTATCAACAGTTCCATCCGGTGTGGGGGCAGCTGATGAAAACTGGGTACCAGAACTCCCGCTTTGCACACCAGGTTTTTACTCGATCACTTTATATGGCCATTTCAACCTACTTATAAGAAAAAGAGTTAATGGGGTTTATAACGGGTCAAATGGGTGGAGTTGGTAAACTAGCTAATAGTAAATAGTCTAAGTGATTTAAACTGTCCTAAATCGTTCTGTTTAAAAGGAGTTAAATTATATCTATACAAATTTAGTATTTGTAAATTGTAATCATATTTACTATATTTGTTATAA
The DNA here is from genome assembly GCA_963921325.1 of Logfia minima. Taxonomy (NCBI): domain Eukaryota; kingdom Viridiplantae; phylum Streptophyta; class Magnoliopsida; order Asterales; family Asteraceae; genus Logfia; species Logfia minima. The sequence goes on from OY992767.1 coordinate 6,574,603, forward strand.
ATCAAAATAATGGACAAGTATTGGCGAGTGGGTCTAACCCAAACCGACCGTTTGACCATTACATAAAAATTACCCATTTTAACTCGACCCGGCCCATTTTGGCATCTTACCACAAATGAGACTAGATATGCATTTCATGTCTTATTAATGCAGGTGGAGCGATTTGCTTGTCTGTACACAAGTCAAGTTGGTAATCTGGGCCTATACTCTCCAGCAAAATACTATAGGCCGGGCGAGGACTTCATGGCCCATGAGTCCGACGTCCTATCTCAGTAAACAAATTTTTAGTTGTGTAATGCTTTAAACTTTCTCAGTTCCAAAAAAAATTCTGAGTTAAACCCTTTGGTCTCAGTGGACAAGTTTGTTATGTGCGATGGTTCTAATGGTTGAATGTTGATGCAGCGGCTTGTGTGAAAGAATGATACTAGCAAACTTTCAACATGTTTGATGTAATATATTGCTGTCGTGGTTGTGTGTTGAATGCCTGCATAGTGGTTCCTGTTAATGACTCCCTTTTAAGATTGGGTTTAGTTGTAGTAAGCAGAGGTGGCAAAGTGTGTGGTTGGGTTGGTTGGGCGACAAGTCAAACTAGGGAGAAAGTTGCACGTATTGTCCTTGTGTTTGTCCAAAAAAATTCATTTCATCCTTTAATTAACGAAATTGCATTGGACGTCCCCGTATTTGCAATGAGACATGACTTAACGTACGAAACTAATGAAGTTAGTTAAATTGACTGATCATGAAATCGCAAATATAGGGATGATCTGCACAATTCTCTTATATTAAGTTTGGGTAAAAGTGGATAAAGTTTATGTTGGGATTTTGATTTTTGTTGAATTTCATAGATAATAATGAGTTAAAAACTACAATGATATAACATATAAATACATTACTTATAAATGGGTCGCAATTGTCAACTCTAGTAATACTAGAAACCATGTACTTATTGCTTGATGCACAACAAGTTTAGCTTATTAAACCTGAATTTCTCCGTTCTAGTGTACATAGTACATATTTAGAAGCTTTTCCAATGCTGTTATCTACGCAAAACATTTTAGATCGCTAGTAAGATTTAGTTCTTACTTTTAGCTGTCTTTAAAGATGTTCTTTTTCCCCATAAAATAAGAAAGTGTTCTTTAAGGTCACTGCTTTTCATGAAACTGTCCGTTGTTTTTGTGAACCAGTAAACGCTATAGTTCCTTGTTATCTTCAACATTCATAGTCATAGTATTTCTTTATATTCTTTACCTTTTAAAAAGATATTCATATATTATTGCTCTATATAAGATTAACTTCTTTGCTGTTACATACGATCCAGAGGATACATGGATGAACTAGTATGCATCACTCAAAAGAGAAAATTGATACCTAAAATACTTGGTTATTGTTAGGGTTGTTAACGAACTGAGTCGAGTCGAGTCTAGTATCCTCATATTCCACTCGACTCATTTAAGAATTACTCTGTTTGAGTTTGACTTGAACTCGATTAGTTTTCTAGAAATTTGTTTGAGTTCGAATAATAACTTAGTGTTCGAGCTTGAGCTCGATACTCGTTTACATTTTTGACAATTTACAATAAATTAGGTTTTGAGTTCAAAATGTCTGTTTAGAAGCTCGAGCTTGATAAACTCCTTTATTAGGTTAAATAAGTTAATTAAAAAGCATACAAATTATTTAATTAACTTGCAATAAAATTTATAAAGTGCAGAGTAAATTGCATGAATTGTAGACACATTTTCACCGTTAGCCCATTTACTTCATTTATTGCATTACTAGTTCAAAAATTTAAAAGTTATTGTGCGTTCGATCCCTGCTTCGTTAACTTCAACATATTGCTATTAAATTTCTCATAATGATCGTTTTACCCATTATCCTTTACAGTTTTGGTCCTTAAAGTTCCTGATTATTTTCAGTTTTAGTCCTAAATCTAGAAATGTAAATCCCTAAATTATATATTACAGAATATAATTCACATTCACATACATATATTTAGACTTGGTTCAAGTTAATTGAAAGTAGGTATAAACCTGCGATAATGCGGGTCGAATTTAATTTTTATTTGGTCGATTAGTTTGTAAACCCGTGAGAAGGCGCAACGAATTTATAAATGAATAAAATTTTTAGTCAATTTTTTTATATTGTGATCGAATTTTTTAATTTAAAAAAATAAATCAAATACTTAAGGGCCGAAAGTATAATTATACGAAAAAAATGTTGACCCGCGATAACGTCGAACGAATTTAATTTTTATAAATTAATAAAATATTGTAAACATCTTTGTATAGTTTATAAACACGCCATAACGCGGGACGAATTTAAATTTTATAAATGAGTAAAATATTGTTGTGTGGTCATTTTTTATATAGTTTATAGCCCGCAGTCACGCGGGACGAATTTGATTTTTATAAATAAATTATATATTTGGTTATTTTTTTATAGTCTATAAACCTGCAATCACGCCAGACGAATTTAATTTTTATAAATGAATAAAATATTGTAACCGATTTTTTTATATATAAATTTAATTTTTATTTGATCGATTTTTTTATATAGTTATAGATCTCCTATAACGCGAGAGGAATTTAATTTTAATAAAATTAATAAAGTATTGTAGTCGATTTTTTAATATAGTTTATAGATTTTTTAATTTTTATAAATGAATAAAGTATTTGGTCTATTCTTTTAATTTAAATAAATACATTAAATTTTTAAGGGGTCAAAAGTGTAATTATACGAAAGAAATTAAAATCGTTAAATTGTAAATGGTGAAAAATAATGAATGACTCAGATTTCTCTATCGTATCATCTTTTAATTATATATAAAGAATAAAGATACGTGTCGGAGTCTTTGAGGTCGCAACTCCATTTCAATTTTTATATCTAACAATAACAATAATAGTAAATAGTAAACAGTAACAGTAATAGTAATACTAATAATAATAATAATGATATAATCTCTTTTAAGGCTTCCTTTCATCATCACCATCTCAATGTTGTTTTTGACGCTGTGTTCTCGAACTTTTTTAGGTGGAAAAGAATGGGATGAAAAAGAAAAAAAAAAGAAAATGATGGAAAGAAATGTAATATAAAATAACTCACATGAATTCTCGAGTCGAAAGAAAAGTAGAAAAAAATGGAAGGAAAATAGTCATGTTTCGTTCTCAATCATCTCAAAATTGAAAGGAAAATATTTATAACTAAAAGCTCATTCAATCTCTTTTCGTTCTTTTCCTTCCTACCAGAAAATACAAGAATAACTTTTTATAATTTTTTCACTTAATTTCCTTTCCATTCCCATTGAAAAAAAAAAATCAAGAATGCAACGATACCCGTGCCAAAAATCACCCACGCATACCATCAAATCAAGAAATCCAGATCTAAAACCAAAATGGAGATAATTGTAAACAACAGATAAAGAATGGGGCGTTGCAGTGGTTTTCAGCGAAATCCAGATATAAAATCGATTTTTGGCGCCCGTATTTGTGGTGACCACGGGAAACCACCACTACCGGCGACTATGGGCTACCACGCATGCAAGGCGTTTCAATGGTGGTTTAATTTTTATAGTTTTGAGTTTGTGTCTGATTTTTAGATATTTAATTTGGGGTTGGATTAAGGGTTACTCACTTGTGATTTTCATTGCCGGAAATCTCACCGAAGAAGATAAACGGAAAAACTCCATTGATCGAGTTTGGATTTTCAGGTTGAGGTGTGGTTTTGTTATAGATTTGGGTGGTGTATATCCATTTGTTGTAGATCTATGTTTGTATATGTGCTGACTTATTTACATATTTGAGTTTGTACGTGTGCATTTGTTACTTGAAAATGTATAATTAAACGCTTTCAGTTAAATCTGATTGTGTTTATAAGATTGTTATTTGGGTTTTCGTGTGTTTAGGTGTATGTTTCTCGAGTTTAGTTTTTTGTATGTTTGAGTATGTATTTATGGTGATTTAGTGGTGGTAGATGGTAGCATAGGGTAGGGATTGCAGCAAAGGGTGATGTATGTTGAAGACAATCCATTTAAATCAATTTATTAGTTAATTAAATAAACAAAGAGGAAAAGGGATAAGGGTAGAACAGTCATTTAAATCAAATTTATTAGTTAATCTGGTCAAATTTGATAAGCTTTTGTTAGTCCAAATAAGCTCATTAAAAAAATATACAAATTATTTTATAAAATTAAAATAAAGTTTATAAATACATTCTACACTTAATTAAACTAAGTGTACGAGTTTAATTGGTTATTAAATTCTAATAAGCAAATATGTGACTGAAATACTTGATTTTGATATTTATAATGTTCTCATCTCATCCTACCTGTTTCACATATCCAATCTTGGATGGAAAAAGAAGAGTTTGTCCCCCATACGAGAAAGGAAACAAAAATAAGGAAATGAAAATACTATAAAAATAAAGTCTCATAGATAAAAAGGTAGAACCAACTAATGTTTTTTATGCATATGGTGCTGGTAAAATATTTGTGTGTCTAGATATTGTGTCAGTATACAATCTTATTACTAACGTATCTTTCAAGTTTTAATATATATAATTGGTTATGATAGATTTGCTCGTTTAGTTCGTTCTACCCGATAAAGCTCAACTAGCTCGTTCTGTTAGAGTCTATTAAACGAGCTTTTCAATGAGTCGAGCCAAATTTATTGTTTTAAAGCTCGACTCGTGAAACTAATCGAGTAGTCATTTATGTTCGAACTTGACTCAAGCTCGACTCGTGAAACTAATCGAGTAGTCATTTATGTTCGAACTTGACTCAAGCTCGAATAGTATTATCCTTGAATTTGAAATAAACGAGGTCGAACTCGAATAGCTCGTTAATTGCTCGACTCGTTAACACCTCTAATCGTTATCCCCTAATTATTCATTTTTTAGTTATATTGTATGGAGAATTATCTGTGCACCAAAGATATAAGAAGATACTAATTTCAATAAACTCGGAGGATTAAAAAGATGCCTACAATAGTACCTAATAGTTAACTGTCAACTGTACAATTGTTATCCTCTAATTTATTCGAAATTATCATTTTAGAAGTAAATAATGATCAAGAAAACAATTATTAATCAATGCAGAATGATTTCAATACTTTCAAATCCCCTAATAATTTCAAATCAAAGATCAATCTATATTAACTCTACAAGATTCAAGTTTCAATTCTTTATCTTTTCCACTTTCATTTCATCGAAGACCACCATTGACAAGCTTGGAACATGAACATTTCAGACGGCAAAAATCACACTTCCATCAAACATATATGTTGATCGAGTGCATAGGCATCCACAGAACATCAATGTTTAAATTGAAAGACTTCATCAAAATTTGTACTACATTAGGACATTCATCATGATTTTTAATAACACATCAACATTTAGGTCATCCATGGAGGAATGTTGGAGAGAATCCAAGTCAAGACTCTGCAAATATTAGTGGATATCTAAAAGACTAAAACTCATGCTTTCATTGCCTCCTTCAATAATTTTTCAGTGAGAGCTTTAGGAAGTCCCATCACACTATCAGTTGTCCCTACCTACACAGCATTACAAGAACAAACAGTTGAAAATAGGTCAATTCGGTTTATATAACATATCTCCAACATGGTCAAATTACAAAACTTAAAAAATAATTATAGCTAACAATTTCAATCCATTTGCTAATGAATGAATTGATCCAGGCTATCTGTATATCTCTAAAGAGTCAAATAGGTACAGCTAAATTAGATTGTTAGTGAAATAATATATATTTGGTAATTTGACACATATTGTTTATAATAATTAGTACCCTGTTAGTGAAATAATATATATTTGGTAATTTGACACACATTGCTTATAATAATTAGTACTCATTTTGACTCGTCCATTAGCCACCTCTACTAAAAATGTTAATATTTAAGTAGGTCAAATGGGCCAAAAATTTGCATGGAGTGTAAATAAATGATTAAAACCTCCTAAATTGCTTCATTAAGAACTAGAGTAATACTATTATCTCAATAGAAAGGTTCTTTGTAGCAGTATTAGTGATTATGTATAAAATGCAGAATGATATGGGCAAGAAAGTGTTATTACAGGATCAAGCAAAGTTGTCTATACATGTATCAAATCATTATCCGTTTTGACCTTAACCCATTTGACCATGAATATCATTCGATACCAATTGATGCTTGTGTTCACATTCGAGTGACTGACAAAGTGAGTAAGAAAGAGGAAAGGGAGAACAAACCACATTTTTGACGTATGGAACGATTAAAGGATGTTCAATTATCAATGCTCCAGCAACCTTGAGCACGAGCCCCTCTTCTAGCTGTGCAACAACAAAGACAAGAAATGTTGGTGATCCAAATGTTATATATTAAAGTATAAAAATAAACTAAAAAAAACCATGAAATTGCAACGGCAACGATATTTACCAGCTTGTCAATAACATGGTCCGGTATCTCATGGAAATAAATCTGTAACCATCAAAATGGATCACCATAAAAACATTACCGTATGCATGTAAATCAATAATTACATTTAGGGATCACAAATTCATAATCACAATTACATTACATCAAAAGAAATTAAGATATATGACTAAGATATAAAAAAAAATCATTAACTTAGACAAATAATACCTCCACTTTGTCAAAATCTCCTTTTGTGAATCCAGTTTTGAGGTTGGTAACAAAAACAGAGCTAACAGTCTCTGCATACTTGCCAGAATAACCTGTGTAACCTCTGTTATAAGACCACCAAAACCAACAACCCGCCATACCACACAAATGAAACACGAAAAATACATAATATGTAGTACAAAAGAAAACCTTCAATAAATTGGCGTGCTTCTTCTTTGCTCTCAGGTTTTTCCCTTATCGTTCCTTCATAGACCACCACCTATAAAAGTATAATTAGTTTACCGGAAGAAGCAAAACCAAAAGTTCCTTTCAAGTTTAGAAAGAGCACTGTTAAAAGTACAGGATGAATTCAAAACTGGAACACTTTCTTTTTCTGACTGAGACTTTATCTGGATATTATATGAAATTTACATATTATTTCACATTGCTTAACTGGGGATGTCGTAATAATATGCAACAACGTTTGATGGATAAGTAAAAGTTAAGGAATTGATTAATACTTGATCACAAGTAATTAGTAGTGTTGGCTCGGCATCCTTGTCTTCACCAATATGGAGCTTTGTTTTACCTTCTGCCTAATAACAACTATTAATTAATTAACACAAAATTAAAAACAGTAAAATGATATTTACGACAAACGAGTCCCAAAGCATCTATTACAAACGTATTCACGCAAAATCAACACACTATCATTTAAAAGCGTTGACGTTGCTAATCAAGTCCAGTGTAAAAGTAACTACTACTTTCATACAATAGTTACATAATATCACTAACTCGTATAAGGGTTTCATCTATGAAAAAATTTGGGAGAGAAATCAGAAATACATACTGTATCAGATGCGATTAAGATACTTTGTTTTGTATCCTTTTCCTGATCATCACTAGATTGAAGCTTGGACACAATGGCATCAGCCTGAAAAAAAAAACATAATGTAAAAAAAGTAATTAGAAAATAAAAAGTGTTATCTTTGGATACTTTATTTGTTAAAGTTAATCAGAATTTCCCAATCACCAAAACATCTGATCATGTTCAATTATTTTGTTTTCAAGTAAAGCATCTGATTGTTAAAACTTCAAGTATCAGAAGCACATCCAAACACTATCTTCTAGTCTTCTACAACCCGTTTTATTGTTAAGTACGAATATTGAATATCACAAGGGTGTTTGGATTAGCTATTTTAGAGGGATTTTTAGCTTATTGTATTATGTAAATGCAATAAGCCAATAATAGATGCCAAACATCTTTTTGCTTTTAGCCTTATTTGAGGTCAATAGACCATTTTTGTGAAGCCAAAAAAGCAAGTGTTTGGCAACCTAGCCTATTGAAGCTTATGGGAGCATAAGATTATTCTTTTTATAAGATCAAGTTAGAACCAATGTTTCGTGAACAAAAATATAAGAGCTTATTGAAAAAACAAGCTACTTCAACTAGCTTTTAAAACAATGTAGAGCATATGAAAATAAAATTACATAAATACCCCTTATCAAATGTTTTTATCTTATTTGGGTTTTACTTTTTTGTTCTTTCATGTCAATTCACATTATAAGCTCTAGCTCTAGCTACTTTACCAGATACTTCAAAGATATAAGCTCCAGCTACCAGCAATTTATGTTTTTTATTATTTTGGTAATCATGGTGTCCAACCTTTGGCCGACTAATCCACGAGGTCCGAGTCCACCGCCACACAAACTCCAACCAGGTAAAGCGCTCAAAGGGAAGACTTACGTGGCCACAGTAGGGTTACTACCAACTAATTTTTCCAAATACACTCATAGTGGGGATTATTCAAACGATCTTTTCAAACTTATAAGCTAATAAGCTACTCAATAAGCATAGGTTCTATTACATACACTAACCCAAACACCCCCCACATAATCAGTTTCAAAACACTAATCCAGACACCTCCAAGTAACCACTAACACCAACTTCTAACGTGGGGTCAAATCATAGTCAGCATACAACCAAAGTATCATTCTATTGAACACAATAACAAGAAAACAACCTTTGCTTTTGCAAGTGCCATCACTAGTTCTTCTGGTTTTTCGGTTCGGATGGCTTTCTCATCTATATCTGCCGACTAAATAATAAAAACAGTAAAATGTCATAAGACTTGTATGGATACACAAACATGTCAAGTGTGCGATTGTGATATTAATACAATCAAAACAATACCATGAGAGTGAACTCGTATCCCATTTCAGCTAATATTTTTCGACGTGCTATCGAAGATGATCCCAGGATTATCTGGACAAGTTCATAATCTTTTAGCAATCAGACATGTTTCTTGAAAAGTACATATTTTTTAGCTTTAAAAAAAATAATAATAAATAAATAAAAAGGCTGATCAACTGTTTATGAACTAGGATTATCAACAATATCTATGAGCAAGAACATAGTGCACATTGTTAGTGATAAACCCTAAGCAAATTGAAATATATGAAGAAATTAATTAAAATTTTTACAATGAAAAGGAGAGAAAAAAGATGACCTTATATGGAGACACGGCTGCTGGTTCCATGGTTTGATCTTTTGGCAGCAAAAGTTGGGAGATTGAATGAAAGTAGAAACAAATTGCGAAGTATTTTAGGGCTAATCAATGAGTACACGCCTACTCACGCCAGATTTCATATTTATCAATTATACTTTACCGATTAAATGGCGTTTGAAATTGTTTAAATAATGATTTGGGTGTTTATTTGTTATTTTAATAGTAGCGAAGCAAATTCAAAAGAATAAAGTGCTTTTGAGTTATTTTTAATTGGAAAAAAATGGACGAAAAAAAAAGAAAAAAAAAATAATAAAAATGAATGTAATATAAAATATCTCAATCACTTCAAAATTGGAAGAAAAATATTTATAACTAAAAACTCATTCTTTTCCTTCCTACCAAAAAACTCAAAAATGACTTTTTATTATTTTTTCTGTTGAGATATTGTCTTCATTATCTTTTCACAAGTTTGATGTTCAAGACATACATGGTCAAGGATACGATGGAGCCAGTAATATGCGTGGAGAATGGAACGGGTTACAAGCTTTGATTTTGAAGGAATGCGCTTATGCTTATTATATACATTGTTTTGCTCATCAATTACAACTAGCTTTAGTTGCAACATCTAAAGAGGTAGTTAAGGTACATAATCTTTTTAAGAATTTGAAATTCATTATTAATGTGATTAATTCTTCTTCCAAACTTAATGATCCACTACAAGATACTCAAATTGCTAAAATTTCACATCTGGCCAAAATTGGAGAGCTTAAGGGTGGAAAAGGAGCAAACCAAATCCAAAGATTGCAGCGACCTGGAGATACTAGATGGAGTTTGAAAGTCCCCTTTGAACGGATCCAAACGAGATTGTAACGTGTATTAGATAGCGGAATCCTTTAATACACAAAACGACAATAAAACAAGTGCAATATAAGTGTTTTTCAGTATAGCTTCGTATGTATTCGAACTTAGCAGAGTATATTCGAATATGTCAGATAAAAAGCCTTTTTATGAAGTGTTACAAGATTGTATTTATAATCAGCTAAGTTCGTACGAACTTAGCTGCTTCTAGGTTCATACGAACTTACCATGTTCGTACGAAATTCCTAGGTTTCGTACGAACTTACATCAATACAATAAAAAACTAAGTTAATAAAATACAACTAATAACTACAAAAACTAATAACAAAACTAACTATTGAAAAATAGAAGTTGTTGTCACAAAACATGCACCAACAGAGTTCCCATTTTAGATCAATTTGTAGCTTGTTGAGATTGTATAGTCCCGCGAGTGTAGTATTATCTGAGATTGCTATGGAAGGGTCTACAACTTCTCAAAGAGGTGATACTAAGTTCGCAGTTGAACACTTATTATCATTTAATTTTGTTATTGTTATGCATCTGATGAAGAAGTTAATGAAGAAAACTAACAAGCTTCGTAAGGCTTTTTAAAAAAAATCTCAAGATATTTTTAATGTTTTGGCGTTGGTTTAGGGTGAAAACGTTGATAATATTTGTAAATTGGTGAAAACGTTTATCTTTCAGACTTTTCGGAACAAGAAAAAATTAAGCTAAAAGTTGAGTTGCAACATTATGAACTAGATGTGTGCAACCATCCTGAGTTGAAAAGGCTTATGACACTTTCTAAGTTATGTAGACGCTTACAAGAAACTGAGAAGTTGGAGTTTTATCCATTAGTTGATAGATTGATTCGTCTCATGCTAACTCTTCTCGTTTCAACTGCAACCGGTGAAAGAGCTTTCTCGGCGATGAAAATTATGAAAACAAGACTAGGTAGAAGCATGAGTGACGATTTTCTTAAAAGTTGTTTGATTCTTTACATTGAGAGGTAGATTGCTAATACATTAAGTACAAATAAGATAATAGATGATTTCGACGCCGTGAAAGAAAAAAGGGTCCAACCATAGATGCACAAGGTACATTATCTTATATTAGTTATTTTTTTATAATGTATGTTATCTCAACCTATAAATCATGTATTGGTGTTAATTATTTTTGTTATCCGTGACAGGTTACTTGATGATAAGACCATTTGCAATGGTCACGTGTTGTGGAGGCTCCACTGCGAGCCGCGTCATCCTCCACTGCATGTTATCATTATAGTGCTCGCAGTGGTAACCCCCTCCACTGCACACCACTACAAACAGGGACCCACCTTTTAATTATTTTTCATTTTTCTTAAAAATACAATTACATTTAATTAATAAAACACTACAATTAATCTCATAAATAGTTAATTAATAAAAATAAAAACATTTTAATACTAAAAATATAATTTAATAAAAATACTTAAAACGAAAATGTTACATTAGAAAAAACTAAAACGTTACACTAGAAAAAAAGAAAACGTTACAATAGAAAAAACTAAAAGTAAAATAAAATAAAACGATACAATAGACAATAAAAAGACAATCCTAAAACTATTCTTCGTCTTCGGGTTCGGCTTCGTCTTCATCGAGGTCCACGAATTCCGCATATTTTTTGCGAATAAACTTTTTCATATTCTTAATGCGCCTTTTGTCCTTTGGCTTGTACCCATCGGTTGGTTCTTTTAGAAATTTCAAAGACTCAATTGCCGCAAGCATTTTTTCGGATTCCTTGATCTCGCGCACAGCTTCTAAACGTTGAGCTTCCATCCTATCTTTATAGGCCGCTATGTGTTCTACCGCAGCTTCGAGTCTTGAACCGCTAGTACGAGAAGAAGTCGCCGCGTCAGAGGAGCTTTGACTTTTTGCGGCTTTTATTGACCGTGCACTCAACCGGCCCGGGGGTCGTGGAATCGCATCATCACTTCCGGTTGCATAAACCACTTTGGTTTATCTTTTAAGACTTCCCAATCCTCCTTTATATTAAACGTCTTTTCATACACTATTGTAAATTCGGAAAGTGCTACCTCATAGATAATACGATCGTCTTGCCCGCTTGCCCAAGTGCGGTGTTGTTCATTGTAAATCGCGTTAAATTAACCGCAAATTTGGTTGATGAGTCGCCACTTGCCGGTAATTTGATTAGCGCCTCGATTATATCACGCTTCATTGTTGTTGAATTTGTTTACTAGTTTTTCCCAAAAGTTGGAGCGTTTTTTAGAGTTGCCATCTTTTGGGTCTTCCGACGTATCGATCCAACAAATTGCCAACCATGCTTCTTCCTCGGGGCTCCAAATCTTTTTAGGACACGAGACCGACACACCTTTAAATCTACCTTTGAGAACTCTTTTTTTACTTGTTTGTGGTTGTTGTGATTGTGGTGGTGGTTGTGATTGTTGTTGTTGTTGTTGTTGTCGTAGGAATTGTTTGAATTGTTCGTGTGATTGTTGCTGAAGATATGATTGTTGACCTCCAAAGGATTGTTGGAATTGTTGGAATTGGTGGAATTGTTGTTGTTATGATTGATTCGGGTTTGTTGGTGACGAACTCGGGGTATTCGGAGTGCCGAAGTTAAAAATATTAGTGTATGAGAAATTCTCATTTGAGATTAGAGAAATTTTTGTAGTATTTGTTGTGAATTTGATGAATGTGTTTGTGTATTAAAAAATTGAAGTTTGTTGGGTATTTATAAGATTTTAAAATTAAAAAAAAATATTTTTTTTTCTAACCGTTGGAGGCCCAAACGGTCGAAAAAAAAAATTTAATTTTTTTTATCCTTGTTACCGTTACATGCTTTTCCTTTTTTTTTTATTTAAAATCGAAAAAGAAATGAAAAAGAAAAAAAACTATTAAAAAATTTGTGGGTCCCACGTGTGAGCCGTGCTGCTGTCATCCTCGGGTCACGATAACAACCCACCAGGGCCTGCGTTGCGATCGTGGTGGTCGTGGTGGTGTCGTGCAACTGCCTCCACGGCAGGGTTGCAAGTGGTCTAAAACGGGCTGACGTGGATGACTTTTTGCAAACTTTTGAAGATTGATTTTTGTAGAATTTACGTATTAGTTTATAAATTTAGTTTCTTTTAGTTAAATAACTTTCATTATTAATTTTTCTTTTTGATAATACTACTTTGGTATGTTGCGTGAATGAAATTTTTTATCATTAGTATTTTGTGATCAAGTAAGTCCCCCTTAATTGAAAATTCTAGTTCCGCCACTGATTACTAACTATTTAGTAACACATGTGTTAGCAGATACTAACACATGTGATAATGATAGTAATACATGTTTTACATGTGTTACTAACATAACTTGTGATTAAAATATACTAACACATGTGAAAGGACACATGTGTTAGAGTTAGTAATACATGTGTTGCTTGTTACTAGTAATAGGTAATACATGTGTTGCTAGCATAACTTGTGATTAAAATATACTAACACATGTAACTAGTATAACTTACATTTGGACCTTTGTCCTGAAGTTCAGGTATATTGATGAAACCCTCATCTTCAACAACAACAACAGCAGGATCGTAAGGATCAACTAACTCCGAACTCCCAAAAGAACCACTAAATTGATAAGTCAAAAGGATATTTAAATTAATAAAAGCAACTAAATTGATAAGTCAACCAAGTGGTAGAAGTATTTCATCTATACTTGTTACCCCTAGAGTTGGACAATATATAGATATGTATGTAACGTATGGGAGTTAATACTCTAAACTACTTGTTTTCACAATGCAATCGTTTAATTAAAATCATAAAATGCAAGTTTCCTTGACAAATTAATAATTTCAATTATGATTAATCAACTCAACTAATATGATGATTCAATTTCATAATCCTAGTGTCCTAGAGATTACTAAAATCACACAAGAAGTCTCTTAGAATGACTCACCCATATACTAATTCAAATAACCTAATTCAATTCTCTTATTGTTTCCGATTACAAGTAAATGTAATATGACATTTAAGAGTTCTCACTCATTAGCACAATTATCACACCAATTGAATAAGCTAAATAAATCAAACACAAATGGTTCTACAATTAAACATCATATCATACTCGAAACATAATCTAAATATTATAAATCCAACATCTAGGGTTATTAGTCTAGATGAACAGAATGGATTTAGCCTATTGTCATAGGTTCTATCAAACAAACAATCATAATTAAAGAATAATCCATAATTCGTTACAAAGATGAATTAAACATAAATAATATGAAGATTTGAATGAAGAAATACAAACACTAACTTCTGAGATGCTTAAGAAGATGATGAATCATTTACGGTGTCCCTAAAAACTCTCCAAGTTCTCCCAAAATCGGCCACTCTTTGTTGGTTAATCAAAAGTTTTAGTTAATTAGGATTTGCACGGGAATAAAAGGCAGTTTTCCCATAACTGACTCGAGTACCCGGCGGGAAGCCCAAGTACCCGGCGGGTAGTAGGCATTCCCCTCCTAGCTTGATGTGCAGTACCCGGTTGGACCTTCAACTGGAACACATGAGTTCCTAGCGGGTACTCAGTGTTCCCGGCGGGTATAACTCATCTCCAATTCTCTGTCCATTTCTTTCCCAGATGAGCATAAATTACCCGTCCAGGTAGTGTGTACCCGGCAAATACTCCTAGATCCCAGCAGGTAATGCCTATTTTGCTAGTTTTTATGCACTTTTCTCTTTTCTTTGTTTTCATCTGCCATTTCTTTATTCTTTCTTCAATTCACTCGATCTTTAACCTAATAACAATTCTAAACTATATAGGTACCGAAAGTTCCTAAATTAACTAAATTATTATACAATTTGAACCGATATCGCCCCTATAAATATGTTTAATGTAGGCGATATCAGCTACATCCAAAAGTTTTCACTGCGTTTGTATATCTTCCAAACCATGCCCCCAGAGATTGATTGAGATGATACAATGATTTCTTTAAACTACAAACCTTGTTTTTCTGATCTTCGTTTGTTATGCATCCAGGTGGAAGATCCATACTTCTTCCGATAATTCTCCATGTAAGAAGGCATTTTTTACATAAAACTGTTGTAATGGCTAATTATGATTTGTAGCTAAAGACAACAAAACTCGAATTGTGTTAATCTTTGCAACCGGATCAAATGTCTCTGTGTAATATATCCCATATGTCCGAGCGTAACTCTTCACTACCAGTCTTGCTTTAAAGCGCTCAATGCTCCCATCAACTTTATACTTTACCAAATAGATCCAACGACACCCAATTGTTTTTATCAGGTGGTAGGTCAACAAGCTCTCACGTTTCTCTCTTTGCAATGACTTCCCTTCTTCACGATGGCTCTCTTCCATTTTGGACGTGTTAAGGCTTCGTGCGCACTGTTAGGAATAACAATAGAAGATTATCAACTAAAAAATGTCTTATTTGATTCTGACATGTGTTGATCAGACACATAGTTACCAATGGGATACTTAACTTTGGACAATAATATAGGTTCATATGTGGGTTTAGATATACCTCGATTTGAAGATGAGGTAGTCGCTTTTTACAATTAGTGGCGTTCTTGAGGTAGATCAGACTCACGAGACATTGATTGGTATGGTGTATTATCATAAAGGTCTATATTTTCCGAGACTCTTTCTTCATCTTTTCTTTTGATCGATTTTTTTTTTCAAGACTCTTTTTTCATTTTCCTGTTGATCGATTTGTTCATCAACTACTGAAGGTCCATTTTGCTCGCACTCGTATTTGTCATATTCTTATTCATTGTTACTTGAAACCACTTCATCAAATTTATGTTCTTCAAGGTTCTCATATTTGTAATCAAAGTGTTGAATTTCATCATAATACTCCCTCTGAAATTCACTCTCCTCAGAAAAGAACATTTTTATCTTCATGAAAGACAACATCCATGGTGATAAAGATGAGTTTTGACGGCAGGTGATAGCAGCGTTAACCTCTTTTATTTTGAGCATTGCCAACAAACGCGCATCTTAAGGCTCTTGGAGCTAATTTGTTATGTTAATGTTTAGGAATGTGTATGAAAGCAACACATCCAAACACCCGAAGAGGCAAATCTGGTAAAGTTGGGGCAAAAAATTTAGTCATTAATACATGAAGTGGAGTTTGAAACTCAATTGAACAAAATGGTGGTTGATCAAGTAGGTAGCTGTGGCAATTACTTCTCCCTAGTAGCTCATTGGCATATGTGATGTTATCAATATGGAACAAACAACCTCCAACAAATGTTGATTCTCCCGTTCTTCCACTCTGTTTTGTTGAGGAGTGTTAGGGCAAGTGGTTTGATGTACAATCTCATGATCCTCCATATATTTTTGAAAATTTGTACTTAGATATTCTCCACCATTATCTCTATAAGTACATGGATCTTTGCCCAATCTTGAGTTTTGACCACCTTTTGGTACTTTTGAAACAATAAATTCACTTCATCTTTCGACTTAATAAGATATAACCAAGTCATTTTATTGTAGTCATCACTAAATGTAATGAACCATCGAGATCCACCTATAGTTGGAATCTTTGACGGACCCCAAACATCGGAGTGTATAGTCATAAACAAAAGTACACTTTTATTCGACTTCAATGGAAAAGAAGCACGATGGTTTTGGCAAGTTCACAAACTTCACAATGAAAACTATACTAGAAACATCACAATCTTTCAATAAAGTATGAAACAATTTTTCTAAGTAACCAAATGAAGTATGACCAAATCTACGACGATGTAAACATATTTCGGATTCTTTCTTATTCCCTTGTGATTCATCTACAACAAATGCTCTTTGTAAGTTATTCAGAACTTTGAATTCAGCTTCAAGTAATATAGTTTGCCTTGCCTATCACCATAATCAATCATTTTTCTCGTTCAGATGTCCTTAAAAACACACTGATCGGGCCTAAAAATAACAACACGATATAATGTATTCGTAATTTGAGATACATACAAAAGATTATGGTCTAGAGACGGGAACAACCAAAACGATTAAATTACTCTTATTGATTACGGTAGTGGAGTTACCATTAGTTGTGGACACAACACTTTGGGATGTAGGTGTGAGGGAATTGATATTTTTGGAGCCCAAAGTCATATGGGTGGTAGCGCGTGAATCAATTATCTATCCACTATTTTTAACACGTATATATATTTATTCTTTATCATTGTTTGACTCGGCAAGGAAGGTAGTGAAAGCTTTCTTAGTGTTCGTTCTTTCGAGGATCACGGTTATAGTTTCACTAACTTGGATATCTCACTATCTCAATACAACCATTCTTGATATGACCTGTCTTATTACTTTGAGAGAACTTTTGTCAACCCATCTTAGTTGGTTGTTGATCTTGGTTGTCATCGCGGTGATCACTGTTAAAAACAAGAGGATCCTTTTCTTTTTCCTTTGAATATGGTGATGTGTTATACATAGCCGAAAAGAAGAAACAGATTGGGAATTTCAACAAAAAATACAAACAGAATGTATCTTGTGATGACGTAAAGGTGATTGAATATTCAAGTCGAATATTAATCAAGAAGAAACCAATGAAAGCATGTATCTTGTGGTGACCAATGAAAGCACCAAACTAATGAATGACCAAAATTAGTCTTCTAAGGCTAGCGACTTCTCTTCTTGATCTTCGTTCTTCCTTTTTTTTTTCAAGAAGCTAGAGTTTAGTACTGCTTTTTAAAGAGGCTAGGCTTTAGGATAACCTTGATCTTATACCATCTTGAAACTCAAATTTTCATATATCGTATTAAATTACATTCGTTATATAGGATTGTTCAAAACTTGATCAACAAGTCAAACTAATCATACTAGAAAAGTCAAAAATCTATAGGGATAACTACTAAACAATTCGAGGAAAGTAAATATCTAAATAATTACTTAAAATCTCAACATACAAATCCCAATTCACTAACACCAAAAGCCACCTAAGCAATTGACGCATGTTTTTATATATTTGTAACTTCAAACTAACTTTTGTATCAAGTATTTATATTTTGTAAAGAAATGTGTTGAACTTTAAGAAGTTTTAATACTTGTTAATTTAAGTAATTCAAATCTTTAAATATCGTGCAACTCTCATTCTTTAATTGGATTAGCGTTTACTCGCTTCCATCGTCATTACACTCCTAGTTTTCAACCTTCGTGACACGCTTAATAAGCATACTATCATCATTGATTTGCCATCATAACTAATAACTAAAACATAATGAAGCAAAAAGAAAAAAAAATGACATACAATTATAAACCGATTTACCATCCAAAACTTTTCATTGCAAAGTACGACTATATTGTTATTGTTTATTTAAGCAAATTGGAATAGTAAGGTATAATTTTAACCTTTTACCCAAGATTCTAACCATAATTAGTATACACAATATGGATTTGGACTAAATAACACAATATGTATTCATTTAGTGTAAATAACACATGCTTGGTTGGTGACTTGTACAAAACTTACAAACTTCGGCAGCTTCTGTACACATTATCCTGTAATTATACTATAAAATTATCAAGAGCTCATAACTATACAACATATCTGCAAAGTTTGATTTCATAAGTAATAATTCAAAATCGAATAAACATAAAAAGCTACGTACCCAATCATAACTCAATAAAAACTCATAAAAGGTCAAAAGTTGCCAACACAAAAGAAAGTTGATAAGTACTCCATGCCTACCACTATCTCACTCAAATGGTCCACAAATATTCTCATTCTTATATAAATAAAAATGCTTAATGTAAATCTATAAAACTGACTAAATCATTATCAAATAGCTACTAAATCTAACGATATAAAGACTTTATATAAGTGGTATTACATGCCATACTATTCAAAGACTTCTAAACTGAAACATAACAATTGTTTGATAAATTTAAATAAATCAGTGCCCATAAGAACACGAGTACAAACACCGAAACTAGACAATGAATTCGACTTCAATGATCAAAACCAAGCATACCGCTAATAGTTCCTTTTCTTTTTATCTGAACGCTGAATGCTGAAATCTAAAAACCAATTAAGAGACTAATTCAACGGGATACTTATCGATACAATCAGCCCATGGGCTAATTTCTGACGGCTTCACATTCCTCATTGCCTTCCAAACCGCGCTATTACACTTAAACCCACTCCCAAATGCAATCTGCCAAACTCTATGACCCTTTCTTACCCTCCCTTTACCTTCAATATAAGCCAGCTCATACCAAATAGAACTCGAAGACGTGTTCCCAAATCTATGGAGTGTCATTCTTGACGCCTCAACATGTGTAGGAGATAACTGCAAATTCTTCTCAAGCTCATCAATCACAGCTCGGCCACCAGCATGTATACAAAAATGATCAAACGCTAATTTAAAATCCGGTATGTAAGGCTTCACTTTATCATTAAACAACTTCTTAGCTATCAAAGTACAAAAGAACAAAAGCTGTTCACTAATCGGCAACACAAGCGGACCTAAAGTCGTGATATTAGTTTTCAAAGCACCACCCGCAATCGCCATCAAATCTTTCGATAAAGACACACCAGTCTTGCCATTATCATCTTGTTCTTGATACACACAACGAAATGCTTTCTCATCCGCACCACGATGAGTTCTCACCACATGAACAAGCTTATACTTACCTCTAGACCTATCACTAGACTTATTCGACAACAAAACCGCCGACCCCCCAACTCTAAACAAACAATTCGGAATCAACATAGACTTCTTATTACCAAAATACCAATTTTGCGTTATATTTTCAGTACTAACAACAACCGCATAAGTATTACGATGCACCTGTAACATATCTTTTGCAAGATCAATAGCAATAACGCCCGCACTACATCCCATTCCACCTAAATTAAAACTCTTGATATTCCCTCTTAACTTATACTTATTCACAATCATCGACGATAAAGACGGAGTTGGATTAAACAAACTACAATTAACAACAAGGATACCGATATCTTTTGGTTTCAAACCCGTTGTTAAAAACAAATTATCTAAAGCTCCAAACATGACAAGTTCTGCTTCCTCCCTGGCCGCAGCCATAGTCGGCCTGGGAGGAATAGAATGCATAGCTTCAGGTACATAAGTTTCTTCACCTAATCCAGATCTTTCTAGAATCTTCCTTTGAAACTCTAAACTCGAATCATCGAAATCACCCGTTAGCCTAGAATGCTTCATAAACCGTTCGTACGGGGCTTTAAGGTGATCGGGCGCACGATAACACGAGTAATCGATTAAGTAAACGGGTTTGGGTCGTGTCAGGATGTAAAAAGTGGATCCGAATACTAAAACAGTTGAACAAATAATAACGGAAACAAGATTGTACTGTAAATGAATCCATAAAGTGTGAAGGTCATTAGGGTTCATTTGAGATGCGTTAATTAAAATAATAATCATGATAGGGATTAAACATAGAGTTAATAAATGAGAAATTAAATAATGGTAACCTAATTTAACGTACTTGAGATTAACGGATTGAAGGAAATCAGGTAACCGGCGGCGGTGATTGATCTGAACACCGACGGCCGGAGGATTCAGATTTGGGTTTCCGGCCATGGTGGTGGGAGGAATTCGAAGAAGTCAAAGATTGGAGAAATTATTTGTTTAGTAATATAGAAAAGAGTGATATTATTATGTATTCTTCATCCACTTTGAGGAAAAGGGTGAAAAGTTCGAATGATTTTAAGAGAAAATAAAATAGTAGAAAAATGTGTGGGTGAGTGGAGAATGATTAGGAGTTGATATGTAAAGTTATAATTTTACCCAAATTGTGGTAAGCATAATCTACCATTGATGAACGAGGTAAAGAAGAGGAATGAGCTATTTTTGTGTAAACTTTTCTTTTTCTTTGCTGGTGAAAGTGGTGTAATTGCTAATTGGTAATCTAAACTTTTTTTTTTTTTTTTTCTATCTTTCTTTTTATCATAAACACTTGATGATTTTACATGAACTTTACTTTAGACCTTTTCATTATTGTGTGTATGAAAATTTTAAAATTTAACGTGTATATTTCGTAAGTTTTAAAAACATATATAGTATGTATTCGATTATCTACTTAGTAAAAAAATATTTTTTCAAAGCTTAATTGATTCTATGTCAGCACCATGTCAACATAAATGGTGTTATGTCAGTAAAGAACAAGTTTTAAGTCATTTTTTATATATGATAGACGATTTGAAAATTTAAATGCAAAATGTCAGAATTTTTAAAGTTTCATACACATATTCATAACGTATAAAAGGATGACAATTGATCAACAATGCCAATAACATGAATGAAACTCAAAAAAATCAAAGAAAATAAAAGTGCAAATATGAACAAACACAAGGATGACCCTGCAATTTATTCTGATATATAGTTGCGTTTTGAAACGTGCGACCATGAATTTTCAGTTTTGACTGATCAAGCCCATGAGATCGAACCTCACCTTCCATATAATCAACTCAAACGTCTCCTATCATATATTAGCATGTCCCGTAGCAAGTTGTGATAACACTAAGACTCCGTTTTGTTAGTAGAATATTTTTTAACTAATTCTAATTTATTGTATAAATTAAAATTTGAAAGAATTACAATATGAATGAATTAAAATTTTGTTGACGGTAAATGAAATGAAATGAAATTTAATTACGAAAAGGATTTTTTTTTATCAAGAATAACAATTTACTTTTACATTTTATTCTTTTGAACCATTGTACTATTTTATATCATATGTGACTATTAGAGTCCTTTGAGGTCGCAACGGGCTCGGATCAAAACGACATTACATATATAAAAAATTTTGTGACTTAATTTTTTATTTCAATTTGAATTTAGTAGGTTATGTATTTCAATTAACTCCAACAAGAAATTAAAAATAAATTTGTAAAAAACTATGATTACTAAGTTTTAACAATAATGAAAATTGCAAAATAATATGTAAAATTTATAAAGAATCAATATTATTTTTAATTACTTGTATTTGTTATTTTTTTAAAAATTTATCATTATTTTTAAAATAGCATGGTACTATCGTAGTATATGTTTTATTATTTGAAAATAATTAAATTATAGTTTCATCCACCCATTCGCCCAGTGTACCCGAAGTGAGAAAGATAGACGCCCAATATGACCCATTCAAAAAAAAGAAGGGAGTCGAGTAAGCCCAATATTCATACAAATAGAGTAAATTATAAAAACCGTCCCTGTGTTATGTTACATTTTTCAAAAACCGTCCCTGCTTCATGTGTTTTGCATAAACCATCCTTAGTTGACATGTTTGGTAACACTTTCAGTCCCTCATACTATATTTGTCTATTTTTAATCTGTTAAGAGACGTCACGTGCAGATCATACGAGGGTACTTTTGTCATTTGATATTTCCCCTCACATTTTCACTCTCTATTTATTATTTTATTTTTTTCAAATACATAAAAGAAACTCTTCTCCCTCATCACCCCTAAACCCTAGTTTATCTCTCAAACAACAATGGAGAATTGTAGACATTGTGGCTCATCTTCCATGATTAACGCATTTTTGACATTATCTAATCTTGGGAGACATTTCTATTGCTACTCAAGAGTTGTAAGTTTTATATTTTGTATTCGCTTGAATTTTTAAACATTTTTGTGATCTAAATCGAAGATGAACACGGATCAAGGGTGGAGAATGAAAAGCAATAGAAACGTCTCGATCCCCATTCATATTCGAATTAGATCACAATAATGTATAAAAATTTAAGAAAATACAAAATATAAAACTTACAACTCTTGAGCAGCAATATAAACCTCTCCCAGGATTAGACGGTATCTAAAAGGTGTTAATCATGGAAGATGAGCCGCAGTGTCTACCTTTCTCCATTGTTGTTTGAGAGAAAAAGTAGGGTTTAGGGGTGATGAGGAGAAGAGTTTCTTTATGTGTCTGGAAAAAATAAAATAATAAATAGAGAGTGAAAATGTGAGAGGAAATATCAAAATGACAAAAATACCCTCGTGCGATCTGCACGTGACGTCTCTTAACAGATTAAAAATAGACAAATATAGTATGAGGGACAGAAAGTGTTACCAAACATGTAAACTAATGATGGTTTATGCAAAAAACTTGAAGCAGGGACGGTTTTTGAAAAATGTAACATAACACAGGGACGGTTTTTGTAATTTACTAAACAAAATACTCCATTAAAGCCCTTTTTTAAAGGTTTGAGCTAAAATTGTCGACTCTACCTATGGGGACATGGCATGATCCACCGAGAGATCCGGTAAATTCTTGATGATGGGGTCAATTTTAATTGATTTTATGATATGGAACTGTATTTTAAAAAACATAAAAAATATACAATTGAAAACGACATCATTTTACGTAAGTAATATCCATTCGATTTGGATGGTGATTTCATATTACGTATAAGTTTTAACACACAAAACAATGTCGTTTCGTGTGTATATATTTCTTTGTTGTTTACATTTTAAAAAGACAATTTTATATTATAAAATCATATTTATAAAATTAACCCTATCATCAAGATTTCATTGGCTATATTGATGGATTATGAGAATAAGTCCTAAGACATAAAAATAAACTTTGAATGGTCATTGAGACATAAAATATGTACAGTTGTTAAAAATGAAAACATTTAAAAGTAAGTTATTATTTTAGAAAAAAAAATTCCTATTAATAATAGTATCATAAAATAAATGAATAAAAATATTAATATGATAGTGATAGTTGACCAATAAATAAAAATAAAATTATAGTAAAAATATAAAGAGAACTTTTTTATTTATATATATAAGTAAGTTGTCATTGTACAAATAAACATAAATAGTAAAAGGAAATTTAGTTTTAAAAAAATTTATATCATTAATTATTATAATTATTTATATAACTTTCATAGTAATTAATAAAAAGTATTAAATAAAGATTTTATACTATATAATTCTTTATAAAATGATTCTTAAAGTATAATATGACATTCTATATGATATACATATAAAAATAAAAATATGCTATAAAATAATATAAAGTTATATTATATAATATATAATGAAAGAGAATGAGAACATATTGAGTTGTAACATATTAATTATATCATCTAATAATATCTATGATACCATTAGTAAAGATTTATAAAATATATATCTTTATCAATATATGAATCCAATAAATTGTAAATATTTCTTACAAAATATATAAAAAAATAAATAAATTATATTCTTGTATGAAATTTGAAGGATTTTAACTCTTTTATTTATATTATCATGAAACAAACTTGAAATAAAATATAGCCTTTATTCGGCCAATCAAACATAATAAGAAATTAAGTTCAAAATCCACCGTTAGATTCTTACTAATTTTGTGAATCAGATGGAGTGAAAAATTTGTCGTTGTTGTTGAACATCTAGAATATAAAAGAAACATGTGTGATCTGTCGATATCAAAATATGTTGATGTTTTGTCTTCTTATGCAAAGCGGATGTTTAAATGAAAATGAACATAAGAATACACAAACGTATAAACAATTGAATAACCCATTACCACAACCTTCCCAATGAATAAATCAAAAAAGTAAAATATGATGCGATGAGTGATGATTAGGACTATTAACAAATTGAATATCATGATTGTTAAGATAGGTACGTTCATTTAGCTCGTCTAGACAAGTTCAACTAACTTGTTTGACTCGAGAATGTTAAACGAGATTTCGAACAAGTCGAATTGAATTTATTGTTTTAGAGTTTTACTCGTAAAATTAATAAGTAGTTATTTATGTTCAAACTCGACTCAAACTGGAATTCAAAATAAAAGAAAATTAAATTCAAATAATTCGTTAATCGCTGAACTAGTTAAAACCTCCAATAATAATAATAAAAGCAAGTGGCCCACAAATACCTGCGAGCCTTTTCCACCGCTACAGCTCATTATGGAAATCTGTGGTTTATATGCGAATCTTTGTGTCTTTATAGTAATTTTATTTTCTTAGTTTTATATTAGTCGTGTAGTGCTTTTGAGTAAACACCGTCCTAGCAATATCAACCCGATAAAAGTTAATGGTTTAAATTTGCTGGATCATTATTATTTCTTAAAGGAAAATAATACATATGTCTAATTAGGTACATAAGTCTAAAAATGTGATTGGTAGATGAGAAAATGATTGGATGAGATTAGGAGAGAGAATGAATGGAATCCATGTGTCAAAAAATGTATGGTTAGATTAAATTAGGCATACGCCTAATTAGGCGGATATAGCATTACTCTTTTTTAAATTGGACAGTGTATATTTAAAGGTTCCATCAAAACTACTTAAAGTATTTGAACAATCAAAAAGGTTATTGCTTAAGATTTTTGTAACTATGTATATCATTTATTTTTTAACGGTCAAATATTATTAAAATGATTAATACGTTAGAAAAATAAAAATATTATACAGAAAAATGTAACAATAAATTTTATAACCACGTTGTCCATTAAATGTTCACTTTCTTGTTCCTCATTCCAAACCAATCAAAAAAGCAAAGAACAACACTATCAAATAAGTTGCTTCTTTTAAGAGTCGAAGACTGAAAAACAACATTATTCTGATACCTCCACAGAACCCAAACAGTCGACACCACAATAACTTCAATAGATGTCTTCTTCTTATTAGACCACGTACTCGTATCAACCCAGTTTAGCAATTCACCAACAGAGATCGGCAAAGGAACTGAATATCGAGCCACTTTGCTACCTTGATCCAAAGTTACTTCGCCACTTCGCAAGCTAGAAACACATGATTTACATTCTCTAGTTGATTAGAACACAACGGACAAAAAGCCAATTGTTTTTCAGTATATGTATATCATATACTGTATCTATATATATATATACACTAGGTTAAATCTCGTACAATGTATGAAAATTATTAATTATATTATACAATTTTTAATGATAGTAATAATGTTCTAGATGCATCAATAATGATTAAAATGATTAACAATTACAGTGAGTATTTAACGTAGTTAGTTAAGATTTGACTAATATAACATTACAAATATGTTACAAAGTTAAAAGACTATTAAAGAGATATTACATACATAAATGACAGTTAGTAAATTAACAAACAAAAACCAAGCAGACATAAGAAGACAACATATAAAATGATATTTTTATATATAATTAAAAGATGATACAATGAAGGAATCTGAGTCGTTCATTGTTATTCACCCTTTACGATCTAACGATCTTGGTTTCTTTCATATAATTATACTTTTGGCCCCTTAATATTTGATATATTTATTTAAATTAAAGAAATTAGACCAATTATTTTATTCATTTATAAAAATTAAAAAGTCTATAAACTATATAAGAAAATCGGCCATAATATTTTATTCATTTTATCATAATTAAAGTTGTCCTGCACTATAGCGAGTCTAAACTATTAAAAACATCGACCAAATAAAAATTAAATTCGATCTGCGTCATTGCGGGTCTATAAACTATACAAAAAAAATTGGTCACAATATTTATTCATTTGTAAAAATTAAATTCGTTCGTCGTTATCGCATGTCTATAGACTGTATAAAAAAATTGACCAAATATTTTATTCATTTATAAAAATTAAATTCGCACCGCGTTATCGCGTACCTATAAACTATCTAAAAAATGGTCACAATATTTTATTAATTTATAAAGCGTTATCACAGGTCTATAGAATGTATAAAAAAATTGACCAAATATTTTATTAATTATAAAAATTAAATTCGTTTTCGGCCCTTCAATATTTGATGTATTTGTTTAAATTAAAAAAGTTGTCACAATATAAAGAATTGACTAAATATTTTATTAATTTATAAAAGTTAAATTCATCACGCCTTATCACGAGTCTATAAATTATATGAAAAAATAAATTAAATAAAAATTAAAGTTAATTTATGTTATCGCGAATTTATAAACTAGTTAATACATATATCAAAATATACATCATAGGATGTTAGAACTTTAAGATAGTAGGAAGCAAATATAATTGATGAATTGTAGAATGAGATTACCTATAAATGAATTGATGGATTTAGATCTCGGATGATATCACTATGAAATTTGTTGATTGAATTTAAGATTTTGTAATTGTTGATGAAATAAAAATATTGAAAATATATATATTGACCATATATTTAATGATTGTATCATTACCTAAAAATTATACATGATTTTAAAGTCCATAAATTTAGGGAGCCATTACTTATAATCTCTATGAATTAATATTTAAAAAAATATATTGAATGATAAGGTAATGAAATTTTTTGAGAAGACGTAAGCAATATACAAAATTTCTGTTTTATACTCTTATAATATATATAGATAGATATAGATTTAGATATATATATATATATTATACGTATACCAATACTCTCTTGTAATTCATTTGCAATTTAACTTTAATCCTTAAAGTCTCAAAGATCCAAAATTACTATTTTCCTCTCTCATTAATTAAATAATAACAAAATTATAATTACTTAAGCTCAATTAATTAAGTATTTAAGGCATAGGAAGCTATATACCTGCTACTTTTATACCCTCAACCTTCCAACACAAAGTCAAATATAAAGATATGTAAAGGTATATACTTTTATGCCCTCAACCTTCCAACACAAAGTCCAAAAATAAATGCACACTCGAAAGTTACTACCACATCTTTATGTAATCAATCATCAAGTGATAAGTCAAATGCTTAAAATATAAATGTATACTCGGCAATCAATTTGCAAGTTTTAGACGGACGGATTGATCAAAGTAAAGATTGTTTATAAAGAGTCACCATGCCCATTTAATTTGAACGAATCAAACAACACAATCATTATACACCTTGTCAACTAAAAGGACCCGAACAACAACAATATTGGTCTAATTATCGTTGGTAAAAAGAACATCGATGTAATCCAACAATTGGCGTAATCGTAGTTAATATCTTGAGTCTTATCCCTTAATAATTGGTACCATTTTAATGCTCTTGAGTTTTTTTCTTTCTTCTTTTTTGCAGGTTTGATTTTGCTGTGTTTATATCACAAAGAGGGTTTTGTTGGATTTGTGTTTCAATTTCGTTGGATTAATAGTTTATGTGATTGATGTTACCGTATACATTGATAATAACAGTTTTCCTCTGTAGGAGACCTATGATTTCGACTAGATTGTTTCAAATGTGAACATTGTTGTTAATCGTATTGTTGTTGACAATGTCAATTTCATATGTTGTATAGTATGGTGTTGTTAGTGTTAAAAGGGTCACAAAACATATTAAAACATACAAGTTTCCAGTGGAGATATTTATAACTGTATTTGATTGGCAAAATGATGTAAAGGGTCGTAGGTGGAGTCTTTAATTGACGATTTAGTGATTGAAGAGTTTGACTGTTAAAAGTTATATTTATAATTTAATATTTGAAATAGCTTTAAGAAAATTTTACATAGATTGACTCTGATGAATTTATATACTTGGGTATAAACACGATTAATCTTAGCATGGATTGTATATGCATGAGGAACAATAATTGCGTACTTAATTACTTATAATTACTTCAATTAACATAGTTAAGACATGGGTCGCTTCATCGTGATTATAATCCAAAATTTAAAGATAAATATGAGCTTATACAAAATTAAAAATAGAGGGTGTCTAAATATACCTATCTTTTTTAATTAGTTTACTGGTCAAAATTTACCACTTTAAATTCCTTTTTAGGCTCCTACTAAATCTACCATTTTAAGTTCCTTTTTTTTAATATCTTAAATTTTGACTTCTGTTACAATCCACGATACCCACTAACTCCTTTTTCCTTTGACTAAAACATGACGCAATTAATGATGTATTTTTTTTCCTTTTAATAAAGCATGACACAATTAACAATGTAGTCAATTTTCTGGGAACTAGTCTTTCTCATTTAGTCTACCCGATATTTTGAAAAATGATATTTCAAAATATTGAAATTTGAAACTATCAATTTTTTTGTTGAGAGGAAAATTTAAATCATATATAAAATGACATCTTCGTTTTCTTTGTCATATAATATTTCGAAGGATATAAAGAGTGAACCAGAAGAACAGTAAACAGAAGGACAAGAAGAATAAAAAGGTGTGTTTATACTTTATGTATTATATTTTTATTATTTTGATGTATATTTTTTTATTTGGTAAATGGTAATAGTGATTGAAACATTTATTCTTATTAACAATGTGAGCGTTTACTAATGTAAGTCGAAAAAACGATTCATAAGCGTATTGTGGAGCAACGTGTCGTATAATTAGCTGAAATAGTAGTACGAGCTGATTGTGACAGACATGTGATGGTAAAAGTCAACATCGTGGGATCACTTTAAAGTTTAAAAATAGGATGATGAGAACAATTTATACATATTTGTACCTAGCAAGTATGGTTACTTGCGCTTCGCTGCTGATATTTAAAGTTTATAATCTCTATTCAAAAAATAAAAATGTGACAAAATACAAAATTTAATATCAGTAAGTGATACAAAAAACTTTTCAAATGGAGTCAAAATTTATTTTGAACAGTAGGTTAAAGAACTATATTGTCAAATATTACCATACCTCTATTCAGGATTTATTCATTAGATATTTTTTGGAAAAATTTTCTTATTACAAAAAAGTGTCTAAAAGACATTTCTCAATTGAATGTAAATACTTTTTGAGGAAAGGATAACAAAATGAATTTTTGAAGAAAATAATATTTATACAAAGATACATAAATTAATTTTTCCTATCAAAATACTAAAAGTTTTTAGTAACAATGTTATAGAACATTATTTTAATGTCATTTAAAGAAAGGATCGCAAGTAACGTAACTTTCGTAAGAGCCTTTTTATTGTCGTATCTAAATAGATAAGGAAAAATGACTTACACATATATACACAAATTAACAAATTAAGATGTATATATTTCTTTTATTGTTATAAAGTTACAGATATGTTTAGAAGAACTAGGATAACTAATAATTATAATTATTAATTATCATAATAGGAATAGAACTTATAATAGTAATAATATTATATATTTTATGAATTAGAGGTTACTATTTATATAAAGTGTATGAGACATGCATGTTGGTAAGCATGTAAAGAATGCATTTAAGATGAATTTGCATAAAAAAAAATATATGTTTTTTTAAATATTTAAAGAACTAACACAACCTCCTTTTTATAGAAGAAATGGTTGTTTGTTAAATTTTGTAATTTTTACCAATTGTATTTAACTTCCTAATTATAACAGTTGTATTTTTTGGTCTCATTTTTATTCGAAGAGATATCAACTCTATGTTTATTAGCAGGGGTATTTTAAAATAAGTATGTATGAAACGTACAAAAACAACTCAATTGAAGGAGCTCAAATTTCCATTAAGACACTAGATTTTGCCACTAATCAGGTATAATATCTATAATCATATTTTTATTTGTTATCTTTCAAATCCTCCAATAAATGTTGACAAAATTATATTACTTTTTAGGTGTTCGCGTCTCGTGAAGAATTGATGGATTAGGTACAAAATACGGGACGCTCTTCTGGTGTTGTCACCGTCACAAAAAGATCAAATAAACACCCAAGTGGTTTCGTGTATAAAGTTGTACTCCTATGTGATCGTGGCGGTAAATATAAAGTTCAAGATTCAAGTAAAGTTTCTGGCACCAAAAAAAGTAATTGTCTATTCGAATTAGAAGGAAAATATTCAAAAGAATATAATTACTGGACGTTAATGGTAATATGCGATGAACATAATCATCACCTTATACAGTATATGGAGGGGCATCCATATGCAAAGCGATTATCTTATGATGAAATTAGTTTGGTGGCAGATTTAACAAGGAAAAATGTGATGCCACGAGATATTTTATCAATACTGAAGGACCGGAATCCGAATAATGTGTGCACACTCAAAACTATTTATAATACACGACAAAAAATTCGCTTGGCCAAGCGAGTAGGCAGATCTCCCATGCAAGTTCTTATATCAATTTTGCATTTGAATGGTTACGTCTACGAGTTTACTACGAATGATTCAAACGAGTTAGAGAATCTATTTTTTGTTCATCCAATATCATTCGAAATTTGGCGCGCATTCCCACACGTGGTGATTATAGATGCTACATACAAGACGAACATCTATAATATGCCATTTGTTGAGATTGTCGGCCTAACTTCGACCAACCTGACATTTTACATAGCCTTTGCCTTTGGAAAAAGAAAGGGAGGCCAACTATACATGGGTTATAAATTGTCTAAGCTTAACACTAGATGCGTGCATGCACCCACGTGTTATAATCACTGACAGAGAGTTGGCTCTGATGAATGCATGCCATCAAATGTTTCCGGATGCTACTCGATTGCTTTGTACATGACACATCGGCCAAAACATTATGAATAACTGTAGGCAAACTATCAGATCACAACATAACTGGGACTCATTTCTTTCGCTATGGAAGTTGCTAGAAGATTCTCCAACGTTGATATCGTACATGAATAACTACGGTCAAGGCTTGTAATTCTCAAAAAGACTTTGTAGATTTGGAGAATTAATTGCTAGTGAATATTATCTTTTATAATTTTTTTTTCTCATTTTTTTATGTTTCGTATTTTTCTATATACTTGTATATATAATAAAAATAATGTTATAATAATAGTACTATTAATAATAACAACACAAAGATGTTGTAAGTATAAATATTGAAAAAACTTGTTACAAACTAATAATAATTATGATAAATAAATTGGTTAAAAAAGAAGAAGTACAATGATTATAATATAATTATATAGCTAATAAGCTTTTTGAAGTCAAATTAAAATAAAACATAATCATTATTTTATGATCACCTTTGACTTTAGTAGATTGAGAATTTTAATTGGTGTGGAGAGCCTATCCCTATATAATAATTATTATGTTTATTCTTTTCTTTTTTTTTTTTACATTTAGGCTTCATCTCAATATACTAATTAAATATTAATATTGTAATCCTTGTGTCTTTTTTTTTTCTTTCTATTTAATATGTATTCTAATTGTTATTAGTTATTAGTATGTCACAAGATTTTTTAATATGTATGTCATTTTATGAATTTATTTAATATTATTATTATTATTATATTAGTGTTATTATTGACAAACATATACAAAAAGTCGACATCTCTTCGGATAAAAATAACAATTTAAACAATTATATACAAATAAAGAAAATTTGGTTGCAAAACTTGGTTTGTTATTATTATTATTATTATTAAATCATATTATATAAGATTTAAATTTTATTTTCCATAAAAAAGTGATAGTTTTAAAATTTTAGTTGGGAAGAGATTTTTTGACATTTTAACTGCATTTAATGAGTGTTTGAATGCATTTAAAAATTTAATTGAAAAGTTGACTACAGTCAACATTTATAAAAACAAGAAAAATTATTTTTGAGTAAAAAGAATTATGGGTAGATTTAGAAGGACCCTTGAAAATAACCAACTAGAGGTTGTTGACCTTGTTTGTTGACGGAGTAATCATTCACCATAGTATGAACTCATTAGCCTCATAAGTGGAATTTACCTTCCTTTTCAATGAACATGCATTGCTTATTTATTATAGGTATATCCGTCTCATAGTGCGGATATTCTATTAATAATAAGATATAGAGTTTAAGCAGAAGTCTTGATCACATAAAAGGGTAGATGGTAAATGATTATCTTGCCCTTTTAACTATCTCATTCAACTTTTAAACACTTTAATTCAATGCAATTTATTATAAAGTTAATATATTATAATTTGTAATTAATTTCAGTTATAAAATATGTCTATAATTGTTCGACTACTTTTATAATTGATGTAATTATATAACACATTAATGGATAATGAAATGTTTGTTACGATCGTTTTGACCTAAATATCGGTGAAAAATCGAATAGTTTTAAAAGTTATAACTAGCTTCTATACAAAGAAATAATATATAAATACGTTGACACAAAATTCTAAAATATTAAAATGAAATTTCTCTAACTATCATTTTAAATATGTAATTTAACACTTAAACATTAAATATCAATTTATGCAATTATAATTGTTAATATATTATTACTATATAAAGAGTCTTATATCTAATAATCTTACAAAAGTAGAAAATTATTATTTTACCATTTTAGTTAATACAACATCTAATGCAAATGGTACAAACACTTTATCGTTAGATTAATTTTTTGTAGCTTTATGTTTTTAAACTTTAAATTCTTATCATTAAAGGTTGCAATTCCAGTTGAGTAAGGTTTGCGAGTTAAAATTTACTGGTTAAAAGTTGACAACATGAACCCGAACAAATTTGATAAATGGATTAACGGGTCAAAAGTAACAAACCCGAACACGACACACATTGAGTTGGTTCGCCGGTTGCCCCGTTTTCCGGACCTTAACCCAAGCCTAACCAGAAAATAGTTGGCGAGGTTTGGATTAATAGGGTAACAGGTTGAAAATTCAGCCCTAACCACTTTATTTCCGTGTAAGGTACATGTTAGATTTCAAGTTGTTGGGTCACTGGTCGTTGACCAAGTTAGTTATCGGAGTATATCATTGGAAATAATAAAGTCAAAACTCCTAAACTACATGTTAAGTCACTCATCGCTGGTCAGCCTAGTCACTACTATAAATATTGAGTAAAGCTCTCATTATAGAAGAAAAAGATCACTCCTAAGTAAATAATCTCAAATATGTGTATTCTGCTCCCTAGTGTGTAGAAGAGATTTATTTACTTATGCAATCAATAAACGCAACAGTTTCTGCTAAAGAATAAAAGGTAGTCATTTGAAGATATCAAGTCAAATCACTCCACAAGAGCATATTAGCTCGCAGTAAGTGAGGAAGCTTATTACTCCTTCAACTACTTTAGTAATAAATGAATAAAGCATCACTCAAGTAACAACTCGATAGTGTAAGGTCCCTAATCTATATTTTGTCAGCAACCTTCAAAGTTAAAGAGATGGTATGCATGACATCAAACTTGAATGTGATTGGTGGAAACTCAGCACATGAAAGAAACATGATCAGAAGGGGACCACATAATATTCTTCTTGACCATTTTTCAGTTACAAGGAAGTCAATCACACAATGACAAGTATCATTATATTTTCTTAGAATTCATGAGATATTTACGGGAAATATCTTGTCTATAAATAAAGTGACATGTTGTACTTAAACATTTACCGAATTGCATTTATCACTTGTGTGTCAGTGATAAAGTTTATTCTAAGTGCAATTACGAGTCAGTGAGTAATAGTTTCAGCTTAGGGCTAGAATATACTATTCTCAGTGAGTGCTACAGTCACTTGTAATTGTATTGAATTAACCTTTTTCCTTAGCTAAGTTTATTCCGCATTCAATACTTTGATGTAATTTGTGTTTAATAAATTCATCATTCAAAGCTCTTTGTATCATGTACTCTTTATTATCAAATTTCATATTTAAAATTCATACTCTATTATTTGAACAAGTGTTTTTTGAACTACTAATAATATGTTAAGAGTTTTTAAAATACTCAAATTAAGAATTAAATTGTATTTATCCCCCTCTACAATTCAAACTATAAATTGTGACTCTAAATTCACTTAACTCATAAGTGATTATTGAGATGAACACAAGTTGTATAATGAATTATCACAACTAATTAGAATCATTTGAAATATGTATAATTAGGGTACGAAAATGCTATACTACTAGTGTTTCAATTTCCACTCAAGTATGACATGTTGCTGAACAAAAATATGATCGCAAGTGAAATCTTTTGTCGTCGTCACATTACCCGGATAAATGCTATGCAAGTCGAGGTAAAACTCAAGAAGCTTAAACTTTTCTATTTTATTATCTCTAAAACCATTAACAAAAGACTTAATTATAAGTTGATCCAAACACTTTCAATTAGCTTAATAGTTGTATGGTAATACAATAAACTGTTTA
This sequence comes from Logfia minima, assembly GCA_963921325.1. NCBI lineage: Eukaryota > Viridiplantae > Streptophyta > Magnoliopsida > Asterales > Asteraceae > Logfia > Logfia minima. The sequence continues at coordinate 6,609,507 of OY992767.1, forward strand.
AGTATATAAAAAACTAATCCAAAGTCCATACACTCTCTTAAAGTTGCAAGATGATTAGAAATATCGTTAAAGACTTAAATCTACTAAGATATGTTTCAACATATCTTTAGCTGATTTTTTAGGCAAGCTGCAAATTGTTTTCACCTTACAACTTTAAATGTGACCAAGTCTTTAAATTTACGGCACCTTGTCATTTTGCAATTTTGCACCAAACATTTTGTAGAAAATAGTAGTATAGATGAAACCCAAATTTGATACTCGGGTTGCCTAAAAAGTTGTTTCACTGATTGCATTACACTTCTAGCCTGTTTCTCTTTTATCGTTTCTCTTTTTATAGAACTAAGTTGAAGTGAGAAGTGAAAATGAGAAATATTTGTATTTAATGTTCCTATACTCATGGATCTTGGCTAAAAGTTAATGGCCTCAGCCTATGCTCATTTGGGCTTACTTAAAATCACAAACAGTATATAACACATTTCACCCCAATTCAAGTAGAGGTGTACAAAATCAGTTTTGGGATCAAACCGAACCAGTTTGATCATACATGGTCAAAATCGGTTCAGAATCGGACTGAAACCGGTTTGGCTCAAACTAGTTTGGATTATACCTATTTCAAACTGGAGTTTGCAGTCCGGTTCAGACCTATTCGGCAATAGGTCCATCCTATCCGGCGGATATGACCTTTCTTATCAACATATGTTGATGAAAAAGGTTCTATCATCCGGATATGATGGATCTATCCGCTGGATAGAACCTGTCTGATCAAAAACAACTTCAGAAATTACAAAATGTACAAAAGACATTTTGGGGGCAATTTTCTTGTTTATTTTCATTTAAACTAATATTGGGAAATACATAATACATCTTCAAACATAAAAACATAAACGTAAGTCTTCGAGTCGTCTTCATTTCTTTAGTCTTCTTCATAAGCCATGTTGTGTAAGTTTTCTTCATAAGTAGCTCTTGCACGGTAAGTGGTACCGACAATCCTATTTCAATCTCTTACTCATGTATTTCATGCTTAACCCTTACCATTTCCCTTTCGAGTGGTAAAATATTTTGTATTAGTTCAACGTCATCAAGATAGTCTTTCAAACAAATACAAACTTCAAGCAACAAAGGGATGAGTTTGGTTTTTCTTGGTGAAATACCCGACCACTAACCGAAAAAACGGACTCCATAACTACTATAAAAGCCTAGACGGTTAATAGATCACGGGCTAATGCAGCTATAATCGAAATTTGAGATTCATGCTTTTTTCACCAAGCCAACATATTTAAATTATTAAACTCTTCGTAATAGGAAGACAATTCTCCGTAAACTTTGCTCTATAAAAATCATTTTCTTCTGAGCTACACAATGCAACAAATAGTGATTGGGTTCATTGTTGATAACCAATGTTTCTGTTAGTCATTGGGTATCAAAGAAAAAGATAGACCCAACAGAGAAAAGAGAGGATTTGAATTTAGGTGTGTAACTATAACCCTATGGCTAATTTTTAGCAAATTCATCAATATTATAGCAAAAACTGAAAATGGGGATGAATTTTAAGAACATGGATTTCTTAAAAAGACTGGTGCATTCAGCCTTTTATCTTATTTTGATTTGATTCACAAGATCTTGCAATGTATCACTTATCCGAAAACATTCTGAATTCTTTATATTTCTCTTTTCTTATAACATTATTATTATAGTGACAATAATTGATGAAGTTCTGGGATTGGTAAACATAATGCGATTGCATGCAAAGAATCACAGATACCAAATATGTTACAACAAGGCACCCAAAAAAAAAGAAAGAAAGAAAGAATATTGAACCACCAACTTCAGAAAAAGAGGATGAAAGCAGCCAGCAGAAGCATATTATCTCAGAGAAAACTGGATCTCCTCCAATGTTTTGCCTTTTGTTTCGGGTACCAAAATGGATGCAAATACAACGGTAGCAGCACACATAGCCAGGTACAAAGTGAATGTTCCTGTCAATAGAGGTGGCAAAAATGGGCAGCTCAGGTAACGTGATGTTTTTATACAGGTTGGGTGAGTGGGATTGACCCAATACACTTTCTTTCCAAAGGTTTTCTTTTTCTTTTTCTTTTTCCCTTTGATCTTTTATAAACAGTTGGTGTGTCAAATATGATTACATTGTTGTATTATCTCAATAACAATAGAACATTTTAAAAATGAAAAAACCCTTTATCAGCCAGTTTGACATGTTTCCCCTTTAGCTGTCTATTTACAAAAAGTTACCTATTTGGTCTGTTAGAGATAAACATAAGAGGAATCAACAACATTCCTAAATAAATGGGTTGAATATGCTACCTCTAATCACCAACTTTAGTGGGCGGTTAACAAGAATTTCTAGTATTTTTCATTATTTGAGAGAGAGAGAGAGAGAGAGAGAGAGAGAGAGAGAGAGAGAGAGAACCTCCACTACTCCATGCTAAAAGCAAAGGTGCTGTCATAGTAATGACCCACGCGATAAACCAATTGGCTAATGTTGCTATGCTGCCAGCAAGTCCTTTAATATTCACAGGAAGAATCTGTAATACAAGAAATATATAGTGAGTACAAAACAAAGTAACTCACAGTAATTATAGAAGTCAATTTACAACTACCATCATCACATATATAATTACCTCAGACATTATAATCCATGGGATCGGTCCCATTCCAAGAGAGAACGCAATCACCATACCCTATTTCAACAAGTTGGTTAAACACAATAGAAAAATAAGGTCAAACATATTGATGATCTGCAATTTATTTTGGGACAAAAAAAACGTACCACAACTCCAACCACCGATAAGATACCCATTGCAGCATATAATGAAGAACTTTCTTCCACAAAACCCTGACATAGTTTCCACAATATTAGAATACAATTGATGTATAAAAGAGAGCACATAACTGTAGGAAAAAAGAAAAAAAGAAAAAAAAAACAGAAAAAAAGAGAACAGATCAGTACCTTAACGAAGAAGGAAGCCGCAACAACTACTAGACTGAGAGTCATTCCAGAAGAAGAAATCTAAAAACATACAAAACAATGTTTTTTTCTTCCTATTTGAGTATGTGTAGATAGACATGTTTGCAATATGTAGTAACATTGGTTCCACTTACAGTTAGCAAAATCCTACGGCCTGTTTTGTCAACCAACCATGTGGAAACTGCAGTCGCAAGAACCTAAATGGTGTAATGCTCTTGGTTAGACGCACATATAAACTACAAAATGAGGTAGTTTATATAACATAATGAAGAAATGTAAATTATGAGATGAAGTTATAAGTAGCTGCTGATGCTTACTTGGATTGCACCAAGTCCCAACGTAGCAACATCACTGCTAGAAATTCCTGTCCATTAAAGCATAAGATTTTTAATTATATGATGTGTCTAACATATGTTTGGGATTATTCAGTGATACATTTAGTGTCAAATATTAACCTGCAGATTGAAAGATGTTACTGGCATAGAAGAGAACGCCATTGATTCCACTTAGTTGTTGAAGGACGAGTAATCCAATTCCTATCTGTACAAATCAGAGTTTATTTACCGATTATTATTATCGGTATGAGAAAATGAAGACAAAAAGAGTAAAGCATACAGCTGCATACCATCAAAGGGAACCAATATCTTCTCTGTTTAAGGTCTGAAAAACGAATTGCAGTTCTTCTGTTTGACGATGCAACGGACCTCTGAAAAATGCAAAATTTTGACCATTCATGTAATAAAAGAAGACTTCACAAAATCAGCGGTTCTAGTGGGTTGGGTAACAGATCAAAACGAGATTGGGTCAAATGGGTGAATCTTACTCCGGGTCAAAACAGGTGAGGGTTGGATTGACCAAGTACACATAGTTTCCAAAGAAGTTATAGATCTTTTACATAATTAGTGCCATAAATGATTACTGAAGTTATATTTTTCAATGATGATCTAATTTTCTGAAGAAAATGTTTAGTAGGGCTTAATCCATTAAAATTCACTTTCGGTGACTGACAATCCGTTTGACCCATTTGACTTATATCCTTCTAAGTAAATATTTCTTTTACCCATTTGGCCAGCTAGAAATAAATTTATAACCCAGGGTAACCCGTTCGTAAGTAAATGGATCGAATTTGCGACTACTAGTTTAATGTACACAAATTAGCATGACGAGATTCACCTTAATTTCATTTACTTCAACGGTAATATCAGTATCAAAACCACGAAGAACTTGCAAAGAAGATTCAAAATCATCTGTCATACCCATCTTTGCCTGAAAGATTGAGACAATATTGCTCGGTAGTTAGTAATATTGAAAGAACTCGAACCAATGCAAAACATTTCATTAAGCATACCAGCCACCGAGGAGATTCAGGGATAAAAAAGAGACCGGGTATCAAAATTAAGCAGGGCAAAGTTCCTACAATAAGAGTATGGTAACTGTTAGAGGTGGCAAATTCGATAAATTTTCTTATAAACGGGTCAATTCGGTTTATGTCTATTCCTAACAGCTCAAATCGGTAAAATAAAAATAAAAACTTAGCTAAAAATGAAGCGGTTAAACCAGGTCAAAAGTCCTCCAAAGTTTGTTTTCCATGCATAAAACATCCTTAATCATTTTATTCGCAAGATTAGATTATATTGAAGTAATGTAAATTTTGTAATCATATTTGACAAACAAATTATATATGAAAAAAACTAAACATTTTAGACTTAATAGTGTTTTGGGTCTGCAACGCGATTCTTGACCCGTTTGGACCGATACAAAGAAACTGCCTGTTTTAGCCCATTACCCGACCCACATGAACCGCGGAGTTTTTTCACCTCTAGTAACCCTCATGCCAATTAGTTCCAAGTCAGGGAAAGGGATATGGTAGACAATTACCTAAAACTGCAAGTATTCTCCAATTGACAAAAAGTCCCAGCAAATAGGCAAGCATTATCCCGATTGTGACAGATAGCTATAAACACAACAAGAAATAATTATTCACAAATAAGAAAGTATGAATCGTGACACATAGAACCAAAAGTCAACATACTGAACTTCTGAATGAAGTTACCTGATTGACAGAACCTAGTCCCCCTCTCATGTTTTGTGGTGCTATCTCGGCTATATAGACAGGAACCTTTGTAATAAGTCACAAAACAATATTTGTATTATAATGATTTTTCTATAACAATCTGCTTCCAAAAGAAATATATTAGCCATAGAAAAGTTACCGTATATGATATGATCCCAACACCAAATCCTTCCAACAGCCGTCCCATGTAAAGAAACGATGTATCCTATGAAAAATAAAGCCATTGTGAATACCCAATTTAGCTTCTAGAAAAATATAGATTAAAAAAAGCAATTGAGTGATCATTAGGAGCTTACTTGGGCAAATGATATGCAAAGCCAGCCAATGATATTAGGGATAGCCGCAATCATCAAAGACTACAGTTTTCACCACGCATTAACGTATATCAATATTGTCATTTATGCACAACAATTATACGTTACCGATTCAACTACTTCATAGTTTGTGGATCTTAAATACATAAAATTTCCTATACGCAATGAAAAGGGAAAAGCATACCCCTTTCCGGCCAATATATTCCGCAATTTGACCACTAGCTATTGCACCAACCATAGCACCCACATTTGATAAAGAACCGAACAAAGAGAACTGTAACCCAATACTTCAAAATCAATCCATGTTCATTACAATAAAATCGTAGTCCAAATAATATAACAGAAAACATGATTGGCAAACATACCTCAGACACGGTAAGTTTAAGATCCCTCATAATAGCAGTTTGAGTAGGTGATGAATAACCACCCTAAGCAAAAACAAAACACATCAATGAAAAACTAAAAAAGAACACCAATAAGCCATTAACCTAACAGTATCTGGGTGGTCCATCAACCAAAAGGATGTGGGTTTAAGTCTCAACTAAGATATGAGTGCATTAATACGGTGTATAATCGGTGTCAATTTACATCATTTTTGTAAATCAAATTACTATTATATCCTTACAAATATTAAAAATGTTTACCATCTAACGTTTATTTTATGTCAATTACATTTTCTAATTACAACTACAACTACTTCGCCAAGCGACTTTTCTAAAAATAAAAACTCGAGCTATGGTCTCCAAATAGCTAACAGCTTCCAACTACAACTTCAAGCTCCAACTACCAACTAATTTTGCTAAACATATCCTAGGGGCATGTTTAGCATGAACGTTTTTGGAGCTTCTAGAAGCTTCAAGCTTTTGCTTTGAAAAAACTAGCTCTGAACAGCTAAAAGCTTCATTTGGATATGACAACTTGGGCTTTTATTTTGAAAAAATAAGTTCCTAAACAAAAAGATAGTTGGAGTAGCTTATAAAATGGAGTTGGAGTTTTGTAGAATACAGAATTACATAAATACTCAATAATTGATTCCATCACCTATTTATCCATCCCTGTGTCCTTTTATGTCAATTTACACTTTTTAGCCACATTTAGAGCTACTTCACCAAATGTTTCTGAATAACTAACAGCTATAGCTCATGGCCCCAACTAAAAGTTCCAGCTTACAACTTCCACCTTCAGCTCACAACTATGCATATGAAATAGGTCAAATTCCTATCAAGTTGTGGAGTTTGATGGTTGCAAGGATAAACTGGTCACTGCCACTGTGGTAAGTGTGCGGGGTGCCAAAGCGCCTTGGTTATAATTTAAATCTTGGTTTTGCAAGTAAGTTGTGGAGAACAAGTTACTTGGAGTACAAGTAACCCTAGTTCGTCCACATTAAATACATTTCACACATAATTGTCCAATATAATTCCTCTAGTTCGGCCGTGAATTATATCACATCAGTCCGCCCATCAATGTAAGTTGCTCTATTGTTTCTTTTGTTGCAAGTTATTACAATTTACACAGATCCCTTATCCTAAATTTTAGTATAATGATTAGGCTAACAACATTGAAAAGTTACAACAAAGCAAACTATAGTTAGAAGTCAATTAAAGTGAAACCTGCAAAAATTAGAAAAAATAATGCTTACAGTGAAACCGAACTGAATGGGGCCAAGGGCAACGATTAAAACGCAAGCAAGAACAGAGACAGAGCGATCTCTAATCATTTGAGATGACGTCATCATACTGGATTGTCTTGAACCCATACGATACCAACTACCCGTATGTAGAAATGGTTTTCTGAGATCTCTTCCATCTTCATGATCGGAACTCATAATTCCTTTGTTTCTTCCTTGATTTCTTATTTAGATCGATTATTATGTAATTGATAAGATTGCAGCCCTACATACTATGTGTTCGACGAAACGTCTGAATGAAAGTAGTAGTGAAAACAGTTGGACGTTGAATTGGGAATTAGTGACAGGCGACTACTAAAAATGTTGATAAAGATGATGGTGGGTCAAGGGGGTGTCTTTGAGCTGATCTTGGGTGATGTGTTTAATTGAATATTTTAATTCAATTGCATTTCCTACTCGTTTTTTTTATTGCTTTCTTTATAGAATACTAGTGTTGAACCCGTATATATACATGGATCGTCTAAAATAAATATTAAATTAAAAAATTATTTTTTTTACACAATAGTTCAAATGTCATAACCTAATTATATTAATCAATAATTACATTTTCTATAATAATTATAAATAACACAGTTAGATTCTTTTGGCCATGCAACTGTCTTAAATCAGTACTTATTGAGTAGCGATTTTGATAATCATCTTAGGACATCGATTAATTAAGAATTTAAGTGATACATGTAATCACATTAAAATTGACAGTTTTAATTAAAAATTAACCTTTTAGATGATAGAGTAATAATTTATATTAATCCTTATTACTAATTTAAAGATTTAAGATTATGTATTAGTTGAAACATTGAAAATATTTTGACACCGCAAATCTTATCATAAACCTATAACTTATTAAATTGAAAATGTTGAATAAAATTACCTTTGGGATTTGAGATGTACGTGAAAGTATTTGAAGTTATTTTATCTATCTAAATGTATTTAAAATAATAAATTAGTATAATAAAAGTATGTTATATTATTTAACTGAATTGAATGAATAGATATATAATTTTCCTTAATATTTAGGTATTATAATGTGTATATAAATTAGTATAATAAATGTAATATTGTGATAGTAGTGAAACAATAGGTAACATTAATATAACCTACTATTTCATAATTAAATGAAATAGATTTTTAAAATTTTGATAATGATATGATATTTTTGTTAACAGTTATATAATTTAAAAAGTTTGGGACAGTGATTTTGAATATACAGAAATAAAAGGACTTAATTGACAAATAAATTAAATTAAATGATGATGTCATCAAATCCCTTAATTTTACTCAATTTAATAAAATTAAAGAATTCTATTAACCAATTAAATATTTGATAATGTCATCATCCGCTTTTTTTTTTTAATTATATCTAAGATAATTTAAATTTAATTAAATGGTACTCGAAGCTTTCTTTTCAGGAACTTATGGTACTTTAATCAATTTCTTAAAGACATATTTACGATCAGTGCTATAATAACACGAAGAATCAACTTATTGAACCACTAATTTAGTGTCAAATCATCAAGTTTATAAAAATCTAAATACCGAAACAATATTTATAAAGACTCAAAAATTAAATTTTTTTAAATTTCACATTTATCAATAATACAAGTATATTATACTAAATAAATAAATAATAATAATAACGTTGACCATACCACCGCATAAGTTTCTATCTCTATGATGATATAATTCTTAAAACACTCAACAACTAAAATGCTACATATGATGTCATTAATGTTTTTAGGAAACAAAGAAGGACGGACCTATAAAAAATAATCTAATAAATTAAGGGTGTGTTTAGTTGTAGAAAATCTTTTAAAATTTTCCATCTCTAATTTTCTAAAAGATATATGAGTTTTCATTTCTTATAAAAGTGATGAAAATTTAGAAAATGTGCTCAAATGTTATTGCATATTTCAGATTAAAAGTTAAAAGGTTTTGAAAATTATTAGAAAAGTGAAGGGGGTTATAAAGGAAAAAAGTGGAAATCCTTCTTTTCCACCTCCTAGTTATAACATGGAAAAATAATTTTTCCATTTTCTTAAAAAACTTTTATGAAAATAGCCATTTTAAACGCATTTTCTAATTTTCCATTTTTCTTAAAAATAATTTATACAAAAGAGTTACATTTTTTCTTTAACGAAACACACCCTAAATATTTTTTCAAACATCAGTTGAAATATAATAGTTTGTACATATTTATACTTATTAATAATATCACTAAACTTATTTTATAATTATCTTATAAAAACAAAAAGTTATAATACCTAACACATCTATCTAGTATCTATATCTCCAATCGACCACTACATGTAAAACATTAGAGAATTTATATTAGTGTTAATCTTAAATACGTAAATTTATCTAAATAAACACTTGTATTATATTTGATTAATTGTTTCGTTATGTATCGAACTTTACACTTTTTACTATTGTATGTAACCACCTTTCAAAAGTGCTATTGTATGTATCGAACTTGTGATTTTCGTATATTGTATGTAATATTTCCTTTTTTGACTATTAAAAAAAGGAAAGTTTTCTTTTTTGTCAAGGCTAAAAGTGGTAGTCAAGATACAATATACGAAAATCACAAGTTCGATACATACAATAACACTTTTGAAAGGTTGTTACCTACAATAATAAAAAGTGTAAAGTTCGATACATAACGAAACAATTAACCCAATATAATAAAAGTGTTTATTTCAAACCGTTACTTTGAGCATTGACGTTGACTAGTCGATACTGATGTGGTCCTTCGGATTTGGGACATGATCCATGGGCATACGGATTTGGGACATCATCCCTCACATTTTATTTGATGATGGAACGTTGGTCGGCCCTATCGATTTTCACCTTGAGGGGCCTTTAGGTTTTGTTTCATCTTCTTGGCTCAAACTGTATGAACCGTTCAGTATTGTATTCATAGATTTGGATCTGGTACGTCACCAGTTATAATTGTGTACATATAAAAATTTTATTTGAACGAAAGAGTCCTTGAATAATGAAATATATAAACTTTATCTATTTACTAAAACTTCAAAAACGATATAATTTCTTTTCTTCGATATTCCCAAATAGAAATTTTATTTATTTATTAAAATCTTGAAAACGATATGATTTATTTTCTTCAACAAGCCCTGCACCTCGTGCATCATCCAGTTGGCATCTTGATAGACAATGCCAACTTATTAGTCATATTCAGAAAAGCACCGCAAACGTGAACAGCTATATATATATTATATATAAGCAAATATTATACTCAAGATACTTTATCACCTATAGAAAAATTCACAATAACATATGCATTTTTATTTTATTTTTTCTCTTACAAATAGTATTATGATTATGATTACCAACTGGCAACTACTTTGATTTAATGAAGACCATGCAACCTTATCAGGGTTGTTCCTGAATTTTTGAAGGTCTTGTACACAAAACTTTAAGATGAGACCATGGGTATGTTTGGCGACACGTAACAGTAGTAGTAGTATTATGATTATGATTACCAACTGGCAACTACTTTGATCTAACGAAGACCATGCAACCTTATCAGGGTTGTTCCTGAATTTTTGAAGGTCTTGTACACAAAACTTTAAGATGAGACCATGGGTATGTTTGGCGACACGTAACAGTAGTAGTAGTATTATGATTTTGATTACCAACTGGCAACTACTTTGATCTAACGAAGACCATGCAACCTTATCATGGTTGTTCCTGAATTTTTGAAGGTCTTGTACACAAAACTTTAAGATGAGACTATGGGTATGTTTGGCGACACGTAGCAGTAGCAGTAGTATTATGATTATGATTACCAACTGGCAACTACTTTGATCTAACGAAGACCATGCAACCTTATCAGGGTTGTTCCTGAATTTTTGAAGGTCTTGTACACAAAACTTTAAGATGAGACCATGGGTATGTTTGGCGACACGTAGTAGTAGCGGTAGCAGTAAACAGTAAGCAGTAGCAGTAAGCAGTAGCTGTTTGTTTAAAAAAAGTGTTTGGTAACGTAGCATTACCAGTAATTATAAAGTGTAAAATTACGAAAAAGGGCATATACACATTATTTATAATGTACTCATATTATTTTTGAGGGTATATAGGTAATTTCAGAACCAAAATGCTAGTTGCTAGTTGAAATGCTTCCTCATCAAACATTAGCAGGAAGCGGTTAGAAAATATGCAAACGCTAGTTGCTTTGTTGCCAAACAAGCTTTTCAATCAAATCGCTAACTGCTAGTCGCTTGTCGCTCCAAAATGCTTTCAAATGCTTGCTACCAAACACAACCCATATAAAGTAGTATCACAATAACACTTTTAAACATTTACTAATTTGTGTAAACGAAAGAACGAAGTACCTAGCTACATCATGTCTCCATATATATATATACTCACACATTATATATATATATATTGAAGAGATTGGCTGAGAACCCTGAGAACTTATAAGTTAACACACTTTGAAATAAAAAATAACCCCATCAGAATACACATACGTGCCCCTCATTCTGTAAAATCGGAGCCCTTAACGCCGTTGTCCACTTTCAATCCATCTCATTTGCTCTTTCCATTTGATATCTCAAGACATCGTCGGCAATTGAAAATTTATAAATCACGACGTCTGACAATCAAGTATATTTATATGCTTCATATGGTGAAAATAGATGCATATTCATTTCAAAGGTTGCTTTTGAAAAATAAGCAAATTTAGAGGAGTAATTGAAGACAGAAAAAATGTGGCACGTGATATTGATTTTGTTTATTGGATTATTAGATTGACTTCGGTCAAAAATGGCAGGCTACTGTCCTTTTTTCTTTTGTCATCAAGGATTACAATTCATATGTTAGATCCAAACCATATTTTTGCTATGCAATCTGCTGTGAATTCTAATTATATCAAATTTGTATCTGATTTTCATCTAATTTATCTGATTTTTCTGAGATGGCATAACAGATGTAGAACAAAATATTAGATGAAGTAGTGTGTTTTTAAATGCAATTGCTTCGGGTTACTTCTTTTTTACGAGTTTTAGCAGATTGCATATGTTTGTTATCTTCTTTATTTAGTTTTTCTGGGATTACGTATAGGATGCAAAAACATAAAATTTAGATGCATACTGTTTTATTGCAATGGATTATCTTCAATTACATTTTGTTAATTAATTTACATCAAATTGTATCTAGTAATTCTTCATCTTCTTCATTTTATCAATATAACTTTACAGATGTAAACCCGCAAAGTACTGTTATGCATCTAATTAAGCTCGACTTAATTATGCATCTAATCTTTTATAGAAAAAATGAAAGTTTTTTAAAACCAAATTAAGGAGAACAACATAATGAATTTGATAATACAATTTGTTTGATTAAAATGTTATTAACATTAAAGTAGTTTTAAATTAAAGGTTCTAAATTTTCTTCTAAAAAGACCGTCTAGGAAGGAGTTAGGTGGATCAATTCTCACCATTAGTATGTGTATATATATATATATATCATTTAAAAAATATGATACAATGTGTATATGTCTTCGTCATTTTTCATTAATTCCTCCGAGCAAAACCGATCTCACTGAAATAAAAATATGAGAGAAATAATTTCATACTTCCATGGTTAATAATAAGCTAGCTAGATGCTTTTGTGAGCGAGTCTTTTTTGTGTTGTAATGTTTGTTCGTAGCTTTAGTTTGGTTAGTTCTTATTTGAAGCCTTTCAAAAAGGTACTATGACAATATACTACTTTTCTAGTGTCATTCTTTGAGTTTTTATGATACAAAATTTTTAATCTGTAGTCAAGTTTTTTCAAAGTATCAATATAAATTCTTGTCATTACTGATCCATTGAGTATTTATCACATTATAGAACGTAATAATATTTAGTGACTTCAACTTATAAAAGTTTGTTTTATATGAGGCAGTGCTCACATCAATACCAATTTCATTAAAAGGTGTTTTTGATATTGACACTATACATCGCACAAATCAAAGACATGATAATTGATAGATCTTCACATTTAATACACGTTTTAACTTTGAGATTGCTTGTTAACTATTAATAAGATTTTAGAGTTTATTTTACAATATTTTAGGATTTAAAAAGTCAAAGTTTATTGTTAAGTTTACAATAAGACACAATCTATCTATCACTCATAACTTCATGACTTCGTGTTCCATATGTTTTCCCAATATTTTATTTGGAGGCTCCAACTATATTTATACATATACAAATAAATATATATGAATTATGATGTGTAGTGATGTACAAATTGTCATATGTAAGTATTATGTTATGTCTTTTTATTTGTTTAATGTTAAGTTACATTTTGAATGAACCAACACACATATATATAGAGGGATGAACCAGAAATGTGGTAATCTTGGGGAAGAGGGAAAGTTAATCTGGGTCGTCCGTTAACATTCTTCGTCATGAATAATAACTAACATTTATCACGAAGAATGTTAAATCATAACCCCTGCTCACTATTTTTAACATTCTTCGTGATGAATGATAACTAATATTCATCATGATGAATGTTAACGGACGACCCTATTTAACTTCTCCCTTTTTCAGGATTACCCCTTTCATATATATCAGCCCCTATATATATAAATATATATATATATATATATTCTTTATATGTGTAAGATTTTGAGATCCCAAAACTTCGAAGGCCCTGTGTGGGGGCACTATTTATACATGCTCGACGATGACTCTGAAGCTTATCATATCATAATTATATGAAAAAGATATTTATATATATTTAATTGGTTTAAGTATATTAAGTTGCTTTGATTTCAGAATTAATGATTTTGAATACCCATAACAAACGCATTTGTGAATTATGAGTAGATTGAATTAAAGGATAATACTTTAATTAATGAGAGCATCAAAATAAAAACCTAATAAAAAATATGCATTTGCAATTCTACAAAATAAAATTGATGCTTATTTTAAAATAAATTTCAATCGTTGAGCCTAAGAAGATATCAGAGTAGTGGAGAGTAATTTATTTCAAACGTTCATCATTTGCTGTAGTTATTTTTTTTCATATCTTATTAAAAAATTAAACTCTTTTTTTCCTATCTTATCATTTCATATGAGTAGGTCCAACTAAAGACCGAAATATGGCTGATAATTTTTTACACTTTTTAAAATTCGATATAAAATGATTTGAAGCTAAGCAAGTTTTGGTTGGAGTTTTTGACAAGTAAACTCGTTAATTCAAAACCTGTCAATCTGGTTTTATTTTATCGAGTTTGAGTCACTTAATGAGTTTTTGAGTTGACCCGATAATCTGAATTTTTTTTTAAGGTAGTTAAAAATTTAGATGTTTTATTTTACTTTAATAAACCGAAGTGTTTAATGATGTTTTAGTATTAATTGGACGAACATACTAGGTAATATGATTCTTTTTAAAGATTTTATAAATATTTTTATGCTATTTATGAAGAATTATAAATTTAGAGATTGACTCATGTGACCCATTTGGCCCGAAATTGACCTGTTAACTGAAACTTACCCGAAAATCTATTGACCTGATTTGATAAACAGTTTACTTGGGTCATGTCCAGGTTAGCAGGTCTGGGGTTGTGTTGAAATACTTAACCTGACTTGAAAATATGGTCAGCTTTGAGTCGACTAATTCTAACCAACCAACCTGCTAACCCAGATGGATCAATGCAACCCAACCCGAAATTACTACCCCTTATTAAAGGATAAAGTTTCATTGGTAGGTGGTGATGGGTTCAAATTCGTCTTTTTTAAATAAATATTTGTATCGTGTAATAATTGATAAGAATTTAAATTACAAGTTTTAAATATTTTAATATACTCATAAAAGAATTAGGGTTTATTGTTTTAAAGTGTATTATACTTTGTCTATTTCACTATTGTATGAGGGACACTTTCCTTTGTTCTATTGTATGTAATGAAAATGTCAATTCCGTCTATAATATACACATTTATCTTTTTTGACTTTTATTGTATGTATTGAACAAATAAATTATGTCTGTTGTAAGTATGCTTTCCCTTTTTGACCTTCTATTTTATTTCAATAAACGAAATTAACATTTTTCATATATAAAATAAAATTTTTGAAACTACATTTCATATAAAAATTAAAAAAGTAAATAATAATGTATTTTGAAATAATAAACCAAAGAACTAAAGCACTATTCTATAGTCATTGTCACTTTTATACACAAAATCTTAGCACGAGGAAACTATAGTTCGATGAATCAATGTTAGTTAGATGTAACAATATTTTATTCCAATAGATATTTTATATTTACTAAAATGACAAAAAAAAAAGGTTTAAAATGAATTTTAGTACTGTTACTATGTTTATTATAAATTATTAATGATAATGATTAAAGAACATTTCCAAGTTATAGAAGGTGGAAAATGACAAAAGAATACATAGGAAAAAAATGAGAGTTATCGTACAAAAGTTTTTCTCGTTAGAGAAGCCAGACTAGAGGTACAACTTTTGTTTATTTTGACTTAATATCTCTGATAGGCACGTTTGAATTAGAGATGTTCATGTTTGGTCTAACTTTAGGCTTAAATCGGTGAAACCATATCATAGACATTGCTAATTAAGATATCATTTGTTTCTTGCTCATAGGTTTTGTTGCGTATGAAAAATAATATATATGTAAATGGCATTGCAGAGCAAACACAAATTAAGAATTAAGAAATTCAAAACTCAAAAAGGTATTCACCAAATTGTATTATACATTAATTAAAACTATTTAAACCCCAATTTTAAAACTGTTTAAATACCTTGGAAATGAAACCGAAACAAAATACATTTATAAAAGAATCAACGCAATAAAGTCAAATTAAAAAAGTAAATAATTAAAACGATAATTTTGGGTCTTTAACGATCCTAAAAAAGCAAAAAATTGTCATATCTCATGACGAAGCGAAAAGTTTTGATCGTGAGGCCGTTTGTGAGTGACTATACGACATTCAAATTAAAACCGTCAAAATTAAAGAGGGATGAATAGTTAATGATGTTATTACCAGTGAAAATGAATTTAAAGATAATATTCTACATGGGTATTATTTTATTGCAATTATCTCAAGATAGAGTAATTGGATAACGATATGATATCGATTCAGCCTAGACTCCATCCACAATCTAAATTCGTTGACCAAATACACGGACTATAAGTACCAAAACCAAATTCAATTTGACTGCTAGAATACATATTTTAATTGATATATTTAATTTAATTATTTATGATGTTAAGAAAAGAAAAATGACCTATTGGATATGCAGTTTGCACGACTTCAAAGAAACTCTTGTTTTTACTTTTGGAACATAAAAATGATTAAAACTTGGCCCATGCAGGTCTCGAACCTGCGACCTTCGCGTTATTAGCACGACGCTCTAACCAGCTGAGCTAATAGGCCAGATGAATTCCTGTTTCGAAGTCATTATATAAATACTCTCAATTGAACTTTTGCGGCTAAACATTTTCGGGAAATGAAAAGCATATTTTCTCCTTTTAACTTTTCTAGAGCAAATTTTTACCAAAATAGTGGGGAGGAAATATATATTTTCTAACATAGACTTATCTTGAAATTTTTTACTAATAAGATATTTTGTTTAATAAAAATAGGCTTTTTTTTAAATAAAATAAACGAAAAAAGTTTCTTCTCAAATGAAATTTTAGTTTCTTATTAACTATTTCTAGAATTTTAGTTCTTTTTCAACAAAAGGGTTTCTTTTCTAATAAAATTTTAATTTATTGTTAACCAATCAAAAACTTTTATTTAACTAAAATATTTACTAACCAATTAAATTTTATCAATTCTTCTTAGATTTCTATTTATCTTTATATATATTTTTCAAAGTACACATTATTTTATGTAAACTAAAATTTCATATGAACTAAAAAAATGGATAAATCATATCATGTTTCTAGCATTTAAGACAAATACATGTTTTCAATTCTAGAAATATATATGGTTGTATGGTGACATATTTATATTGAAAACCAGGACGTCAATAAAATATATATTTTTATCAACTTTTTCAAATCACAAGATTGTGTTTCACATATGATAGTTTTAAACATATTAGTTACTAAGCAAATTATTAGCGACTAACTTCAAATATTATAAACAAATGCAACTATAATAATTTTCAACTTTTAATTATTAACAACAAATAACATGGTTATGGTTTTTGAATTTTTGAAGAAGTTTATTTTATTTCTTAACTTAACTTTTAAAATTTAAACTTATCAATCAAATATTGTAGAATAAACTTTCAACAAATTTAAAAAAACCTTTATAATCATCTCTCTTCTCTCTTAAAAGAAAGTCATAATGATGTCATAATTGTAATTATCTTTATAAGTTAATCTTAGCTCTTAAATGTATTTTCTTGATTGTGATCTCACCGTTGATTCTAATTAGTCAAATTAATGATCTCATTGATAATCAATTGAATGATGTGAGTTCAAATGACAGAGCTTCATTTGGAAAAACCCACTCCCTCCCCCCCCCCCCCCCACATTATCTAAAATTAAATATATCAAAAACGGCTAGTCGGAAAATTATAAAAATTACACCATAAAAACCAACTTCTTTTTCTCTTCGATTAGACATCTCACATGATATAGTTTCAAAAAAAATTTATTTTTATTTTTTTGGTGGGTTTTGAAAGAGACTAATTACCTATAAACAATAAAAATTCAAGTGTTTTTATATGAATGACTCAATTACTAAAAATTCTATGTGTAAGCCCGCGTAATTCCGGGGTTAATAAACTAGTTATTGGTTAATAAGAAACTAAAATTTCATTATTGATTAATAAAAACTAAAATCTATCTATCTATACTACTTAATAAAGCATTTGGCACATTAGCATGTCTTACAAAAGAGTAGTAGTAATAGACTATTTTACCTTTCTAATCATCTTTATTAGTTTTTTAATAATTAAAAATTAATGCAATTAAATACCCTTCTAACCATCTTTATTAGTTTTTTAATAATTAAAATTAATTTAATTAAATACCTTTCTAACCATATTTATTAGTTTTTTAATAATTAAAGTTAATGCAATTAATATTTATTAGTTTTTTAATATCTTTATTAGTTTTGTAGTTATTAAAGTTAATGTAATTGATAATTATTTAATTTTTTATAACTGATGTAATTGGCGTATTAATGGACATTAAAATGTCATTTACGGTTGTTTTTGATATAATTATTGATGAAAATGAATATTATATACGAATTGTAGCTAACTTTTATATTAATATATAAAGAGTTTGACATATATTCATAAAAAATCTTACAAAAGAGATACTGAATTTTTTTTATCTGTACTATTATATAAACTATCAAAAGTTTTAAATCACTTAAAAAAGGGACACAACATTTAATGAACAAAGTATAATCACTTAAGCAATTAATTATGATTTCTTTGTAACTGTCATATATTCAATTTTCTCATTTAATGTCTTTATGAAATATTTGTAACTTAATTTGTACAACTTTCAATTCTTATGAAATTATGAGACACCATTTAACTTAATTTAGCAAGGTTTTATTTAGCGGGTCAAAATTTAATTCTCAACACTAACTCAAACTGTTTTTATAAATGAATTGGTAGTGCGAAAGTAATTAGTTCGGACAGGACCCGCATAACCCACTTATGTAAACAAGTTGACCCGTTTGGGGTTGATTTTAAGTCAGCCAGTAGATTTCGTGTCAACTGGATTAAAATGTGCGAGTTAACAAGTTGATTTCGTGATTGAAAATTTACAATCAAAATATATGTTTTTTAAAACCCGAACCTTGACCAGATCATTTATTTAATTTTCTCATTCAGTATATATATTAAATATTTGTAATCTACTTTTAAAACTTTCAACTCTTAAATTTAAGGGACATCATTCGGTTCAAAAGTTAATTCTCAATTCTTATAAATGAGTTGGCAAGCCGAAAATAATCAATCTGAACACGACCCGCGTAACCCACTTATGTAAACAAGTTGACAGGTTTGGGTTAATTTCAAGTTAGCCGGTTTATTTCGGGTCAAGTGTGTTATAATTTAACATTTGAACGTTGACCCGATCTTAACTTGCAATTAAAAACATTCCAAGACTTCAGCTTAAAATTTGATGGGTAAAAAATCTTAACATTAACCATACCCAGTTTTAGGGATGGAAATTCGAGTTGGGTCGAGTGGATGGTGTACGTTGGCGGGATGGTGGGTTAGAAATGGTCAACCCAAACCCAACCTGAGTTTTAAATCATGTTGAGAATTTCAACCCATTAACCTGGACTCGACCCAAGTAACTCAAGTTTTATTCTACTCAAAAGGTTTTCGAGTCATTTTCGAGTTAATAGTTCAGTTTCGGTAAAATGGGTCACATCGGTCAATATTTTCAAACATAATACGTAATAATTAATAAGCATAAAAATGTTTTTTAAATTCTAAAAATAACCATAAAAAATTTATTTATTAAATAAAATAAGTTCAATAGTTTTATTTATTAAATTAAATATAAATTTTTTAAAATTTAACTTTTTTATTTGTATTTTTCGGGTCATCGGGGCAACCGGATGACCTAATAGATGACCCGAACTCGACTTAAAAAAAATATCAAGTTGTCGAGTTTCGGGTTGGCGGGTCAAAAACGTCTATTCAAACATGCTAATAGATGACCGCTGCATCACGTGGGTAGAACGCTAATTATTATTAATTAATAAGGAACTAAAATTTTATTAGAAAAAAAACTTTTTTATTTTATTCTACTTTTAAGAAAACACACATATTCTTTATTAAATAAAAAACTTTATTTGTAAATATTTTCAAAATAATACTATATTGAAACGTATGTATTTCCTTCTCACGATTTTAGCTTAACACTCTTTCTAAAACACCCTAGTTCATACACTTTATATCGTCCAACTATTATTATTCTTATAGTAATTTATTTATGGGCCAATACCATAACTTATGTTGATTGTTTATTGTGTGATACCAATAAAAAGAAGTCGAAGCTATATCTAACATTTTTCTTGATGATATTTCGTACTATTTGAAAGTCACTTGTTTCATTCCTTGTTCAGTTTACTCGAAAATTGTTGTTGAACGTACATCACACTAATGCAATTTATGGATACTAAAGAGATTGGTCTTTGTAATGTAAACTTAACACTTTCCATTACAAATGCAACTATATTTTTCAAGAATCTTTGAAAAGGATGGTGAAATGGACCTGGAATACTTGTAAAGATGAAACATAAAGTTGCCTACAAAACAAGTTAAGAAGCCTTCCTACACTACACTCATTTCCATAAGCCTTCTAAGGTGTCAAACCAACCAAACACTTTTCTATTTACCTCAAACTATCTCTCTTTTCCATCTACTTCAAGCAAAATATATGGCAGACCAACGATCTGGCTTTCGCTTTCGTGTCCTCGATCAAGACCTTCCGTTCCTCCTCCTCGCCCCACCAACACCAGCACCACCACCACCACCACCACCACCAGCACCACCAACTCGGCCTCAGAGCACAACTCCACCACCACCACAACTATCACCAACACCATCACCACAAGGCCCCACTGGACCACCAATATTACCGGTTCCACCACCACCAGCTGCTTCACCACCACCACCACGCTACCACATCGATCACTTGGAACAGTCCCTGACTCATTCAGCACAACCGGTTGAACCATCAAGAAGGCCACAACATGAACCAACACCAATGGCACCAACACCACAAGTTGCACTCTCACAACCAACCATTCAATCAAGCGTTTCTTCACAGCCACCATCACCATCCACCACATCACCACCCACCTCACCGCGTGTAAAAACATCTCAACCACCCTCCCTACCTACATCTCCTTCACACTTTACCTCTCAGCCTGAAAAAATACCAACATCTCCCATTGTAACCGCAACAAAAGTACAACCAAAAGATTCAGATACTGATACTGATATTAATACGCCTGATATAATGAACAAAATGGAAGGAGAGACGAAAACAGCCACAAAAACTTAATAAAGAAAAACATGAAAAGACATCCACGGATCTATCAAGTGATCATCAGTCTAATTCAGAAACGCATATCAGACACCGTCCGCAGATTTTGCACAAATAGCAAGATTTCATAAGCACAACTAGAAACGTTCACAATGAATCACATCCCAAATTGACAACTTTGCATCCAGAGGATGACATCCTAGTACCTGAATCTACTGAAAAGCCGAAACCAAATTGACCACAAGCTTCATATTGTGAAAAACCACTGGAAACAGTTCTGAATATGTTATTACGTTCACTGGAAGCAATAGAGGAACGTCCATGCGTATAGGTTCTGGTGTGACCAAACGAGTAAAATCGATCCACATCCTCAGAAAGTATAACTCCAATCCTGATGAAAGTGACAAAGAAATGACTACTGATGGAGAAGAAAGTTCTAATGAAAAGAAAATGGATGACAACTTAAAATGAAAATCAGGAAAAGAATGCATACATTATAAATTGCAATATTCAGGGAACCAATAACTCAATGGTGGCCAATTGCTCATTTACTGAAAGGAACCCTGGTATTCAACTAGGTTTGTCTAGTATTCCGGAGGATGTAATGAAACTGAAGAGGAAGTTTAGAAAGTCAATGGATAGAAACAAGGTTAAAGTCAACATTAACCCGTCACAGAAGCACACAATCCACAGGAGATGCCTTAGAGGTCTTTTCATGGAGTCGAGTGATTCTAACTCGAATGATCCCCAAAAGCCTGTGCGTCATGGTTGTCTTCATATGAGTGGCGAGAACAGTAATAAAGATGACAAGGTGAATGCACCTTGATTTAAGTTAATTAGCAACATAACTCATGTAGTAAGGATGCCTATCCATCATTTGTGATACTCTTGTGTTTTATCATATGTACCTTCTTTTTTCAGATTCCATCCATAATCTACAGAGGAAGATTTTCAGCTCATCATTTACTTATGAATGGGTTACTCTAGTTTATGTTTTATTCCAAACTGGTAAACTAAAAAAAGATAGCTAAAAAGGTTGAAAGGGAATGCTTCAGACAAGAACATTGACCAATGTGTATTTTTAACGCATAAAACGTCATAAACCATCTTACTGAAAAAATGAGAATACTTGTATAACCATCTTTCATAATTGATACACTAATAACTAACAGAAGTTTAAAATTTTTGGAAAAAGTATTTCTGGTCGGCCCAACCTGACATGACTAGCACTAAAAATAACATGTTTTGATTCAATCCATTTTCACTTGCTATCCAACCCATATTCTACCTCTAATAATCTACAAATAGCATAACTGGATACGAATGTCTTTTTTGTGAATTCACAACTCATCTTGACAGGACTCTAAAGCATAGGAACTCCAACGGATATGATTGAGAAACTTTGTTCTTAGCATAACAATTTAAGAAAAGGAGCATGCTTTCAGATGGCAGCGTCCAGTAAAGTATTTACAGCTATTTAGAGAACTATAGAAACATGATAATTTATATGGATCACAATAGCAATACCCTTTTATTCACAAGCTGGTTTGGTGTCGAAACTGCTTAAACATATTGCAAATGCCTGAAAGGTAGATAACGGGTATCGATAGTCCATAGTAAATATATCTTTTCCGATTTTCCCAAACTGTAGTATAACATCATCTTGTTGTTCCATACTTTGACCATTTTGGGGCAGGTCAAAAGCCAACTGGAAGTTCTTCACAGATGCTACAGTAACACGTCCTCTGAAATTCAAACACCAACACTGCAGTTGTTCGTGCAACCTTGGAGCTTTGTTTTTCAAAATAAGTGGTTCTTCTTTCTTGTTAGATATAGAGAACTTAGGTGAGGATTCATCATCTGAAAATGTTAGTGGGGTAGGGGTGGCCCCGCCCTCTTGTAACACTGAAGAAGGGATGGTATTCATGATGCAATGCATTCTTCTTGGTCCTTTAGTTCTTAGAAAATTAATCTCGTAAGATATGGTGACGTCTTTCGGTTTGACCAATGGCAATACCACACAAGATACCTTCTTTGACCCGAATTTCGGGTTTGACTCGATTAGAGGGTCATAAGAAGGCTGATCATCATAAATGACAAATTTGGTGCCTAGAAAATTGGAACTGTTTACATGTAACATAAGTTGGTATATCATTAAGAAGAAAAGTATATTGAAATAAATAGATGAGGGCCATGTGGCAATTTTGACCCATTAACTAATGCCCAAATGCCCAAATGCCCAAATGGGTTAAAAGTTATTCAAACTCTTCTTAATGCATGAAAACTTTGTAAATGTTTTCATTCAATGCCCTATAACATTATTAATGTGGATATCTTGTTTCTGTAACCATAAGTAAAGCAATAATTATTCACAAAATAACCTTGTAATAAATTGATAAAAAACTGTTTGAGAACCCAACCCAATCTTTTTGACCCGTTACCCAACCTGCCCAACCCGGCAACCCATCCATCCATATTGCCACTTCTAGAAATAACGAAAGGGGCACTATGAAAAGTTACCTCAATTTTCCAACAAAAGTATTGCTGGCTCGAGAAAATTCATCTGCAGCTAAAGATATCAAGAACTCTGTTCCCGTGGCCTTTCTCACCTTCTTTGCTGCCAATAACAGCTTGCTTGCATCTCCAGCCAATGCTGCAATTATCATAAACTGTCAATATCACATACTCCAAAAAGAAGATTTTGTGATGCTTTTTCACTATTACAAAAAGCTTTCCAAAAAGCGTTTTAAAAAGCTTATCCCCATTGGAATTGAATGATTTTTAGCAACATGTTAAGATCGAGCAGGTTGGTAATAATTTATAGAGGTGAGTTGAAATGGTTGGCTGGCCCTCAAGCACTCTTCTGTCCTTTTTTTTTGAAGTTCAACAATCGACATTAGTGGGTTACATAAATATGAATATTGATTACAAAAGCTAAATCATTAAGATTATTGTAAAGTCTTTCTTTTAATAACACAACTTAGGAGGTCATGTCCTATGCATTTTCAAGACAACTTTAGGCCCGTTTTACCCGTTCAACACTCTTCCCCCAATCTTAGCTACAAATATTATGTTGCCCATTTGACTCATTAGACAAAAAACCCACATTGACACTTGACCCATATAAGGGTCAAAATTGCCACCTGTAGTTAAAGTCATCAACTCAAGATACTAATGCAGCACAACAGTACCTGGGCTCAAGCCAAGATACAAACGGTATGTGGAAACAGTCCTATCCCTCCTTATAAAACATTGGATGGGTTCACCTCTTGGACCAGGCTGAAATTCAAAAATCAAGTTAAATGCTTTTTTTTTTGTCTGCAATAATTTTGTGGAACTTTAAGTACCTGTTTCAATGAAATTGGGAAAGTGAGCAACCCACATTGTTCAGGTGTTTTAACAATCTTTTTAATAGCATCTCTCCATAACCTGCAAACAGCAGCACAAGCAACAACATCTTGTCTAGCGGGCCACGAGGTCTTGCCAGCCTCAACTCGCTGAATTATGTCGAGAAGCAATTCAGGCGGTAAATTCTCCCACCTCCCACCATTCTCCAAATGTGGCGCTAAAGTTGCATCGCTGTTAACAGGAGCTATATGTGATCTACCGCACGAAAGCACATTTTTCTTTTGAATTCTTTTTCTTAATTTGTTTTCAATACCACCTTTTTTTGTACTATTCTCTCCAACTAGACATTTGATCAGTGGCATTTTGAGATGATTCACCCTACTGAATTCGTCACCCAAAAAAAATGAATAAAACCAAATTAGTTAAATTAAACTTTTCTAATAAAAACATCAAATGGTGATACTTGAAATTGCATGATAATTGATATAATACATACCCATGTTTTATAGGCAAAATTCACAAATGCTACAACTGTGTAAAACAGCAAAAAATCTTCTGCAACATAAATAACTATAAACTAGTTTAGGCATTACAATTTATAACCAACAATGTGGGCATATGATGAGGATGAAAAAGATTCATCTTTTTATAAAATTTATTCGGAAAGTAACTAATAAAAGGAAGCCATTGAACTCATGCATAACTTCTACATGATTACATAACATGGTGGAATAAACACAATGATTAAAAAAAGAAATATATAAATAAATAGAACAAAAAGGTAGTATATACCTCTCCATTTTTAACAAAATTTATACAGTAAAAAAGAATAACAGACGGTTGCGTAGAAATGTGACGAACTTTTATCAAACTGAACTGCTTTTTATAATAATATATGAAGAATGTTCGTTACATTTTACTGTGATTTATCAAACAAACAAAATTCAATATCAGTAAGAATTCAAATGATGAAAAAAGTTACTTTGTACCTGTTCATTTGCATTTGTGTAGAGATCCAAAAATGAGTCAAGATTGTTTTAGACAAGTTGAAGAAGTGAGCAGTAAGAGTTATTCACGTTTTCATGTCTCCTTTAGTGCAACCGAGTGGGACAAATTCCGATAGTAAATTTTACCGGGAAAGATAAATAATATTGAATTAAAATATTGATTGCCCCCCACCTTTTTCTTTGGTTTATGGGTGTTGATTATTACGAGACTCATGGTGTCTATTGAGTGGTAGGTGTAATGCATCAATAATCAATAAAATTCATTATTTGAAAGCTTGGTTAATTGCATTTTAAGTTATAGCTGTAAATATTTTTGAATCAAAGTTTTCAGATCGCTTGACAATTGCTGTCAACTTTTTTTTATTTTTTTGCAAAGTGTATATTTTTACTCAATTATTTTAGAATCGGTCGTGAGGTTCCTACATCACCGATTACTCTTATTTATTTTTAGTCAACCATTATTGAAAGTTGAAAATTATTTAAACAATGTAGTCAACCAAATATACATATTTAATTGTATAAATTACCCTTAACTCCTAACTAACTAGTAATTAATTACAATTATCTTATAAATAGTTAGTGTAATCAAACTTTTTAATCTCACTCATCAAACCAACAATAAAAATAAATTTATTTGTAATCAAAATTTTTAACAATTATCTTATAAATAGTTAGTCGACCAGGATGTTAGGCTTTTTATTAATATTGGGCTGTTATAATTAATCGATTATTGTTAATAATTTTAATTTTTATTTATCATAGGTGATAAATTTATTTATTTTTGTTGCATGAAATTGCTCTGTCTTAACAAAGATGTCATATTTTTATGAAAACAACTCAAATCCAAGTGTTAATGACGCTAAATTTTTTTACAGAACCGAAGAAGCTCAACTTTCCACATGGACATCGCCATTTTTTACCGATCAGGTATAATAAATCCTAAATAATAAATATTTATATTGTTTTAATAAAATTAATATTTGTCATATCATCATTAACAAAAATTAATTCAATTGTAGTTTTTTGGGTCCGTGAAGATATGATGAATTGGGTGAAAAATACGGCATACTCTCTTGGCTATGTCATTGTCACACAAAGATCAAAGAAATGCAAAAATAGTCTCATGACTAAAATGCATCTTATGTGTGACCGTAGTGGTAAACCTGACGGATCTGGATCAAGTAAAAATATAAGTTCCAAAAAGACAGATTGTCCGTTTCGTTTGGTAGGAAAATACAAGTAAAAATACAAGTTCCAAAAATACAGATTGTCCGTTTCATTTGGTAGGAAAATATTCATTGAATATCATTATTAGACGATAAGAGTGGTATGCGATCAACATAACCACCCAATACAGTGCATCAAGAGGCTCATGCATATGCAAGGCGGTTGTCTGATGATCTAGTCAGTCAGGGAGGTTTTTTGGGATTGATTTGAACGTCGAACCAGAAAGACATAGTTCTTACTTGAATTATCAAACAAATTACGATTGTGATCAAATCCCAGATCTAAATGTAGAGCCGGCGAGACATAGTTCATTTGTATTTGTGGATTTAAATGAAGAGCCGACTGATTATTTTGATTATATTCCAAAAAATTTCCATCCACACATTATAGAGTTTCAAGATGTCAGAGGTGATGGGAATTGTGGATTTCGATAGGTCGCTCTTGGTCTCGGTCTCTCTGAAGGTCAGTAGCCTGAAGTTCGTTCAGATCTAGTACGGGAGTTTAACGGCTCATGAACAATGGTACAAGTGTATGTTTGGAACTTCAGGATTTGATAACATATATAAGACCGTGGAAACTCTTGGAGAGTGCATACTAATGCCAAATAGGGGTTTGGTTATTGCATCAACGTACAACAGGGTAGTAATATGTTTGGCAGCTGGAGGAAGTGTTGGAGCTAGTACTATAAGCTTTCCATTTTGATCTAGTCCACCTCAATCTCAACCACATGAACACATTGTGATCGCCTACGTACATGGTAACCATTATATTATGGTGATACTACAAGAAGTGATATTGCATCTTGTTGGAAATCACCCATATCTTAGCCGACAAGATGAATTTCGTAAATATCATTATCGTGTTCCTCAAGCTTATGATCTTAGTTAATATAATTATGTAATACTTTTGTAATTCCTATTATATTTTTATCAATAAAAAATATATTTTATTTGTTTATTTGTATATTTATATGATTAATTATAGAATAAATAATAGGAAAAAAATATTTATTATCATGATTAGTTGATTATTATGTGATGATTAGTTGTTAGAAAAATAAAAGGGTAGTAATGATTGTTTAATAATAAATGAAATGAGATAAAACACAATTATTAAAGGCAATGATTGGTCTACATGGTGTTTGATGGTGTATAAACCCACAAACCCTTTAGATGGATAGAGTAAACGTTTTTGTTATATTGGAAATCACATGAAATCTGTTAAAGAAGAGTGATGTTAAACTTGTCTAGAAAAAGATCTTACCAACGTAACATTTTTAAACAATTATAATCGTTTGATGGAGTAAATACTCGAACTTGAAACACGTAGTAAACACTAGAATTTGGAAAGAGTGAAAACTTCAAACATGGAAACCAAAGCACATTTATCTTTGAGTATGTATATATGTTAACCACCTATATCAGTTTGAGTACGTCTTTCTTAAATTCGAGCAACATACATTTCGAACTTGACAAGAGCTCAAACATAAATAATTACCCGATTAGTTTTACAAGCCCAGCTTTAAAATTAACCTTACTATTCGACTCGACTTGGTCTAGTGGTATAAGAGTAGCCCTTCAACCGAGGTTGAGCCTCACTTGAGGCATGAGTATAATAATATGTGAGTTAAGTTAAAATATTGAGTTGTTGTTAAAAGAAAAAAAATGTGATTTGAGATTTTGTATAAAACATAGTAACTATAAGTGTTTTAAAATGTTTTTAAACAATCAAGGATTTATTTTGGTGAAAACACCTTTCTTTTTGGGTCACGAAAAATCTCTTGCAAAAATAAATCTGGGTACAACATGTTAAATATATATATATATATAAATATATGTACGTCTTGACTACCTTAAAAGAGAAATATAAATGCTTATATATCCTCATATCTTGTTCAAGCAACTTTTTCGGTAAAGAAGGATCTCTACGGTTATATTAAGCTTTTAAAACGTCAAAATTCTCCATAACCTCTCTAACCCTTCACATAACATTACAACCCTTTCAAATGTTATGTGATAACTAGCACCGTTCTCATCTAAGTGGTGACGATTTGATTCTCGACCAAGCCTAAGATAATAAATGTTACATGACTAACTTATGAGACATATCAATAGATTATACGTAACTAATACACTTGGGTGAATTGAGTGACCACCTTGTGAGGAAACATAGTCATGTAACATCCCGATAATTGAAAGCATGCTTGTGAGAACCATCTTGAAAATCACGAAGTGTGCACGTCTCTTTTACCAAAAAAAAAAAAGATTCTTGTTTTCAATCAGCACCCTTGTGCTTTGAGACTTGACCAAAATCATTTTCTCAATGAAGTTTTGGCATATAAAGATTTGAGGATTTGCTTGAGGACAAACAAAAGTCTAAGTGTTAGATACTTGATAACGCATAGTCATATTTTTACTTTTGTTATCGTCCTCATTTTACCTAATAGCCAAAATTATTTTGAAAAATCAACATTTATCTATATCTTTTTGTCGTTTAGGTTAAAATAAAGACAATGCTTTAAGAATCACTAAAAACGGGCGAATTTGTAGACTCAAAAATTGCTAAAAACAGATAAGTAACAAAGAAGTTAAAGCGAAAACAAGGACGGACGATATAGAAACCTTATTAAAACAATTACAATCCCGATTACACGACCATGGAACAAAGCCTGGCACCCCACATAGGGCAAGCGACAGTCGTATACGATTGTGGCCAAACTATATATGGTTTGGCAAGGCCTTATACGACCTTGTATATTGATTGGTCCAGGCCGTATACGATTCAACAAGTTTATTTGTACACTATATTTGGTTTAAATCTTTATTCTATCTTTATTTTCAAATACGTTATATTGTTATTATCGTTTTTTTGAAAATGCACGTTGGATTTAACTTGATAGGCTAACTAGACTAGTGTATGCTATGAGAAAAAGTTTATGTTAGGGTAATTATGCAATTAATCATGTTAGGGCCTTATGTTGTGGTTTGAAATCTTATGCTAGAATTAGGCCAATTCTTAGGATTAGGTCCCTCAACTATTCCGTCTCTGATGATCAATGAAGTCGACATGGCGGGTGTTCTCCTGATTGAAATATATCGGAGGGAGACATGAAGCGTATGAATAGAGATAGGTTTGATTCATATTCATATACTAAATGTTTTAGAGAGAACTTTCAGAGCATATACGATCTAATTATTTACTCAACTGATTTACACGAACTACATTAAGCACTGTTTGTGTTTCCTTGATGTATGTTCTTTGATTGTTGTTTTAGGGTTACCTAGTTAGTGGCAACTTATACGCATGCTATCTGTTGAATATATGATTAGGTTTTTGATATATATTTTGTCATCATACAACAGTTTAATATGCTAGAATAAATTTGATGCTCTTTATGAAATAACGATGACAATTTAACCAACCATTAGACAAGGTCATCCCAACTTATCACAAAGACTCACACATGTTCATCTTATTGTCTATTCGTCAATTCATGTCATGATACAAACATCTTTGAAGACCGTGATTGAGGACTAAGATTCAAGGATGACCGTTGGTTAAATTGGTTGTTACATTTGGGACAACTTATGGTATACTATAAAACTTCGTATCTGCTATTCATGTGACATACTATTTATCTGATTGTGGACAACTCAACGTTGGATATTCAGTAGGACAGTAGGTATGACTCATTAGAAAGTAAAGACTCGTCTCTCTTTGTTCCTTACGTGCCTTATTAAATATAATCACCTGCCTTGATATAACCAGATATCATAGTAAACGAATGGGGGAACCTAGCAATGAAGGTAAAGTATATGGCTTGACGACTATCATTTAAGGAATTTCATCTGTTAGCAATCATAAAGTATGAGTTGCATATGTATCAGCATGTTTTATACTCCGAGTTGTTTGTTTGCACTAGGAAGTTACTCGATTGGCTTAATTAGGTACATGTATTCGTTTTTTCTATTCTTTTAGGTGATTTCGATATAAGGTTCGGTTTGTAATAGTCCGACTTGAATTTTTGAAGACGAAATTTCTTTTAAAGGAGGTAGAATTATAATACCCGGAATTTATAGAACTCTTAGATGAGATAAAACATAAAGACATAATACTGCGTAATATATATACTACATACAAAGCATTTTAGACTTCTATTTTTAAGAAATATTAAGATCAAATTATAACACTAGACATTTAATGATTTTTTTTGTCTAAAATAGCAACGTACTTTTTATTTTTGTCCTTTTGAGGCATCGTACTTTTTTTGTCATTCTGGACCATTAAAATTTGACTTTTGGTCCTTCGATGTCATTATTTGCACCATCAATCGAGAGATTCGGTAAACAACCGATGATATCAACAAGTTTATAGATTTAATTTTGTAATATCATATCGTAATTTAGAAACGTAAAGAAAAAAAAATTATTAACAAAACTACATTGTTATTATATCCGTCTTTTTAAAAATTGTGTTACTATAACTATCTTATTAAAAAACAATTTTCTCACCTTCTCTATCACTAAACAGATCCAACACTTTAAATGGGAAAATTTCATTTATCATAGCTAATCTATCGAAATACAAGAATAACTACATAAAATTACAACAACACACTATTATTTATAAATTTTGTTTTACGTTGTTGTATTGTACGGGTGTTTTTGCTATTTGTGATAATATAAGATAAAATTCACACAAACATTAAAATATTAAGCTTAGATTACTAAACAAATAAATTGAATTTGAAATTAAAAAGATAAAACAACAACTATTGGAGTCTATATCGACTTGGTCAAGTGTTGAAGTCAAAAATGCGGTTATCAAATCCTATTATTATCGGGCCACTCAATGTTTTGTGTGCCAAATTGGTTTTAAATACAACTTCCTAATCAAATCAGTCGTTCACAACAAAAGAGATCATAATTATATCGAAAACGATAGGGAAATTACACAAAGAGTGTAGCGGCTTGTCTTTGGTCTTTAGTTTCGGTATCAAGTCACATTCGGAGGTAAACCTTAACAAAACCCGTATGTTTGAAGTGTAAATGATTATTTAACTAATAATTTTAATCAAAATAAATGTAGATAAGTAAATAGTTAATGATTAAAAAGATATTACCAAGAGACATTATAATTTATAATGGTTGGGGTGCACGTTAACTACTTCATCATAATTTACATCTTGATAGCACAATAGTGAGATTTCTCCACTAAGATTAAATCATTTTCACTAGTTAAAATGTGACAATCCTCGAAGATCGGTACTTTCCGTACACTTTAAAATCATGCATTCTTACGCTAATTCCCTATTTAATGAAATCAAACTTGATTTAACCAAGATAAGTCTAGCACAAGCCCACATTTGCATGTTTTGGTGCACACTACTATGATGCTTGATGCATCTCGTTATATGATTTTGAGAATTTCAAAATAGATCCGATGATTCCGATAAACACGAATGTTGGTGATAAACATTTCCTAAATAACGTAAAGCTATTTAATAGTAGTTATTTACCTATACTCTTACGTTAAGGCTTGAAGCCGTTTATCTCATGAGACTTAAGAATCAAGTTTAGACGATTAAAGTTAAACCAACGAAGAAAGGTAACACGAGATTCCCTAAACGAAACACAAACTCTTACAAATGAATTAGAATTTTACTAACCATATCGCAACCTACATTAACCTCCCTAATGATGCTTGCTAACACCTAAACACCAAACTTGAAACCAAGTAGCTCAAGCATGTCAAATTAATTCCAAGCTTCCTAGCACATAGCTCAAACTAAATCAAACAACTAGATAGCTAGCTTAAATTAATTCCAAGCTACCTAGCAAGCATGTCACTTAACTTCCTCCTCCTTGCCTTCTTGCTTAAATTAAATCAAGCTAGTTAACAAGCATGTCAAAAGTTAGGAAATGCAGATTTTCTTTCCTTTCTCCTTGTCGACGTAGCTTCCTTTTGCACCTCTCCTTTTCTCCCCTCTACTAGCTTGCTTCCTCCTCCTTGCAACTTGCTTGATGGGACTAAGCACCTCCCATCAAGTACTTCCACTTGCCTTGCTTCCCTTGCTTCTCAATAAGGAAAGGAGTAACACAAGATACGTACAACACACACACTTCACTTTAAAAATCTGCACACTTTTCTCTCTCAATTTCCCTCTCTTTCACCACCTTCTTCATACCTCTTTGAAGATCAACCACCACCCCACCACCACAAACCACCATGGAACCACCACAAACCACCATGGAACCACCATAAACCACCACCTTTCTTCATCATTTCTCACCATCATTTAAGCCTTACATCAAACATCTAAAGGAAACTAGCACATTTAGGCATTTAAAAAGAGCTTTTGGGTTGAAGTTTCAAGTTCTTACTCTTCTCTTCTTTCCATTTCATCCTAACACCATTGTAAGGAAACTCCTTCTTTTGAT
The DNA here is from genome assembly GCA_963921325.1 of Logfia minima. Taxonomy (NCBI): domain Eukaryota; kingdom Viridiplantae; phylum Streptophyta; class Magnoliopsida; order Asterales; family Asteraceae; genus Logfia; species Logfia minima. The sequence continues at coordinate 6,642,601 of OY992767.1, forward strand.
CTTGTCATTTCCTACATATTTAAGTGTATTGATGTTAGGTGTTCACTCTTATGTTTAAACCAACTAAATGTATGTTAAAACAATTAGAAATGTGCTTAAATTGATCAAGAACAAGATTTCAATAAGAAAAGTAACTAACATGTTTGATTTGTGATTGTTATGTATTAAGAGATGTTGTGGAATGTTGTTTAAAATGTCTCATTTGGGATAGGGAACATATTACATATGCTTAAAATGCCAAAAAAATGGGTTTCAAAGGTTAAAAGTCGTGTTTGAAGTCATTTTGTGAAAAACAGGGTCTGGCCGGATTTGGCCTTCACGCGGACGCGTGAACATTTTCACTCGGACGCGTGAAGCCAAATTTTGGCCTTACCCGGACGGGTGAATCTCCAGACATGACTTTCTGTTCGAAATTACACGGACGAACAATATCTAACATGGACGCGTGAGCTTACCCGGACGGGTGAGCTTCACCCGGACGGGTAAGACCTTTTGGAGGGAAAATTTATCGATTACCAAAATTTAAATTTGAACTTATATTCGAGTAATTTTAATCTAAGAAAACTTTCGTTTTACTCGCGACATTTTCGGAACTATTTTGGAGGGAAAATCAATAACGAAACCGATTTGAATTCCAGGAAACGAGTCTTACAAACCAAACTTAGTATGAAAGTAGGAATACTTAACCCACACTTTGATCGACAAAAAAAACAACGATGTTTTCAAGAAACATACATATATATATATATATATACAAAACTATCACCAACGGATCGTATGCTTTTCGAAAACGAAACACATTTCCCACATTACTGATTGAGTGAACAACTGGCATAGATATGCGGGTAGCTATCTACTTATATCAACCTAGGTGTCCGGGTAGCCACCTTATAGATATGCGATTAGCTATCTACTTACACAAACGACCTCATGCGTTTAGGGCGCTAGGAGGCTTTTCGGGCAAACACACTTAGTACTTGCTAGCACTTACATAAGCTCACAAAGTGAGTTCACAGCCCCCATTTTACTGCTTTTTACTGCTTTATAAACTTGGGGTGAAAAACATATTTACTGTTTACATACAAACTGTTTTCATGCGATGATTAAAAACCTGACAACGAATCCTTGTGCGAACCTATGTTAAACTACTTGTAGTGCTTAGAAGTCCTCATGACTACAAACTGTAACCATTAGCTAGATGACGCTAGCCACCGAATATGTGAATAGTACTATTGGGATGACATCCCTCCCACTTTTGTTAGTCATGCTAACTGCCGACTGTATGTCGAGACGAGGAGCGTATATTCTATTGTCCCAGGCACAAACATTTAAAGTCGTGGTTTGGTTATAGGCCTAGGTGTCGTCACTTTAACTCGAGAGGTCTAGCTAACCTTCGGGGGATCATAGTCAGCTATTTATTGTTTTAAACTGTATATCATCGTACTATTTGCCATGGATGGCACAAACAACTTGTGAGACGTTTACTAAAATTTTGGTTTGATTGACGATATCTTAAACCTGTGAATTTCACTCAACAATTTTGTTGATCCTTTTAACTATGTTTTTCAGGGAATTAACAACGATGTAAGATCATGCATGCATACTTTTGGGACCCTTGCTCACCACGATGAATAGGATGCCATCCTTTTGATAAATATTGAAATTATGATTGGTGATTAAAATGTTAATCATATTGATTTGCTAAACATCTATTGTTTTGTAAACACGATGAACATGTAACCGTGTTATTTAAACTATTTATGGCATTCTAAGTATATGTTTGCGATAATCATACGCTTATTGATCGTTCTCGTCACGCCCCCGAGCTTCCGCACTTATTACTCGTTAAACGATTTTATCGGGGTGTGACATAAATGAAAACCGTTCATAGTATTGTTTCTCATTCAATAAGTACACAACACTAATCTTTTTATTTAAAAGAAGATCACCTAAACAAACTCTTTCTTTCAACACAATGTGGAAGACTTCACACTCTAACTTATACAATAAGAAGCCTCCCAACTAACACCAATTTTTCCTCTTTCAATAAGGAAGACACCAACACCAACAAGGTCTTCTCCTAACAAGTGAAAACAACTAATCACGAAAACTTCTTTCTATAACACTTAGGAAGGTAATCACACCAACAATATTTCTTCTACTATCACTCTAGTAGGTATCGCCACCACTTCTTAATCTTCAGACACTTGGAAGAGCACTAGAAATAATAACTCACTCAATGAGTCATCCCCTAACAAGTGGAAGACTCTAACTCAATCTTTCTTCCACAATCATTTGGAAGAGTCACAAAACAAGATCTTCCTCACACATACACACTCTTGAAGATCACTCACAATAAATTACAATACAAATGTAGTGACACAAAAGTTTACAGCACAATAACCTCACTACATAGATCAACTCTTTTCTTATAAGCTTAATCACTCAAACACACTTAGTGATAAACAACATGAGCACTAGATCACTTTCTAATTGAGAGAAATATGAAAATTTAAAGCTAAAGAGAGTAAGCTTCGAGTTTGAAATAAGCTTGATATTTATAACCAAGTTCCAAAAAATCTTATAGAACCATGGCACGACCACGGCCCGACCATGGCCAGACCATGGCTCATCAACGACACTTATTTCCAAAATCGTTTAATAAATAGATCTGTTTTTAATCTTATCGAGACACATTTTTCAAAGGTCAAACTCTATAAATCAATTACCAAGACATTTCGAAAACTTTAATGTTGATTTATTTAATGGTTAAAAGGTTTTAAACATTGTTTAAACACAAAAGTAAGTGTATAGTTGATAATAAGGTACACTTACAATTACCCAATGATTTTTGTATTTTTTTTGTTTGAGTTTAGCAAAAGTTGAAATGACTTTGAAAGATTCTCTACAACCATCTCTTTTTATAAAACTATTTTTCTATACTTTTATAGTTTTTATAAACATTTCACGACGTTTATAAAATAACTTTGGTTTTATAAAGTGTTAAACATTTATAAAAATAGTGATCAAACTCATATTATTTAAGCAACGAAGAGTTGACTAACCTTGACTTAAACGATGATTCAAAGATATTAGTGTTCGATTGGTTGACCTAAACTTTGACCTGAAAAATTGAAAATAGTCCAACATGACCACGGTAGAACCACATACCGACCATGGAGGGACCGTGGATGTGCTATCCACTTTTTCACTTGTTCTCTATCGTTCTGTGTAACACCCTAACTTTTAAATAAAATGGTCTCAAAAATTAATTGAGTTATAATAAATGATATATTTGTTTGTATTATTAAGTTTTATATAAAGTTATTATATATGTCTCAATTTTATAAAGTGGGCTAGTGTACAAATTATTGGAATGCATGAGAAAAAGAAGTACAAGTGATTAAGCTTAAAATACAAGTACTTGAGCATACAAAGATTCTACTTGAACATGAAGTAATTATCTTTTAGTTGCATGAATGTTTAAGTTAAGTTGATGACACTTGTTTACATTGTGACATCTAGCACATTATATCTAATGTGTTGGCAAAATTAGATTAGTGGCAAGTCTAGTTTATATCTAGATATATGACTAAGCACATGTATAATACATATAAATTAAGCTAGTGACTCTCATTTTACTACTTTAAAAAAAGTACAAAATTAATATGTATGAGAGTTTCATGTAAGAGTTAATATAAGAGAGTTTTACGGTTATTGTCATATAAGAGTTAAAAGGAGGAAGTTTATGAAAAGAGTACAAGTAAAGGAAACTTGTAGTACAAGTCCATGAAGCATGAATCACACTTTTAGTGTATGAAGCTAGTTGTACAAGCACAAGATACATGGATCAATCTCTTGTTTAAATGCCATTATATATTTAAAAGCAATGTGAGTACCCGTGTTGTTTACGAAAACTGAAATATATGCTACGTGCATGTTTGATGTGCTACATGTTGTATTAAAAATGTTAGAATTGTATGCATACATTTATGATCACGTTTTAAGCATGCAATTTCATGTATATGTATTGTGTGGTTAATGTCTAACAGGCGTAAAATACGTTATTCACAGTTTAACATGGGTTAGCGCGACGCTTCCCGCTGTTAAGTTATTGGGCTCCATACCTTTAAGATTGGATCCAAAGATAGAAAGGAAAAGTTACGACTCGGTTACACATTAACAAAGAGATCTCAATATGTATTTTTCTATAAAGAGCATTGTCATTGCATCATTGCATGTGGTATTTTAATAGAAAATTCACGTGCTTACTAAGCCAGTAGGCTTACGCATTTATTGCATATATCTCATGTTTAATCGGATAGAGTTGCTCAAGGAAATGAATGAAAGAGGAGCATTAACGAATAAATGTTAAAAGATAGAACTTGTATGTTTATAGAAATGTTTATGTCGAAATTGTAATTTATATAGCTTCCTGTGTAAAATGTCGCTAAAAATTATGAGGTAAAAATGACGGACGTTACAGTTTGGCCCATATCTTTCACGTGGTGTAGATTCAATTATATAATTTTATTAATTAATATAATCTTATGTTAATCACCTTTGAAATTATCAATTGGAGTTGAGCCTTACAACAAAATAATCTATGATTAAAATAAATCAAATATGCACTGAAAAATATAATCATTATAGATATAAACTTAAATGAGATCATGGGATATTAAGAAGATATGAACTATAACATTTAACTTAAGCTTGTAAGTTTAGTTAAGTTGTTTCATGTAGACTATGTTGAGAATTGTAGGTGATATTTTCAACTTTAAGAAGTTTAGACACTATTTCAAGTACAAATTCTCATGTTATAGATAAGATGTCATTTGGTTTTTTTAATTAATTGTACGGATATCTAACTTTTTTAATAAGAGTTTCTTTGCCTCTATTATTTTGTGTGAATATCTTTCCTTTGTTATGAATTAATATTTTCTATCGCTTCGTATTAAATGATCATACATTGCTTGGCTACTTTTATTGGAATCCGTAGGTTATTGACATTTATATTGACTTATTACAAAAACTCCAATGATACAGATTCATTAAATTTTCTTAACTTCAATGACATTGTTTGCAATTTGCTATTGGCCTATGACTCATGGCTCTTTGATTTCATTGTTAGCACTTTGTTGTTATCCGTTATTTGTTCTTTTAGAGACGTTTATTCTACTCTGGGTATGCGAGCGATTAACTAGGTATTGAGGTATCGTAGGGGTGTCATTGTGACACTGATAGCGTCACACTATTCATGGTGATTAGTTTGCGACGTCTTTTCTTTGGGGTGTGATAAGATATTGTTAAGAAGAGCATTGGTTGAGCATAGTTTTTGTTTTGTGTTTGACTATGGATGGAGGTGTAGTGACCAATGCCTCATTCACCTTTGTGGGTACACTTGGATGTGCAATTTCATGTTACATTTGATTTTGTTTCAGAAGCTCAGTCTCAAATACCCCTTTGGACTCTTTATATCGTTCTTCAAATGTCATTGATAACTTAATTCTATCATGTTCATTATAAATATCTTTCATTTTTAATACTTTATTTTGTATCCGTGCACTCGGCATTTGGCTCAACCGCATTTTCTTTCCATGCGGCAGGTAATCGAATGGCAAAAGGAAGGAGTCGGAAGCAAGGATTTTGAAGCAAGAGATGTTATTTCCATCATGCATTTCAATTAATATTAAGTGAATTCTATTGAGCCATTTTGGATGAGAACCTCGTAATGTATTTCGGGTGGTTATTTTGGAGATTTGTTCAGATTTCTTATTAGAGACTTTATATTATGATATTTGCTGTTTTCTAAATCGTTGATGTGACCTTCAATTTTTGGCTTTGACATGTGGTGTTCTATTATTTACACATTTTGTCTCCAACAAAACTTGAATATATAACCCGATACTTAGTTGGTTAATGTATTACCACTAGATGTTAGACCTTTTGTTATTTAGTAGCATGTTAATAAGACTACTCACTATGAAGGTTAGAAGAACTCAATAACTGACTGTAACATTAGCAGAACTTGCCAAGAACTAACCAAAAATATTTCAGTATCTATCAAAAACTAAAGAACTTAACTTTTCGAGACCCGCCACTTTCTTTTTTCAAATAACAAATAATATATTTATATATTTAAAACTCATATTCATTATAAAACATTACATTTTAATATAAAAATACATTAATTAAAAAACATTACTTTTAAAAATAATAATTTTAGTTGGGCATTGGGCATGGCCCTTAAATTAAAAATAGAATAACCAACTCAAAGTCTTTGTTTTTCTTTGGCCCATATTCAAAAAGTTAGGATTTTGTATCTCTTTATCTCCTTCTCTTTTCTTTATTGATCGTTGTTGCAGGTTTAATTGATATGGCTGATTCCTTTCTTCTTTTTTATATATGTTGCAGATTTTTGAGAAAACGTACCATCATCCGTTCACCAATTTTTAGTTGAAGAAAAAAACATTAAAGGTCCACGGGCGGACCACTTCCATTCTGTTTCCCTTCGTCCTGAGCAGAACCGAAACACAAAAAAACAAACGGAGAACACCGTTGTGTCTATGATGTTACTCTGTTCGTCCGTTCATGAACGCTCTCAAAACGGTGACATGGTGAGCAGTTTAAATAAGCATAAGATACATGATGGATAGTCGAAAAAAAATTAACCATCTATTGCATGTCAATCAATAATCAATAATCAACTGAGGATCCACTTTTAAGCACTATTTTAGATTATTGATATGTGACACTATTTTATATTATTGATACGCGACATTAGGTCAATGTTTAGACCTAAATATCATCACTAATGACCAAAATTATTGAAAGTTACTAAAAGAATTGTTTTGAGAGTTTATAAGGAATTTAAAACTTCCTCAGCTCTTCGTTTATGCAACAGTCTAATCGGCCCATTTGGAGCCGTGGAATTAGTATCATATCCGTTAATGTTACTAACAAGGTGGGTAATGTGCTTTTGTGCCTATATATACATATATATATATATTATATATGTATTTTAAATATAATATTATAAGTGAACGATGATAGCATCAAATATTTAATTGGTCAATAGAATTTTTTAATTTTGTTAAATTGAGTAAAATTAGGGATTTGATGACATCATCATTTAATTTAAATTTTTTATCAATTAAGTCATTTAATTTTGCTCAATTCAAAATTACAGTCCCAAACTTTTTAAATTATATAACTCAAATTTCTGGTGTGTTTACATCGATTGTTTTTTTTATGTACATAGAAATTCACGAAACTTTTCTTTTATCTAAATTAATTTTTATTAAAGTAAGATATACGTCAGCAGAAATCTTATTTTATCAAATATTCAATTAATCAATAAGATTATTTGATTTTATCAAATTGATTAAAATTAAGGAAAAATGACATCAAATTTTTTCAAAAGAGTTAAATTAAGCAATCAGATCCCTTATTTTAATTAATTTAAAATTTTAAACCTGGTAAAAAGAATTATTAACTAACACTTTAATAGTATGAACCATATAATAAAGTTGTACTACCCGTAAATAATTATGAAATAGTAGGTTTTATTAATGTTACCTATTTGTTCCACTACTATCACAATATACATAAAAGTATCATTAGAGAAACTTTATACGCATTATATAATACCTACAGATTAAGGAAAAATATATCTCCATTCATTCAATTCAGTTAAATAATACAACATACTTTTATTATACTAATTTATTATTTTAAATACATTTAGATAAATAAAATAACTTCAAATACTTCCACTTACATCTCGAATCCCACATGTAATTTTATTCAACCTTTTCAAAAAATCTCCAACGTTTTAACGAACATATAATCTTAAATCGTTAAATTAGTAATAAGGATAAATATAAGTTATTGCTCTATCATCTAGAAAGCTAATTCTTAATTAAAATTGTGTCATTTATAATTCTTATAAAAAACGTAATCATTGATTAACATAATTAGGTTATGACATTTGAACAGTTGTGTCAAAAAAAATATGACTATTTAATTTAATGTTTATTTTTGTAGCTTAAACGACATGTGTTTACACACGGGTTTGAACCCTAGTATATATATATATATATATTTGGAAGGATCAATAGGGAAGCTTCAAATTTTGGGGAAGGAGAGAAACAAATTTTAGCCCTTGATTTTTTTCATAAAAAAATGCTTTTAAAATTTATTTGTGATAAATGTTAAATTTTGAGTAACATTCATCACATACGAATGTTAACAACATTCATTTATGATGAAATCAAGGGTTGAGATTTGTTTCCCTCATTCCCTAATTTTATTGTTTCCCTCTTGATCCATTTTTATATATATATTTATATATATTATCTGCATTTAAAAAAAAGGAATATTTTAGAAAAGAAAGGAGACAAATACATATTCAAAACAAACAGAAAGTTTGATTCATTGAAAAATACATTATGTGATTCAACAAACACTCATTTGTGATTCAAAAAGTTATTACTAATCACTGTTCCTAAATAAAAAATGGTTAATTTGCTGAATTAGAGGGTTAAAAAAGTTTCTTCTTTCTTTTCTTACCAATTTTTATTTCTCCATTGAACCGACTCATATATTATATATAAGATAACAATAATAATTAATACCAAATTGAACAACACTTGTTACTTTTGAATGTAAATAGATGAGTTCTTAATATATATTGAATGATCTGAAATATTTCATTTATATTGATAAAAATGTATTTAATTACCTTAAAATGAATGTCTCCGCATTTGTTAGTACCATATATGAATTTATAAAGAATAATATTAAGATGACAACAACAACAATAATACTTAATTTCGTCATTAATAAGATATATAAGATGTAAGATATAGACAGTCATACGATTATGTAGTAGTGCAAAAAAAATATAAGTAAAAGAAATAATTCTATGTAAAAACGTTTGTATATAATGTGTGACTATAGTATAAGAAACAAGTATAATATATGATATAAGTATCAAAACTATCATAATATGGTTAAAATGTAGTTTTAATATATAGATATATGAATACTATATGATATAGGTTTAAAATATTAATATATTATAGATATCAATATGTATGGTATAATGAATTCGATATTAGTATAAATAAAGAGTAAATAACTATAATTAGGTATACGTAATCGATATACGACAATATATAAGAATAATTGTATGTAGGAGTGCACAAAACCGATTTGGTCAAACTTGGTCAAAACCGGTTTGGCCAAACTTGGTCAAAACCGGTTTGGACTCAAACCGGTTTAGTCCACACTGATTTGAACCGGTTTGGCTCAAACCAGTTTGAGTTGAAACCAGTTTCAAACCGGTCAAACATCAGGTTTTGACAGGTACACAACAAGCACTTTAGGCTCCAAACATTTCTACTTCGAAGTACCGGGATCAGCAAGGTACTACTTGGCAGGTAAGTGTTGTACTTGGCGGATAAGTGGTGTACCCAGCGGGTACTTCCCCTGTATTCTTTGTTTTGTTTTCGACGTTTCATCTGATACATCTCGTAACCTCTTAAAATAGTACTAGGAGAATTAAGTACCAAATGTTCATGAAACTAAGAGATAAATATATACATAAATCGAGCAAAACGAAACATATTTTTGGAGTAAACTTTTGTTTCTTATTTAAAAAAATATTGAGAAATACACAACACGTCTTCCAAAATAATAACATAAAACAAAGTCTTCTAGTCGTCATCGTTTATTTAGTCTTCTTCATAAGCCATATTCCGTAAGTCTTCTTCATAAGCTAGCTCTTACGCAGTAAGTGGTACCGACAATCCATTGTTATCTCTTCCTCATGTACTTCTTGCTCAATCCTTAACATTTCCCTTTTGAGTGGTGAAATGATTTGTATCAGTTCAACGCCGTCAAGATAGTCTTTCAAACAAATACAAACTTCTATCGACAAAGGGGTGAGTTTGGTTCTTCTTAGTGAGATAACCCGACCACTAACCGAAAAGGCCGACTCCAAAGCTACTGTAGAAGCTTGGACAGTTAATAGATCACGGGTCATAGCGGCTATTCGGAAATTGAGCTTCATGCTCTTTCCACCAAGCCAAAATATCAAAATTGTTAAACTATTCAGTAGCGAAGTATGTCAAAAAGTCGGCACCAATATACCTTCCTAGTTTGCTACTAAGAGTGCTAGATTGAGCTCTTTTCGTATAACGAGGTTGAAGCGTTTCTTGAATGAGTTTTGTCAACCACGGATTATCGAAGTGGTCAAAAGGCAACTTTTCTTGAATAAAAAACTTAGCCATTCTATCCTACACCAAACTCGCATCGTATTGCCAAAGCGTATCATAATTCGCCATTGTCGTTTGATCATGACCCGGCCCATGTTTCACCGATTTGCAATAGAGGTTTGAATGATTTCTCAAAGTAGTATTCCTGGTTTCCTTATAAAATGCCCCACATTTATTGCATCGAGCTTTTTTAGTACCGTTCGACATTTCGCACAAGTCGTAATTGCACCAAATATCCAGGTTTCTTTTCATCGATATGATGGAAAAAATCGTATCATTACTAGACGATTCTCCAACACTGACAGAAGATTGTGATTGCCCACATGATGATGTCATTGCTAATGAGAGTTGAGAGTATATATTGCGTTTTCTTTTTGCAGTTTGAGTGTTTTTATAATTTTAACAAAACTTTGAGTATTGTAACTAAACCTCAACATCTAACACATATTTATACTATGCAAATGGACCAAAGGCTTCTGAAAAACACCAAAAGGTCAAACAATGACTAAAAATGGCTATCTTGCTGTTTTAAAACGGCTAGTTTCAAAAAAAGAGTTCTCAGCGAGTAGTATTTGTACTTGTTGGTTACTATCCCAAACAGGTTTCAAACTGGTTTGACCAGAACCCGTTTGAAACCGGTTCTAAAGATGATATCTAAAACTGGTCAAAGCCGGTTTGAAACCAAACCAGTTTGAGCCAAATCGGTTTACCGATTTCAAACCGGTTCCAGTTCGAGAACTGATTTTTTTTGCAAGTCTACATGTATGTAGTGAATATAAATGTAATATACATATATATACTATAAGTTAATATTAGAGAGTACATAAACCTACATTTAAATTTAAATATATATTATAACAAACTATAAGCATACATATATAGTATATATAATACACATAAATATAATAATGTAAATAACATAAAATAATAATATTAATCTATCTATATATCAAAGTTGATATGGTCGCTTTAGTTAACAAAAAATTTAGTGGGCAACAAATTGGAAAGTTAAAAACGTGAAGTGTAGATCTTAATTAGTGATTATGCAAAACAAAATGAAATTGTTACTAGAGATTTGAACGTGAAGATATGACACAAATTGTAACATTCTTATCCGCTTTGACCAACATTAATGTTTGTAATAACTTTTCTGTTGAGTAAGAAAAAATTCCTAATCTAATACTATTTCCGTCTCCACGTATATATATATATATATATATTATTTTGAATTGTTTCAAATAAATGTTTATTTTTATATTATATTATAACAAATTAAAAAAATTTTAAAAGTAAATATATGGTAAAAAGTATAGTTAATGAGCTTTTCTAAAACTATATAGATAGTAATAAGATTGATTCGAATTCTAAGTGTTAAACCCGACTCAAAACTTAAACTAAAACATCAACACTATGTTAAAACAAAGATTTCAAAACCTAGTATATTTTGATTTCCTATTTTAATTTCGAGTATAAATAACAATCACCATGCTAAACTATATATATATATATATATATAGGGGAAGGATCTATAGGGAAACTTCAAAATTTGGGGAAGAAGGGAAATAAATCTTAATCCTTAATGTTTTTTATTAAAAAACGTTTTTAACATTCATTGATGATGAATGTTAAATTTTGAAATTTTTTATAATTTTTAAAATTCATTTATGATAAAATCAATGGTTGAGATTTATTTTCCTCCTTCCCTAATATTTTTGCTTTCCTATTCATTCCTCCCCTGTACATATATATGTATTTATGTAAGCGGTATATAAATAAACAATACCTGTGATAAATCTAATAAATAGGATGCCCATTTTATTTATCAAAAGTTTTTTTATGATGTCATAAATTTGGGATCAGTGTGTTAGCTCCTCAAATGTGAAGGGTCGATTAATAAAATTGCAAAAGTTTCAAAATTTAAAAGTCTAAGAATTTATAACCACTGAGGTCTGAACACGTGTAGGTCAGGTCAAAGTGTTCCGCCGTATCCATTTGACCAACACCTTGGTTTTTCTTTTTAGATTAAAAAATATATTAATATTTATAATGATTGAGTTGATGCCAAACGACAATGATCAAACCGTAAATGTATACGTATATAAGGAGAATTTTTTATGTGTATGTGTAGTATCGCCGGATTATTAGTCACCACTGACCATGATTGATGTTTATGTATATGTAACTGTAGCTGTTTTCAATGAAGAATATGACACTGGTACCTACAAAATCAAAGCTGTAGATGATCAAAGAACATTAAACAAGATTTATCTGTAAATCGTATGGAGTCATTAAAATGTCAGAACAAACTGTTAGGATTTTAAGAAAACAGTATAGTCATTTCACATATAAACTTAAACGAGATTATGGGATATTAAGAAAACAATAACTGTAACAACTAAGTTAAGATTATAATCTTATTAAATTATTTTATGTAGACTTTGTTAAGAATTGCAGGTCGTATTAGTCTAATATATACACAACTTTAATTTTATAATCATTAACTTATCTAAGATTCGTTTTAGATTATCAAAACAAGACACCCAGTGTGTTCCCCACATTTAGTACTCGTTATATTACAGGGGCCCAATTTAGGTTTGACAACATTATATGAACCGAACTCGATTGAGTATGATTTAAGTTATCATGGGGGATAACTTTCGAGTGCAAAACAAGGCAAAACCAACTTATCATTAACTTACTATGTATCTAAAAATAAAATGAAACTACATACTCTTTTAAAAATAGAATGTACTAACTGATTTAATAAGACTAACGTAATACATGCGTTATGCAGTGAGATATGAAATTTTTATGAATGGTGACTTGACGTACATTTTGTTTGTTATTCACGGATGAACTATCCAGGATTGTCGCTCAATATAACGGTAAGTTTTTCGTACATAGATTTAGTGACTCGGAATAAGGTAGTGAAAAGTAAAAAATGTGAAAATAATAAAACTGTTACTCCCTTTGTCTCAAAAATAATATCCCCTAACAAAAAATCTTGATTTATGATAGGTATATAAAACGTCAATTTTACCATTTATATTCAAAATAAGTTTGATTGTAAATATTAAATAAATAAGTTATTGAGAGTAATAAATGATGGTAAATTCGAAAATTTAATAATTGTTTATAGTTATTTTTTTAAGCGGATAATCTTTTTGAGACAGATAAAAATAATAATGTGAATATTTAAATTGAGACAGAAGGAGTATAAGATGAGAGTTATAGAAGTTAAGCATAATAATATTAAATTTTAATTTTAAAAAAATCCTAAACATGAAATATCATATACTTTATATATTAATATAAATATAGCATATGAATTTAACAATATTGCAGACTCTTAACATTTTACAAATTTTGATCCAATAAAGAAATCAAATAATATTATTTTGATTTTACTAGACATAAACCTTTAGGACGATTGTTACGAATTGAATTTCTATCCAAAACTGCTAACTATTAAGGAAACCGACATACAATATAGTTTAATTATGGTAAATAACAATAAATTTGGTTATATAATCGGCATTTATTAACCATCTCATAGAAAGTCGATTCTTGACCATAGCCTCAAAAGGCTAGAAATCTAAGTGTTTTTAAAAGTGGAAGGTTTAAGTTTCGTCTCGGATACAGGTAGATTTAAGAAGTAATTTAGAAGTAGTTTAGATGTACCGTTAAGAAAAAAGGCAAATTTCAATTAATTGTAATAATAATCGATAGAGTTGGTAAAAAAATTTCAAAATCTTTTTTTTATTTTTATTTTTTACAAAAGTTACTACACACAAATTGTAACGAGTCGTTTCCCAAGTACTTGTTTCATCTACCAATTTATTTAGTCGTGTATACCAATAATAAAACATTTTGAAAAGTTCTCTTAACTACTTTAAAAAGCTTATAAATAAATTAAATCATTGAAAATCTCTAACGAATTTAAAAGAGTAAAAGGTGACTTGTGTTTTTCTTTTCTCGGCTTAATTCCCACCCACTTACACCTACTCGAGTATGTATGTCCACAATAGGTGGTATGTGATTTGATATGGAAATGCTAACAAATGGCATAAGGGCAATTTTGTCAATTCATCTTTTCACTACAACAAGCTTATATATCATTAACATTTTTGTCCGAAACAATTTGTATTTGAACTAAACGTCCCTCTTTCACCTAAGAAACAACTTGTATTTCTTATTTGTCCGAGATACAAATGGCACCAGAGAAAAGCAAGATTCTGGTCGTTGGAGGAACCGGTTACATCGGAAAATTTGTGGTTCAAGCGAGCGCAAAAGCAGGCCACCCAACTTTCGCTTTAGTTCGAGAATCCACTGTGACCGACCCTGTGAAGGGTAAGCTCGTAGAGAGCTTCAAGAACACGGGTGTCACTCTACTTTACGTATGTTTTATATCGTTTTTAATTAGACATTATAAAAATATTCTTTTTAGTTTTTTGTATTGATGTACGAAGTTGATTACGAGAATTAATAGATGTTTGATAAAATGACCATTGTGTAGGGAGATTTGAATGATCATGAAAGTTTAGTGAAGGCGATCAAGCAAGTGGATGTCGTGATTTCGACTGTGGGTAGTATGCAAATACTAGATCAGACTAAAATCATTGCCGCAATTAAAGAAGCTGGAAATGTTAAGGTTTGTTTTCCACAATTGATTTGTGATTTACTGTTAATGTAAAAAAATAAACCTTTACGACCAAAAGGCCTATGGCCTAGTGGTAACTGGGTAACCCAACAATCGAGATGTTGTGACTTTATCGTAAATAATATGTGGTGTGGTTAGAAATGCAAGATCAACTAGAAAAATGACAGTCAAATAAGTAACTTTGTATAGATTAGCTAGATCAAGTGCAATTAATGTAACACTTTATAATACACATGTAAATTGATATATTTCTTAGTTAAGCTACCTTTTCAGCACAAGTTACTCTTATTCCGATTTCAGTTATTAACTTTTAATTAAGCTAGCTTTTACCAAACATATTTCTAACCTACTTTTTAGTTTCTAAAACACGATTTAACACATTATTGTCATGTTTTTCTTCAGAGGTTTTTCCCATCTGAGTTTGGGACAGACGTGGATCATCAAAATGCGGTTGAGCCCGCAAAGTCAGCATTTGCAGGAAAAGTGCAAATCCGAAGAACTATTGAGTCGGAAGGGATCCCCTTCACATATGTTGCTAGTAACTGTTTCGCAGGCTACTTCCTCCCTACATTAGTTCAAGCGGGAGCCACCGCTCCTCCTAGAGATAAAGTAACCATTCTTGGTGATGGAAGTCCCAAAGGTAACAAAAAACAAACTCATATTATAATAGAAATTAAATAATATAATACCTGAAATCATAGATGACTCAATAATTATGTAAGCAAAAGATTAAATTTTTTTTCAGAAAATAAATAGTTTTTTGGGTTAACCTTGCCCATTTTGACCTGCACCCAAACCAGACAGTTTGGGCTGATTGCCTTTGCCATTACTAGTCACCATGATTGATGCATGTTTATTTTGTATTGTAGCTGTTTTTAACAATGAACAAGACATCGGTACCTACACTATCAAAGCTGTGGATGATCCAAGAACATTAAACAAAATTCTTTACATCAAACCCTCTAAAAACACTTTATCCTTTAATGAACTTGTTTCCCTATGGGAGAAGAAGATCGGAAAATCCTTGGAGAAAACTTATGTTCCTGGAGAACACGTTCTTAAGCTAATTCAAGGTATACAATCGAGAAATAGCCTTTGAATTTGTTCTATTTATGTATTTGTTTTACTGTTCTCTGTTCTTATGTTCTGTTTTTGTGACTGTTTCAGAGTCTGGCTTTCCAATCAATATATTGTTATCAATCAACCACTCTATTTTCGTGAACGGTGATCTCACCAACTTTGAGATAGAACCATCGTTTGGCGTTGAGGCTTCAGAGCTCTATCCAGATGTGGAATACACTACTGTTGAGGAATACCTTGATCAATTTGTTTGATTGAGCAAATGTGATCAACTTTACGACATGGTCACAATCATGTGTAATCGTTGGTTAATTATGTAATGTTGTATCGTGTGTTTATGTAATATCAAATTATGGGATTTCAACGAATAAATTCGGGTTCTTAGAGTTTCAGTTATTTCCAGGTTTATCAGTTTCAGCCCTTTTTATGACTTTCTTGCAACTAATGCAGCATTTTGTGCATAAAAGCAGGCCATGAACCTTCAAAAGTTCAAATTTGTAGTGCATCAACGATCTAACAAACATTCAGTATCAAGTACTGAAATTGGGATGGATAATTACAGTTTAAAAAATAGGCATGTAAAAATGAAAAATATGTCATATAATTCAAAGAATGCAAAACATTTAGTCGAGTGTGATCGGTGTACAGTGACAGTAGCACAGATCAATGATAGCACGCTGCAATAGTAAATATTCCAACAGCAACAGACGTTTTTTGTGTTTGTAACAAACGGTTTATTATTAGATCAACATTTTGTTATTATAATACTAATATAGATAGTATGGTTAGTGCCCAACAAGATTACCAAATTTGTCTTGATATAAATTATTCTATTAACTAAGTATATACAGAATACAGACTACAAGTTAAGATTGTGACATGGTAGGTAGAGGGTTCATTCGATGCTAGGTCCTTCACCCTTCACCAAACACCATTACATTATAATAACTTGCAATAATTAATCTTCTTATTTAATTGGCTAGAAAAAAAACGAACATACACTGCGATGTGAGTTGCTTGATGATGACTAATGAGTACCATATAGGGCCATTCGGTCATGACGTTAGCTCAATTCTGTTTAATGCAGTTCCATCATATGATGACTAACTCTTTTCTAGACGAACCCCTATATCTTTGCATCAACACAGATTGAGAAACTCATCTATCTCACTGTTAATTTATATATTATATATAAGTAATTAGTGTGTTACATATAAGATTGAATATATTTTATTATTGATTAGTTACCAAAAGACACAGTTAGCCTAAAAAATACAGTGTCAATAAGTTAGTTTTTTCAATAATAAAATGATAAAAAGTTTGTATGCCTTAAAAATAGACATTGATTCTACAGTTTTTGGAACGTTCCTTTTTAGTTACATTTTTATTTTTCCTATCCGCGTGACATGTTAGATATGACAAGAGAAGAAAAATAAGCACAATTGTTTTAAGTAAATGGGTCAAAATTGACACATCATCTTTTTAGCATACACAATTCATTAAGACAAAAGACGACTCAATTGCTAATATCTAAGAAGTATACGCACCATTCTCTAAGAGACTTGCGGTGTAGGAAATTTAAGCACGATACTTGTCTTATAAAAGGACCACCAAAATTAGCTAACTTATCTACATTTTAGATCATAGACTGCATGAATTCCACTTTCAAATGCCAATAAATTTGATTCCCTAGCAAGATCATGAAACAGTTTCTCATCCAGTTTCATTAATTCAAGTAATCAACCATAGCCTTTCCTAATAATTCTAATAATGGAAATAAGCCCAAGACAGAATGAACATAAATGTTTAGTTGTAAGATCATATAAATAGCCTCTTTATTTCAAACCCACAGCCTCCTAGTTCCAACTTTTTCTTTGTAACTTGTTCTATCATTTACAGCTACGGTTCAACATATATACTAGCAAATCGACAAACCGATTTGATTTTTTTAACTAAATATTCACAAACTAAAATATTCAATCCTACTATGCTAAGTTCATTCACCCTTCAAAAAACGTCAATAGTTATTTTAGTCCTGAATATTTTTTTTCTTGTTTTCTTTAGAATAAGAAAAAAAATATACACCAAGCTACATATTGCTTGATAACCGGTGTCTATGATTTATTATTGCATTTCACTATGAACTAGAACCTTTATAGGTAAACCCCAACAATTTCGCACCATCATGAATTGAGGTTCACCAGGAGGGCAAGGGTCCGGTGTAGGTGATGGTGCAAGAGGTCGTATAGTACAACTCATCCCTCTACTATTCATAAGTTCACCCTCAAATTCATCTGCAAAAATCATATCAAAAGCTTGTGTTACATTTATTTTGGACTTACATATGAATTTAATTAATGACATGATTGAAATAGATACCTATTAATGCATAATAGGACATGTGGACAAGGACAATGGCGAGAAGTGCCCATAAGAAAAGTATCAGAAGAGTTATTCTTACCAACATTTCTTGTAGAAATATATGGTAACATAACGCTCGAATACTTCACATTTATATGGTACGAAGTAGGATTGTTGAATTGAAGACCCTGCAAAAAGAAAGCACATATTAGTTAGCAATGTGCTGAATAAATTAGTTACGATTAAAAACAATTATAGTTAGTAATATAATATGTTTTCTAAATGAAAAGTCAACCGGTAGTTAAACAATAAGCAAGGTGACTCCTAGGTAGTTGGCAAGTGGTTGTCAGCAGTTAATAATTGGGAAATATTTTATAATTTCCATTGGGTCCAGATTTGAGTAGTCATGAAAGTTTATTGAAGGCGACTAAGCAAGTTGAGTGGTCAAGAGGATGTTAAGATGAACATGTGGTAAAACCATATTAAATATGATATCAAATGAAGTTTTTAAGGCGGAGTTAGAAGTTGCGAGCATCACCAACAAATTGAGAGAATGAAGGCTAAGATGGTTTAGACATGCAAAGAGGAGAGCATAGACGGCGCCAGTAGATGATAGACTAAAGCTCAACATAAAGGACCTTCTCTTGACTGAGGACATGATCTCTGACAGGAATTTGGAGGACTAGAATTAAGATGGGGGAGTAGAGTGTTTTAGGTAGATTGATATATTTACTGTATATTGAGATATTTATATATAATTAAATAGCTACATAGGGTGTTTATAGGTAGAACTATAATAGACGATTATTGTGTTTTTAGCTAGATAGACATTTATAGATATAAGGGCGTTACTGTAGGTAGGTTTCGATAGATGAGTAGGAAGTTTTTAGGTCAATGGTATTTTATTTATTTAAGGGTGTTGTGTAGATAGACGTTTATTTATTTGAAATAGTGTTTTATGTAGCATTAAGATAGTTATGAAGGGTCTTATAGCTAGATATATATTTATTTTATTCATACATCTATTGATGTATATACATATAGGGAAAGGATCCGTAGGGAAGCTCCAAATCTTGGGGAAGAAGGGAAACAAATTTTAGCCCTTGATTTTTTTCATAAATACATGTTTTTAACATTCATTTGTGATGAATGATAAATTTTGAAATTATTTGTGATTTTTAAAATTCATTTATGATAAAATCAAGGGTTGAGATTTGTTTCTCTCCTTCCTTAATTTTTTACTTCCCTCTTGGTCCCCACCCTATACATATATATATTTGTATAATTATTTGTATACTTATATTTATATACATATATATAATACTAGTTTGTAGGTATATACTTACTTATATTTTATACGGTACTACTACTATTAGTAGTATTACTTTGATCTATTATTATTAGTTTTCTTTATCTTTTTTTTTTTACTTTTTTGTGCGTGTGCATGTGGGTACATTTTTTTTATACATACGTGTCGGTCAAAGGTATTTTTGGAAGAGATGTCTCTCCTCTTGAGTAAAGGTATTCTTGAGTAAAGGTATGACTGTCTACATCTTACCTCCCCATATTCCGCCTTCCGCAGGGTTAAGTAGTTTTGTTGTTGTTGTTGATTAAGTAAGTGGATGTTGTGATTTCGCCAGTGGGTAGAACGCAAAAACTGGATCAAACCAAAATTATAGCGGCTATTAAAGAAGTTGGAAATGTTAAGGTTTGATTATATAATTTGTTTATGTAATGTATCAAATTGTGGATGAGGTTGGGATTTCAACGAGTAAATATAGGTTCTTAGAGTTTCAGTTATTTCCAGTTTTATCAGTTTCATCCCTTTTCATGACTTTCTTGTAGGTAATGCTAAGTTTGTACAAAATAGCAAATAAGATTTTGACCCAGGGCCATGATGAACCTTTTAAAAGTTCAAATTTTTAGCACATCAACAGTCTAACAAACTTCCAATGACACGTATGTAGCATTCGATATCCAGTAGTGAACTTCAGATGAAATGGATCATTACAGTAACATGAAAAGACTTAGGCTTTTATTTACCACATGAAAATGAGAAATGTCATATAATTCAAACAATGCAAATAAGTCTACTGCTATAGTGAAATCAAACATGTAGTCGTGTGTGATCTGTTAGAGATTAGAGATTTCGATTACTTGGATTCAATTGAGAGTCGTGAAACACTTTCAGATTGAAGTATTTCGATGGTACAATCGAAAATTCAATCGGATAAAACTCAAAGTTCAAGAACGGAATATGTTAGAATGTTATGAAACCGTACCAAATTTCGTATGAAGAAAACTGACCATCAAAACCGTTTTTCAAACGGTCCCAAAACTGTTGGAAAACAGTTACCAAACGGGCGGGTCAGAAAACTGGGTTTTCATTCAAAATTCGACCCCAGCCAGGGGTAGCCCCCGTGAGATCAATCGAATTAAAACAAGCGTGCACTCTGCACCAACCATACTTGTTTAATATTCATTATGATCGCATTGGTCAACAAGTTTAATCCCATTACACTTAAACCATATTGGTGATAAAATCACCAACATGATCTGTATGCTCAAGATCAATGTTAACACGATACGATATAATAGAAAATATTCCAACACTGATGGACCTACTTTGTGGTTATGACAAAAGGTTTATAATTTAGATCAATATTTTTTTTTAAAAAACATCAATATAGATAGTACTATTAGTACCCAACTACCCAACATGATCACCAAATTTGATTTGTTTTAATTTATTTAATTGACTACATATTTACAGATTACAAGTTGACATGGTAGGTACAGGGTTCTTATCTGATGCTAGCTCATTTACCCTTTACCAAGCACTAGACATTATTATAACTTGCAATAATTAAATTTTTTATTTAATTGGTTAACACAAAGAAAACGAATATACACCAAGCTGTTAACTGCTGAATAATGAGTACCATATAGGGCCATTTGTCATGACCTTAGCTCGATTCTGTTTAGCTCTTTTTCATCATACGATACCTAACTCTTTTCGACACGAACCTGAGTATGTTCACATAGACACAACTTGAGCTCTACCACGAGGGCAAAGGTGTCGGTATTTGTGTGGAAATTGGTGCATGACAACATTCGGTAATATACATGTTCTGTGTCTTGAGAAACTCCAGGCGACCGTTCTCCAATCCATCCATCTATTAAAATAATTGGAAAACATCATTCAACTTTAGAGGTGACAAAATGGGCATCCGGGCTGGTTAGGTAGTGGGTCAATAATGGTTAGGTTGTCTTGGCTTGTCTTAAACACCTTTTGTCCCATTTCTATTTTTTTTTATAAATAATGTGTTGCAAAAGATTGAGAATATTACATTGTTTAACCAATGACTAGTTACCAAAAAACACAGTTAATATAATCATAAAAAATTCGGTTCCAACAATAAAACTATGTAAAAGATTGCATGCATTCAAAATAGATGTCGAGTAACTTTCTATACCGGTTTAAGTTCTTTTTCTTCTTTAGCTACATTTTTTATTTTAGTTTATCCGTTAAAGTGATAACAAGGGAAGAAAATAATAATTCAAATCAACCCATTTATATATGTAAATGGGTCAAAATTGACACATCTATTTAGCATGCCTATAAAATTCTTTAAGACAAAAGAAGAGTCAAATGCCAATATCGATCTGAAAAATCCATACTGATCGATTTGATTTGTTTCAATTTATATCTACCATACATACTAATTGGGTATCCCTCAAGATTAGGTGTAAGCTTCTCAACATCCTTATGCTTAATTGGATGACTTCCTCAGTTGACATATTAGCTGAAATCCAACGTGGTATCATCATACTTTTTCTACCATTTTCACATCCATGCCACACATATAATGTCTACATAATACTTAATATCTTCTCAAAGAATTTACTATGTGAAATCCGTTTCTTATCATTTTATATCCCAACGTTATGTATTCCTCTCAGTCTTCGGTTTAATTTGGTCATTCCTTTGAATTGTTAATAAGATTAATAAGATTATCTTTAATTGAGGTTCTAATTTAGAGCCAAGTGCCTATGAAGAGATAGTTCAGGAAAGAATGTGTGGATATGTCTTTATAACATGATTTAAGATTTCTACAATCTTATTCTAAATTCACAACTAAGATGTTTCTTTTTAGTATTAATGATTACAACTTATGTTTGATTATTTTCTTTTTTTGTTGATGTGTTGTGACTTTTGATAATGTGTTCATAAAGCTAACAGAGTGTGTCACATGTCAAATTTGATTAATGTTAGTTCTTACTAGGTTTTTATAACTGATCATGTATGTCTCTTCCTCCTATATGAAGTGGTGAGTTATTTTGGATTATGATTTCCCACTAATCATACATAAAAGGATTAGATATCTGCATTTCCTCATGAATATGGTCAATTTATTATCAGCTTTTTCCATCATTTTATTCACAGGTTTTGGTTATTATCATGAACATGTTAAGTATTTGTTATTATTATTAAATGGAAATAATTTTTTGCTTCTTGATACAACCTACCTGTTTGCTTCTTAATACAGCCCACCTCTCCTATTGAGAATGATATGTTTCAGTTTCAACCCGTTGTCCATTAATACCTCTTTAAACTTCTTAAGTGTTTACACTGGATTTATTTATTGTGTATATATCTGTAAGACTTGTAGGCAATGTACTTCATTTTTGTTATAGGAAACTACAAAAGTATATGATATGACAAGCTTTTGTGTGACTAAATCATATCCTCTCTGCATAGTGTAGGTCCTGTAGGATGAGTATCCATTTCCCATAAAGTGTTTAAATGAAATGAGGGGTATATAATTATATATTGTGGTGTTAGTTGATCCACAAAGTACTCCATGTTTACATATTAGCATATATGAAATAAAACTTAACAGGAAAATCAAAATCTCACATACTTTTGTTGCCTTGGGTCAAATTAAATGGTTGTTTTCATGATTGTCATGCTTCTTTGCATTCCACGAAGGTAATCATAAAATGCACTATTAGCTTTGCTGTAATTTTTTTCATTTAAGTATGTGGTTGCAAAATACATAAACACGAAAAACTCGTAATTTTCATGACTATGTTCCTTTGTGATCACTAAAAAGATTTTCTTTGTTCTTTTGCAGTTGAATATAGCGGACTCAGTATCTTTGGCGTAATGTGGTGCAAGGGTGAGGGAAGGGAAATGAGACCAACTTAGATACAAGATTGTTTGAATTAATGTATTGTTTTCAATCATTGTCACAACTTAACTATATATCTTAATTAGAGTATTTTCATTTGCTATTTAACATTACCAATTACCAGGTACTACAATATTATATCTATTTGTCGTGCATCGTACGAGTTTCACACTAGTAACTAAATATTTACAGATTACAATATTGAATGCTACTATGCTAGGTCCACTCACCATTCAGCAAACATCAATGAATTATTGCAATTCAAATGTCACTAAAACTTTTCTAGACAATCCCGATAAACTTCGCACCATCACGAATTGAGGTTCGTCAGCAGGGCAAGGTTCTGGTGCGGGTGATGGTGCAAAAGGTTCTACAAAAGAACTCATTCCTCTACTATTCATAGGTTCACCGTCGAACTCACCTTCAATTATTATATCAAAAGTTTTGGCGACATTAGTTTAGACCCAAAAGATAGAGTTCAAATATTGACAACATGTTGAATAGAGATACGTACCGAGACTTGCAGAGGATGACATGTGGACAAGAACAGGCGTGATGATGGTGAGAAGTGCCCAAAAGAAAAGTACTACAAGAGTGATTCTTACCGACATTTCTTGTAGAATTATATGATATGGAAACACAAAGCTCAAATAGTTCACATTTTATATGGTGTTAGGATTGTTGAGTTGAAGACCCTACAAAAAGAAAGCACACATTAGCTAGCAATTCTTAATAGATTATATTATACTAATGATTAAAAACCTGTATAATTGGTAATATAATATGTTTTTTAAATGAAAAGTCAACCAGTGTACTTGACAATGAGAAAGGAGACTCTTAGGTGGTTGGCAAGTCGTTGTTACCAGATCCTATCTGGCATCTGCAACCTGTGAATTGATTAACAAATAAGTCACTAACAAGCGGTCTTACAAGAATTAAAATGGAAGCCGATCCTGTTTAAAATTAGAGAAAAAGGGAACTCTAGTAATCAAAAAAGAATGTTGAACTAAAATGGGACCATAAAGATCATATCATAGCATACTTAAAAGTTCCTTTTCACATTGCTAATGTTCTAATGGTCATTTTTTTAGATATACTGTATTAAATTTATCTATTAACTGAACAGATGGAAACTTTATTTTAACATGTTGCAGATCCAACAAGAAATTCAAAAGAAAACAAGCAGTGAAGTAAGGAACGAAGCCTTAGAGATTATTGAGTCTATCGACTACTTCAAATTTTTTCACAACCCACTTATTAGTTTTAAAGCATGAACTGAAAGTTTAGATTCTTTCTTTCAAATAAGCCTGATATAAGCATGAAAAAGCAGCCAATAACAACATTCGATGGAATTGAATGCATTGGGCGATAAAGTTATTTTCCTTTTTGAACCTCTTGCGCATCATGTTCCTCATGCCGACCAAAATGTTATTGATTTGTATTTTCGTCGTCGTCTTCGTCTCTAAGACTAAACCGATTATATGTGGTTTGACTTACAAATGATGGGTTGTGAAACTGGGCGTAGGATTCCAATTTGCGGAAGGAGACATAAGCGAGAATCTGATAGCCCAGTGGGAGAAAATTGAGAGGGTTGACTACGAATAGGTTTTTCAGTTGAACGGATTGGGGATTAAAATGGTATTGAAACAATTTCTTGGGAGATTGAGATTGAGAAAATTGTGTTTTCTTTTTTGATTGTTTGTTTTGTTTTACTTCGAGTGACTCGGTAATTTTGAAAACCGATTGGGTTGGAACCCATGAGAATTTTGTTAAGAAAGAAGATGAAAGAATGTACACTGAAAGTATAGAATGGGTTAAATGGAGAAATTTGTCACTCAACTCATTTCTGGAGACTAATTTTGTCATCTAACTTTTTAGAGGATCAATTTTGGGAAATCATGGAAAGATCCTAGTTATAATGTGAGTCAAAAAGATGAATTATACTATATGGTTTATTCATCGATTTATACGTCTGCAAGAAAAAAGTGGCGTAGCAGCACGATGTTTGGTTTGGCAACAATTAGTACAAGGAATGGAATCTTATAGAGACGCGTGTGAATTGATTTTGACTGAACCCTCATCAACTGTTAGCTTGATTGCCCAACAGTCAGAAAAAACTAATTGATGATCATAGGAGGTTTGTAAGTACGAAAAAAAAGAAAGGAGCCAACAACCAAGGAGATTAAGGATGCTGGCCGAAGGAAATAGCAGTGATGGGGAATAACTTAACAAATTAAACCTGAATCATATAGTTTTAGAAAATTGGCATGAGACAAACTTGCCAAACTGATTGATAAGCTATATATTGGGGGTGATATATACGGTTCATTTCAGTTTATAAGATTGCAAGTCAATTGGTTTGGTCTGCCTGATAAATTTGTATATTACAAGTTACTTTTAATTTCTTTCAACGGAGCCACATAAGTATTTCATATATCACACAAACTCGTTATGTGTTGTGACGTAACCTTTTAGAAATGTACTTTCTGGCGTAATTTGTGACGATGAAAATCCAACGGCTAGAACAGGCAGTCAGCAGCCGGTGGGTTGTTTTCGCTTAGCAGAAGGAATGAACTCGTTCAATGACGGGTTTTAGATAGTTATGTCTGAACAGGCCAAGAAACTTGCCCTTCTTGGTTGAAATAATCTTACTTAAAATTTCTATCTGTAATAAAAGCATAAGAAAACCATTTAAATTTAAAAGAATAATAGAGGCAAAAAGAAGCATGAAACATATGTTGTTTTACACGAAGTATGTAAGCCCACCTGGCCCAAAAGCTTAGCTCAATATCTAATTTTGCAAAGACATTTTATATTTGTTAAAATTGGAATAAAGATGGTAAAACATATAAATCTCTCGAGAAAATATGTAGTGGACTAATTTAAAGATAAATTAATATAAAAACTTAATACTGTTAATTAATCCACAATACATCGACTTTTTTAAGTTCGTTTATTGACAAAAAGTGTCGGTGTATCAATCTAATGAGACACACATAAACATTCTTTGATGCAAGCTTTATTTTGAGTCTACTCGTCATCTGCGTTCACCGGTTCCAGTTTAAAGATGCGTTACATATCAGCTCAGTTGGGGTATCAAAAGAGTCACGATTGGCCCTGGTTACAGTAAAAAGTAAACATATACTTAAAACACAAGAAGATAAGGAAAGTTGGATCATAAATATTTTGAGCGGTGTTTGATTCACATAATTGAGTGAAATTTAATATAATTGAAATTTCAATTTTATTGCATAAAAGTGTTTGATTTAAGAATGAACTGAACTACAAGTCACTAAATTTTTTAACTTAAGAGAATTCATATTCCATTAAATTCTAATTCGTTTGATGAATTTTAATTACATCGAAAACATTCTACGAACCAAACACCATCATTAACTTTATGTTGTTTTTAATGATGTTTTTAATGATGCTTTCATGTAGTTTGATCAAATTTTCTTACGAAAGAGGATCTCTCGGTTAAACCAAGCGGGGTTGCTCCGAATTTTAAACATCTACATCTACATAAAAGTCTATTAATTCTAGTGGTCACCAAATGGGCCTACTCAGTTGCTCATTTCAATTTATAAAGTGTTGCTAATTAGGGGATTTTCTTTTCGCGTTTCATGACGAGATTATAAAACTTACATTTTAAATAAAATAAAATTTTTTAATTGATTTTTATTTAGCGATCACATAAACGAAATTGACTTCATTAATTAATACTTATAAGTTATATTAATCTATAAATAATATAATCGAAGAATGCATAAGTATGGAATTGATTTTGTTTGTCGATAATTTTAAGTCATATTGATTAAAAGTTAATATATTTATACAATACAATAAATTATACAACAAACATAAAAAAAACGTGTACATAAAGACATGTTATATGCCTAAAAATCATTTCACGATACGGTATCGAATACAACTTTGGAATATGTGGGTCTTTGGCCAAAAATCTTGTAAGTATTTTTCGTGTTCCTTTTGTCAAGGGATGGGTCTCAATGCCATGAGGAATCGAATTCATATCTACCGCATAAAATCTGATATTTATGGTACTTCTCGCAATCTGTCTTTTGAAGATTGATTAATTTGTCATGTGTTTATCGGTTATATTTCATTCGTTTCATTTATATATAATTGTCTATGTTTACTGACAAGTTTTTTATATTTAAGATAGATTATTAAAATATCTTTCTTACATATATATTTAAAACACTTTTAACTTGTGATATTTACGAAATTGAATTATCGAGAATAGTAAATATGAGTAAAATATAAAATCTATTAATTTTATATAGTTTTTACAGTTAGGTAATTTTTTTGGAACATAAAAAAGCTAGTAATTTACACAAGTAAATATGGGACCGGAGGAGTAGTCAACTATTTCGAAATCTTTTCAAGAGTATATGGCATGGTTATAGTAAATTTTTAGAAGGTGAAGTAATTAATAATTTAAAACCAAGTAATTATTAGAATTTAGAAGGTGGTTATGATAAAAATGATATCATATTATTGAACATATTATATATATGTACACATATATCGACAAAGTTGACTCTTATAAAACTTGAACGCACGACTTATAAATTAAAAAACATATACTGCTACGTTATAATCTCATATTTTTACTCTTTAGTGTTTGATGAATAAAGTAATATTGTCATCATCGAACATTAATCTATCTATATTTAAATTCAAATAAATATCTTATTATTGTATTACATTATTTATTTTACCGTTTCAAAACATCATGGTTCCGATATGATGCAATGCGAATGGACTTTGTTAGGAAATATGTTCACATAAAACTCTTGAAGGATAGGCCATAAGTTGTATTGTCTGTCCATGATTTTGAAATCCATTTTGCACTTTTAGTGAAACGATGCGATGCAATTGTTTAGGGAACATAAACTTTGGCATGGATTCATGAACGAAACCCGACTTTGTGCAAGGTCAACTTTGGATTGGTGGTTAGCCGCTAAACGTTAGATTTACATACTTGTGCTTATTACTTATAAACAAAAATGGAAATGAATGGGAGTTCTATCGTGTTAATTAATAGCAATCTAGAGTTCACTAAAACGTGCTATTACAGACACTGTCACTTGTTGAGGTGTAAGTTCTTTATCTTCTACCACAGTCAACCTATGTTATCGGCCTCTTTAGACAAGGTTTTGTGGTTTGGTGCTTGGTGATCATAAAGGGAAGTATAGTCCAATAATGCCAAAACATCAAAATGATGGTGCAAATGATTTGTGTGATTGTCTATTCAATATTCTATTTTAGCTCAACAATTTAGAGTTTAGATAACCATTTCAACTGGATAAGATGTGTCTATTCATAGTGTCTTGTAAAGGGATACTCAACTCCACATTTGTCATTTCATTGTGGATACTCATGATCTTTTGTGGTTGAGGTTGACCTTGTCGATCGATCAATGGTGGAAGGTGGACTGATTATCATGCAAGCTATACATGTAACATACTA
The DNA here is from genome assembly GCA_963921325.1 of Logfia minima. NCBI lineage: Eukaryota > Viridiplantae > Streptophyta > Magnoliopsida > Asterales > Asteraceae > Logfia > Logfia minima. Next base: position 6,671,673 of record OY992767.1, read on the forward strand.
TAAAAAGGAAAGCGAGAAGGAAGAGAGAGTTTCATTAATTCGAAGGATAGTATAGCCATGTGCACCATGATTGACATGATTAACATAGTCTTTCACAACAAATATGATATAAATTATAAATTTTGACACTTATATTATAATTATAATTGACTTGAAATATATCGCTCGGTGTGACCTAAATTGAATCGATTTTGACTTAGATTTGGTAATCTTATAAATAAATACAAAAGTACAGAAGCAAAAGATCGATCTAGTGGTATGAGAATAATGCATTAATTAGTTTTAAATTGTGGGTTCAAGTCTCTTAATATAATGTAACTTATATAACGGGTAAATATATTATTTTGTTTTCATATATAAAACGATTATTTACATGAAATATGTAGATATCTATTGCTTAAAATTATAACTGCTTAATTATATATGATTTATTTACTCGCGATTATGCGGGATTACACATATAATTTTTAGTAATTGAGTAATTCATGTAAAGATACTTAAATTTTTATTTCAAAAGGTGAAAAAGAAAAAAGATTCGTCGAAAGTATATTATGTGAAATGTCTAATCGAAGAGAAAAATAAGCTGATATTTATGGTATAATTTTTATAATTTTTCAACAAACCGTTTATGAGATATTTAATTTTAAAGAATGTAAGGGGAAAGTGTGTATGTGATATAAAGTTTGAAGATTGAAGATATACAATGTTGGAATTGGTGTTGGAGTAATTCAGGGTGCGTTTAGTTGTGGAAAATTTTCTACAATTTTTCATCTCTAATTTTCAAAAACATGAGAAAAGTTTTATTTTCCTAGAAAAGTGATAAAAATTTAAAAAATGTGACCAAATGTTATAGCATTTTCCATTTTGAAAAACTAGTTAAACTTAAAAGGTTTTGAAATTTTTTTAAAAAGTAAAGGGGTGTTATGAATGAAAAAAGTGGAAACTAGAAATCCATCTTTTCCACTTCCTAGTTATAATATGGAAACATGGTATTTCTATTTTTTTTGGAAAACTTTTTTGATTTGGAACGTATTATCTAATTTTTTACTTTTATTCAAAAAATTTCTTGAAAAATAAGGACGACTCTCAGTTCTTGAGCATGTTGGGGGATTAGACGGCAGTTGCAATAACTCTTCAACTAAACGCACCCTTAGGTATTTTCAATATTATTTTAAGGGAAATATGGTACTGTATAATAAGGGAGTATATATATATATATATATATATATTTACATAACTTTATTTTTATTTTTAAAATCGTTTGAGTGGTTTAACTTTATTTTTTTTAACAAATTTATCATATTTACATAACTTGTTATTACATAATTCACTTCATTTTTACCCGTTACAAACGATAACTTATACAAATATTATTTTAAAAGTTTTTTCAAGAGTACTGTTACCCTATTTCTCCAAATAAAATGTTCGATCGCTAATGAATCTTCACTGTATTAACTCAATAGTGCATCGTATAACACATCTAATTAAAATATATGTTTTAAATATATGTGCTAAATTGGTGAATAAGGATAACAATTACATTGGTTATTAAAATTAGATTACACGAACTTGTCGACAATCGTATATTTTGTGAAGATAAAATGATAAAAATCTAAAAAAGGCAATGTGAATCACAAAATCTTAGAATTGAAAAGGTAATCAATAACCTGAAGACATGTCATTCGATAATGCCTTGTCTTTTATTCAATTTGATATATGTTATTTACAGTATTTCTGTTTCTAGTTAGACATCGTGATCAATCGACTGAAAATAAGTCTTACTTGACATGACACAATCACTTAAAGGTCATGTAACAAGTAACGACCCATCCATATACTAAATCCCACTACAGTTCTCTTTTCGAAGATTTTTTTTTTTTTCTTTTTAATATTTTTAATAATCATTAATCATTATAAATAACATTCTTGAGGGATTGGGATCCTTTAAAATTTAAACAAGACTAATATCTGAAAATCTATTGAATCATGGTTCAAAGTCTCTAACATATGTTTTCAGTGCGTGACAATGATGTGTGATCGTATATATAGTTGTCACGTCATTAAACTAATATTAATACCGAATGAATAAGTCATCTTTTACGTATAATAGTAATAACTAAATAGTTTGATATACATAATAGACTTGAGACATAGTTAAATACATCTGGAGATACTTATCCCGATTCAGATCAAGTATAATAGATCATGTTCAATGTTTAACATATATTAAATTCTATGATTATTAACTCACAGTTCCGAAAAAGAAAAAGAAAAAAAAAGAAAAGAAAATTATAAATGAAAAGTTAAAAAGAATAAGGTGGGGCCGGTAAATAAAATTGGTAAATGGCAGCACCACCACAATCCGCACACGCGTGGGAGATCATGGCTCGGTCTTCATCTTCTGTTATGTTCCCTTCCCCTTATTATTATTTCATCACTTTATATATATATATATTCGTACATTCATTTTGAAACTTTCCTACAAACACATACACACTTCACTCTTCACTGTGTGTCTTCTTTTCATCACTAATTCACAACATTAAACACATACTCTTCCACTCTGTGTATTCATTTTTCTTAATCACGCTTAATTTCGCTGTGAATAATAATGAATTCTTGTGATTTTATGGACACTGTTAAAGCCGAAAAAGCGAATGCAATTGCGCGATACAGACGGCTCACGAACATAATGAAACTGATTCGATTATTCGAAGTTTTCGTTGCGGTTGCGCTGATTTCCTGGACGTCAACTCGAATTCCGATTGTGTTTAAATTCTCCGGCGAGTATATGTTCGCATTTTCGTCTTACTTAATGAATCAACATGTTGTGTTTCTCTTCGGAAATGTAATCATCGTCGTTTGTTACGTACTTTCTCGTGATTCCGAATCCGGTACCGATTCCGCCGGAAGTTACGGAGTTCACTCCGATAACGGTTTACCTCTCGGAAAAACGACGGAAACACCGGCGCCGTCGTCGGAAAGTCAAAATCGAATGATTCCGATTCCGAATCCTGTTACAAATGATAAGTTGATTAATAAAAAAGAAGCGGAAGTGAGGGCGAACTTTCCGGCGATTAAGCAAGCGGCGAAGCAAATAGAGAGGTTTCAGAGAACGCAATCGGAATTGAAGAGTAAGATTTCGGTGAAGCCTCGCCGTGAGTTACGGCGGTCGGTGACGGAGATGAAAAGGAGCGTGACGGTTAGCGACGGGGAATCATCGGTGCCGGTGAAAGCGGTTGAGAGATTGAGTAATGAAGAATTTAAAATTGCTGTTGAGGCTTTTATTTTAAAACAACAAAAGTTTCTTAAGCAACAGAGTATGGTTGAAGATGATAATTGAACTTGAAATCAAAATGGAAATAGTAATGAATATTTTTTACCAGTAATTACTACTTCTTTTGGTAGAAAGTTGCTTCCTTCATTAAAGGCTGGATTTTTGAGTTAAATTGCTAGAGTTGAATAGTCAACCGTCAATCTGTCTTGGAATTTTGAGACTTTGGACTCGTGTAACTACTTTCCTACCAATATTACATCGCTAAAATAACAAGCTTTTAACTCTTTAATCGTTGTTCATTTGGTTGGTTCAAGTTGTTGAATTTAGAGTGTCCCAATTTGAGGGAATCAAGTCCCGCTCGCTCTGACTCTAGAACCGGTTGATATCATTAGGATCTAACTTCTACTACATCCCGACTTTTAATTGAGATAATTGTTTAAAATGTTTTTAATTATGATTCAAAATCTATTATTTGTATCGAACTTTTAACTGATTCTCTTGTTTATCGTTCGTTCATATGTTTTTTTCTTGCAAAGCAAAGTATATTAAAGAACTCTAAACCCCAATATAAGGGTTTTTTCCAGTTAATCTTACTGTATGTATCTAATAACTTACTGACTTGGCAGTCGGTATTTTTTGGCGACGTGACAATCGTGTCACCTAACATGTCATCGAAAACGTGCGTTACGTCCCGATGGCATGTAATTAGAAGTTGAATACATACAGTAACAATAATTGATACAGATGATACTGATCAGATAATGAAAAAATTCCAATAGTTATTCATGAAATTACCGCATCAGATAATATGATGGCTGTCTCAAGCATCGTTTATATTATTATAGTCAAAGTAAATACATTAACCTATCATATTCACGAAATTGTAACCACCAACATTGAGTATGAGACTCGAAACAAAACTTTGGCCAGTTTCATCAAAATTATGAACGAAAGACTGATCAACACCCTTGCAATTAACAAACATAATTGGAGAATAAGCACTTCTAATACACCATTTGGTTAATGCATTGATTTTCACATGTCTGATATCCATGAACATTTTAGTTGCATTTTAAGCCTCTTTATTGATTAGTATTTCGTGAATGTGAAGTCAATATTAGTTAAAGATGGCATTCTTCTGCTATATTCAATGATTTTCGAGTTCACTATATAGTTTATGCTCAATTAGAGGCTAAAACGTATTGAATATTTGGTTAGAATTCAACTGAGTAGCTTATTTGCAGTAACATAAGATCTTAGTAGTGATCATGTCAATGTCCTGTATGTTATCCTCATTTGGAATTAAAAAAAAAAACATTCTTTTTAATTCTTATTATAAACCTTAGTTATTTGGTGACATTTTTTAATTATCACCTCTTTGCACGGTAGATTTACATATATATGTTGTCCTTTCATTTTTTATTCTTTTTTATTTTTTTAATTAGAAAAACATTATTTAATAAATGGTATCTTTGTCTGCCCTTATCCATTTGTACTTGCCAGAAAAGAGAAAGGACGTCCACGCTTAACATATTATGCTATTTTATTCTATTATTATATTAACTTAATTAAGTTTTCTGTGTTTTTTGTTCTTTATCTTCCAACATATCGATCACCTACTAATTATAATGATTAGGGAAATTATAAAACATCCGCACAGCTACTTAGCAGCTGTCCATGAGTAAACGATTCTATAGGTTGCAATAGGTCAATGTTCGGATTAAGTACTTCTTGCATATGATCAGTTAAAAGGATCAAAGTTAAATTCAAGGGATTTATTGTTTGAACATCCTCTAGAGTGTGATGTGACTAACACATACACACATATAGGGAGTGATGGAACTGACACGTATCCATGTACACTCACACAAGGTGTACATCCAGAAACATTAGGGTGTTCATTTAGAATTTCCCTAAATTTAAATCATCAACAACTTTTTGAACCTGAACGAGAGCGTAACCCTACGAACTGAGTTGAAACAACATAATGATATTTACACTATCAGTTTTGATAAATGCACGATTTTAATATATTTATTAAAAGTGATTACATAAATATCAATATATTATTAGGTTTACAAGATTGTAGATTGATGGCGTGACGGTGCAAATATTATATTTAACTATTTTGCTATAACGTTATGCTAAGTGTACGTTTTTGAGAGAAACAAATAACCGTGACTCAAATGTTAGGAGATCAAATTAACCTCTAGCAACAATAGCTATTCAAATACGAAAATGTTCGAGTCATTAAAATTTCTTGCACTCAAAATTATCCTTATATTAATAGGAGCAATGTGAATATAAATTTATTTTCTATTTGAAAATACTCAGCAAGTCAATTTCGTAAATACTAGCTTTGAAACTGCTATCTCACAATCAAGATTCTTTCCTTTTTCATGTAAACCCATGCACGGTAGCTTTTGAAAATTTCGCATATTGATGTTAAAAAAAATAAATATTTAAAAGTATATGAATGTAAAAATAATTGTTAATTCTTTAATTGTAAATTTAAAAATGTGATATAAGAGAAGAAAGAAGATATTTAAATGTATTATGTAAAATATAGTATTAATTGAATTATTTATATATTTAGTAAGTGAAAAGATAAACTGAGTATAAAATAATAATTTTTAATACTTTTATTTTAAAATTAACGAAAAAAATGTAAAATAATTAATAAGAAATATAAATAACTTTGAATCCTATAATAAATAAATGTATGACTTGTCTCAAGATATTTTAATTATGTATTAAAATTTAGTTATTGACAATGAAAGCTTTAAAAACATAAGCACACATGTGGTAGTTGTCTTGTAAAGAAACAAAGAAATATTGGCAAGTCATACCCAACAAAACAAAAAGTACTATATAATTATAATGTGTTAAAAAAAGAAAAAGAAAAAAAAAAGGGTTTCCTAAAATGGCTTTGATAAAACCTTTGTTTAATATATAAGTGAAGAACAAATAAAAACAAACATCTAAATTAAAGCACATGAAAATAATGTTATATTTCATCTTTTTGAAATTATAAATCCTTAACAATTTTAATTGTAGTTCTACAGCTTTGTTAGATATAAAAACAAACAAGTAATGTATATTTGTTTGACCAACTTTTATAAGGTTGACCATAAAGTTTTATATACATTATATCATATATAATGTTTAATGTTTATGGATGGATATATCTTTTGAGTTAAAAAACGATGAAATGTGAGTTTAATCATGATAAAGAATAAAGTATAAGAAAACAATATTATTTTTGGAATTATTGAAGGGCAACGAATGAGTGATGATTAATAAATGAATAATAGATTTCTTTTAATTTTATTTTTACTTTAATTTTAAAGTTTTTGTTTCAATTGTTGGCAAGGACACCACCTTCACCAAACGACATATTTAATGATCTAACGAACTTATAATCACATACTCTAAGCTTTTTTAAATAAAATAAAAGGTTTTTAAAGCTTATATAAGATTTTAGGTAGCCCATCTAATAGAACAACAACAACTTAACAAGCGTTCAGACAATTGTTATATATAATACGCATATTTATATACCAAATTCACCCAATATTAATAACAGAAAACAACAAATACCCATTAAATATTTTCCCTTTGTTTTAAAATAAAATATAAATATAAATAAATATGATCCCGTACGTTAAACATTTTTATTCCCTTTTAAATCTAATAAGTTTTCTAATGGTGGGCCTCTTAAGTTATTAAAGAACTATATATATATATATATATATAATTAGTTATATAACGTAGTCATCAATAAACTTTAAAATAAAATGTAAAGAAAATACTACAACCGATCACCGGCTATCAATGAACGTTATTATCCTAATGAAAAAATATGTGCACAAATACATGTCTAATTAAATAATTGATATACATATAAAGATGATTAATAAATATAAAGATATAATTGTGTGAACTATATCTATATATGTTAGTATTAGATATTAACAAATACAAAGAACAAAAATAAATTCAAAGATACAAATTCTAATTATAAAATTCCCAATTTATATAACAAACTACCAACCTAAACATGTTTATGTTTTCAAATTATAAACAAACTCAAAATACTAATCCTTATAGACTTAAATATATATTTTGGTGTTAGCTTGTAAATAATAATTGTACAAGGGTGTAAAATGTAACTTATGATTAACCAGTTACAAATTAGCTCAGCGAAAAAATTAGTTCGTTACTTAGTTGTGTTAGTTTTCCTTTTGTATATAAACGATGTATTGATTTTCGTTGTAACTAATGAAATCATTTTCACAAATATCGTTCTTAGCTTCCGTTTGTTATGGTATTAGAGCACGAGGTGCTTCGATTATGATTTCTCGTCGATTTCGTGCCCTAATTTTCTGATTGATCTTGTAAATCACGAATTGATCCATCAACTTTGATCTCGTGATTATTTATGAAGGTTTAGGATTTTCAATTTCAACATCATGGCGATTCCAGATGTTAATATTGCTTCCAATTCCAATAAAGATTTGAATGGTCAAAATACTGTGAATGATCCTCTTCACCTTGCTTATTCAGATCATCTATGAATGATGTTAACTAATATGCCTTTTAATGGTGGAACTTTCTTGGTCGGAGCCATATGGTAAAAATGGAACTAGGTGCTAAGCTGAAGTTAGGGTTCATTAATGGAACCTTGACTAAACCTGTTATTATTGATCCGAATTTCCAGAGGTGGACCAGACGTGACTATATGGTAACATGTTGGATACTCAATTCCATGATCGCTAAGCTTTCATATTCATACCTCTATGCTCAATTGTGGTTTATGGAAAGAACTTGAAGAAAGGTATGGACGAAGCAATGGTTCACTCATCTATCAAGATGAAAGGGAATTAAACAAAGTCACTCAAGGTAAACTTAACATTGCTGCTTATTGAAAAAAGTTGAAAAGATTCGGGATGAGTTTCAGAGTCTTAATAGTATTTTAATATTTGATGTATTTATTTAAATTAAAAAATTAGATTAAATATTTTATTCATTTATAAAAATTAAAGGGTCTATAAATTACATAAGAAAATCAGTCATAATATTTTATTCATTTTATTAAAATTAAATTTGTCCGGCATTATAGTAGATCTATAAACTATATAGAAAAACCGACCAAATAAACATTAAATTCGAACTGCATCATCACGGGTCTAAAAACTATATAAAAAAATCGGTCATAATAGTTTATTAATTTATAAAAATTAAATTCTTCCGTCGTTATCGCGAGTCTCTAGGCCGTTTAAAAAATCGAGCAAATATTTTATTAATTTATAAAATTAAATTTGTCCAGAGTTATCGCGGGTCTATAAACTATATAAAAAAAATCAACATTTTATTTCGTCGTATCTTATCGCGGATCTATAGATTATATAAAAAATCAATAAAATAAAAATTAAATTCTACCCGCATTATCGCGGATTTATAACCTAATTGAATTAAAAACAAAATTGAATTTGGACATGTGATATGTTTGTCACTATTCTATCGGCCCAATAACTTGTACAAAAGACTTGGCCAATCAGTAATCACTTCCTGCTTCTTTATACTTGGCCCAATCCTTGTATAAGTTGATGCATGTGTGTTTGTTTTATGTGACCTATATAAAACAATATAATAATACTCGTAACATCAAATTGGTGTATGTAGTGAATTTGTCCATTTTCTAGATTTAGAAATAATGTCATGTGCTTATCCTATTACGGTTAATGGCTAAATGTTTTTATATATCTATACAACCCGTTTTAATAACTGTTTATCTTGTTCTTCAATACATATAATAATATAGATAGAAACTATAGAATTTGGCAGTATATATGATTTCCCTCTAACATAAGAAAGAACATTAATTAATTAAAGTCACATACATATTACTATGGAGTTAATTCACTAGCTTTAACATCGATCAATATATTCTCCTTTAAGAACACTGTTATAATGGATTGTCTGTTTTTCATGTTTCCTATTCGTACTAACTGCTATTTTGCCAATTTTCAAATTACTCAGGATAGCTTGAATTAAATAATAATACTTACACCTATTGATTCCAAATCAAAGGTAGCTACAATTCTTTGGTTGAATTTGAATATTTCTTTGTAAATTCCTTGAATTTAGCAAATCACAGTCTGTATTCTTCAAGAACTCAATTTCATTAAATTTGCTCAATTTAAGCCTTTTTCTTTTAAAATTGTTCAATCAAATGTTTGTAAAACTCGAATACCTTACTCTGATACTAATTGTAATTAATCTAAATTGAGTTTATGTTCAATTCATGGTAAATTGCATTGAACAGTTGATGCGTGTCTAGAGAGAATGAAATTGGAATTAATTGACATAAAACACACACAGATTAATTATAATAAAAAGGCTTATTTAGTATTACAAACTCTTGGGTATTTGTATTCCAAGGTTAAACATAAACTAAATACAAAAATAATATTTACAATCCTAAATTATATATCCAACAATCGTTTTTAGCTTTGATTTGTTAATCATAATCTAAAAACTGTTTCAAACTCGAAACAGACATAAAATTAATTAGGAGGCATTCCGAAACTAATATTTATCCAAAACCAAATTTACTAAATAAACCCTTGGAGTTCAAGTCACTTTACTAACCATCTCCAGAATGACTTAAACTCCTTCACCTATTTAGGAACACCCTCTCCAAAATTCAAATCAAATGGATCTTGTTTCATACAGAACATATTATAATCCTAACCAGATTTCAAACTCAAATTCATAGTTTTAAACGCTAGAGATACTAGCCTATTAAAAACAAACGACCGATTCTCAAAAATAAACCAAAACAAACACGATCACTTCTAATCGAACAATCAAAAGGTAACCGACAAATTCAAAATGGTCAACCAAACAAAAAACAAATGGCTCAAGCAATCTTCAACAATAAAATTCAGGCAACAAATTTCAAAAGCCCGACAATAGAAGATCTACTTTTTCAAATTGACAAATTCCCAAGGATCGACAAAATCCAAACGACCCGATAATAATCAAGTCTTCAAACACCAAATAAACCTAGAAATTCCAAATGTCAAATTCAAATTTCAATGACTCACTTATTTGATAAGGAGTACGAACTGAATTTTCAAATTCAAATTCAAATTCAAATGTGATAAACAAACTAATGATTTAATTATAATTAGATCTTAAACCAACAAGGCTCCACCAAAACTAAACAATAACCGAAACAAAATTCAACATGAAGCCTTGATTTGGACAACAACTTAGACAAAGTATATCTCTCTACTGCAAGCTCCAATCAAAAGATCCCTTCGGTTAGATCATAGGTCTATGTGTCTATAACATAAAGTTCAATTTCCACGACAATCCAACAGTTAAGAAAACTGCAGAGCCAATTCTTCTACGACTGCAAGAAAGCGATGAACCAGAAAATAAAACAACGAAAAAGCAACGAGCTCAAACATTAATGAGATCCCTCTTAATCGCCAACAATTAGTTGAACACCAAAGGATGACTAATTTATGGCAGCTTATACCTAAGATCTGATACCAATTGTTAGAATTCGAACGAATACAAAGATGAAAGACAAATTCAAAACGGAAGCTTTTTTTTCAAATTGTAAGTCAAATTCGAAGGTACAAATTCTTTAAATACCCTATTTATAAAACAATTTACCAACCTAAACTAGTTTCCTAATTCTAAACAAACTAAAAATACTAATCTTAATCTAAAAACATTACCAAATTCTAAATATACTCAAATTAGGAGACATAACAAAATTAAGGGTGGGGATCAAAAGGGAAGTAAAAAAAATTAGAGAAGGAAAAAAGCAAATCTCAACCCTTGATTTCATCATAAATGAATTTTAAAAATCACAAATAATTTCAAATTTTAACGTTCATCACAAATTAATGTTAATTTCATTTATTTATGAAAAAATCAAGGGCTTAAATTTGTTTCCCTCATTCCTCAAAATTTGGAGCTTCCCTCTAGATCTTTTTCCACAAAACTAATATCCGTCTAAAACTAAATTTACCAAACAAACTGTTGGAGTTCAAGTCACTTACTGACACTTAGGAATACTGGTAGGCGTAGATTTTTGAGCATATACAGCGATATTATAACCCTTGCATAGGAATTGGCTACATTTATTCTATTTGGTTTCTCATACTGTATTGAGTGTCTATTAAGTGCTCGTTAAAGTTAAATTGCAAGAAGTTGAAAAAGCTTTATTCTATTTAAATCGGATGCAACCTTTCTTAAAGATTGGAATTCAATTAATATTCAGTTAAATTGCAAGAAGTTGAAATTGAGCCCGATACCTATTCTACAGACATTTCCACTTTCGTGGTCCTATGAAAATGTTTAATTACGCCAGTGGAATGGTATAACAGGACCAAAGCTATAATAATATTTAATCCATTTTAGGAATTTGGGTAGCAAACCTTGATCAACGGACTAGTGAAGTGCAATGGCGAATGGCCACACATTTAGTTGTTTGGTGAGCATCTTCTGTAATTGGGCTTGTCTGTTTCGGGTACATGTGCAATAACTTGTGCAATAACTTAACTTATAATGTTAAAAACCAAAAGAATTATTGTCGTATATATTTCGTGATCTATATGACGCCAATAGGTTCAACTAGTGCAATAACTTAACTTACTTTAATGTCACAATAGATTTCAAGATTCTAACCGAAAAAAACAGTTAACCTAGTGAAATGATTGACTAGCGCATGTTTATGTTATATACTTAATCGAAATCGTGTATCACAAAATTTTGTAACTCTAACTTCATACATTTTTCCAAGCCTTTCCTGAATGTCCTCAAAGACTTGTACATCGTAAATATAATTAAATAAATAAATTCAACAATAAATTTAGAGATCGATGACCATTGTTTAAAGAATGAAATCAGGGGTGAAACCATGACAGACAAAATGTCACTAAAATGTAAAATTCGGCGCATAATAAATAAGGAAAAAACTATTAAAAAGTGTATGATTACTAAGTTAATTAACCGATTAAAACAGCTAAATTATATTCTTACAAGAATTATTGCACCTCTAATATATAACTAGAATTACACTACGCTAGACGGGTTAATTAGTGACAGGTGTCACATGTATCACCATAGTATTACCTCTGGTTATGTAACCAAATGTACGTAAATTAGATATATGACGATAGTAAGGACTAAGGAACAATGCTTGGATCTAGAACATAATTTCTTATCTTTCTATTATTGATATGGCATATGCAGTGGTGGATTCATTTTTTATCACACCCATTGCACAAATACTAGATAGATTTAATAATGTAAAATTTATTTTAATATTTTTAAAAGAGTTATGTTAATTGAAGCTCTTAGAGCTTTCAATAAGAAAATTGTACATTCATAATTTATTATACTTTCAATTAATATTCAGAGGTCAACATAAATTCATCGACTGATAAGTAATAACATAAACGTACGAGTGTCATACGTTCGTAGCAATACAATCCGTTTTTTACACATAATCAACACGAATATATGGCATAGAATACAAATTCTTCTCTAGTGTGGAGATTAAAGTCTCTAATCTTTGTAAAGAGAAAGCAAGAAGACAGAAGAAAGACAGACAAACTCTATTTAACGAGGTTAATCCTTTTTTATGAAAGAAATAACCAAACTAGTATACTTAAATCTTCTTTCCAAGAAGCAGTCATCGATGATATTAGCGTATCTTTGGAACAACTCATCCATCATTTCAGACCCCAGATGAAAATGACTCCCTAACATTGGCTCCACCACAGCTCGAATAGTCCTTGCTACTCGAATGCCACTTGACTCATTGAGACCACTCGAGTCACCATCATCCCAATCTATCTCAAAGGTGTCAACACCATCGACTACAAATGATCCTTCTTTCTCAACTTCAGCTTGTACTTCTTCTGGACTTGGTGCATAATAAGGGGTGTTAAACGAATCAATACTTTCCTTTTTAACAAGTCCCTGCAATAACATATGTATAAACTGATCAGTATAACTAGCCAATATATTTATACAAAAATTATAAAAAATGATAGTGACCCCTTCATCTGTGCTTTTACAGAATTTGAAAGCTCAAAATTTGTAACCCGTGTTTAACAGAGAGATAAAATGTACATACGTCTAAAGATAGGCTCATTAAGGCACGGGCTAAGAGTTCCCATTGGTAACAAGCTTCATTTGCACATGGATCAGGGGATCGCCTGCCCATAAATGACAAAACCATTCGTCCCTTGATAACCATTTCTTTTGCACGCGAACTCAAAAATGATGAAAAATCCTTACGAAACTGTTGTTGGTATGCATCTATGACTCTAGCTGAACTACTCTTCGATATGTATACCTTTTCTTTGTTCAAATGGGATCCTACCTCGGGTCCCAAACCTAGTGGTACCTATTCAAATATCACAATGATTAATTACCTAGATAACTAATTCTAAGAAGTTTAGTATCGAATATAAATCGGATGAAGTCGTATTCACATTTATATTCAGTTAATTCTTTCATCCATATCCACGTCCATATCTATTTAATGTGAGTTCATCCATCCATATCTGTTGGATGAAGCGGGTTAAAATAAAACAATTTTTTTTTTTTGTAATAAATAAAAATATAACGTAACATAAGAAAATACAGTGACAAAAATGTGTAACCATTATCTTCATTAGAGAATAAGTTGTTACAATTACAAGAAAAACATAGGATTTGCATTAGCATTCTAGCAAGAAGCTATAATGTAAATAACGTGTATTCTACATCATTTTGGTCTATTGTGCGTATTAAATGTTATGTGATGACTTAATCATTATGTAATTTGTATGTTTTATGATGTGGCAACCGTATAAGTCACCACATCACCACGTTATTAAAAGCGGATGTCACGTCAACAGTTACAAGTAATAAGGCGTCTGATACATACAATAGCAATAACTTAATGTTTGATACACACAATAAAACAAAATGAAGTTGGATACACACAATAGATTTATAGTTAGATACAATAACAAACACTTATCATTTAAAATAATCAAATTCATTAAAGGTCTTTCATAAAAATACACAAACCTGAGAGAGCCAATGTAGGCTTGAAGAAGAATGGATAAAGTGAAGACTTTGAGCCGGAAATAACCTTCCATAAAACGAGCCAGGCAAACCGCACACATAACAACCTTCAATACCATAGTCATTCCTTACTTTTTTGTAAAGATTTGGCAATGACTCAAATAAATTGTTGAAGTCATTGCCAGGGAGGTCGTTCAACGACACCCTTAGTTCAGGAGCAGGTCGACCCATTTGATGGCTGACAGCATACACCATATGGATTATTTGAGAGACCGTTGCTAAACAATTGGGTCCAGATGAACACCCTAGGTCCGCAACCCCCATGCTCTCGGGCTGCACCTCCCATAAGATACTATAAATGGCAGCCTCTACCATTGAAGTACCAAATGACATTATTTTTTTCTGAAATCATATCAAACATTTGTGTTTAAGTCAAAAAACTTATGAAAGTGTTAATTATATGTTGATCTGCAAAATTACCTGAATTAGTGAGTTTTTGGCATAGCTAGTCTCGCCTTCTCCTTTATTCATGTGAAGGACTTCCATGATTGGAATGTTTGCGTGTTTGTGTTAGTGGCTTGAATGCGAGCAGGAATAAGGGGTATATGTAGACCAAGATACAATATATGGTGTTCCCAGTGTTACAAGTTGGTGTCCTTATTTTTCACATTTTGGTAGTCTCATGAATGAGACGTGAGACATATTATATGTAAGAATAACGTGAATAATTCATGTGATACTTGATGCATAGCGTGGCACTATCAATACAGTCGGACAGTAGATATAGTACATTTGTTTGGTTTCCCCTACCTCTATACTCGTTGTACTAGCGATGTGGAATTCATGTATTATTGTGATGATAGCTTCCATATTATGTTCAGCTTAATTAATTTTCTTTTGCGTTTGATCCACCATCAAAATACTCAGTTACAACGCCGAAGCAGAAAAGTAAAATGATCATTATTGTTAAGTAATGTCGTTTGTAACATTGTCGACACTCATAATGTTGAATCCTAGAAATTTACTGTGTCACATGTCTTAATTCGTACTCAGTCAAATTGCAAGAAATTGAAATTGAACCGAAACCTATTCTACAGACATTTCCACTTTCGTGGTCCTATGAAAATGTTTAATTACGCCAGTGGTATGGTATAACAGGACCAAAGCTATAATAATATTTAATCCATTTTAGGAATTTGGGTAGCAAAACCTTGATCAACGGACTAGCATCTTCTGTAATTGGGCTTGTCTGTTTCCGGTACATGTTTTGATTGACGGTACCTCCTTTTCGTTGGTTTGTAGATTTTGTATAAGTTGATGCATGTGTGTTTGTTTTATGTGGCATATATAAAACAATATAATAATACTCATCACATCAAATTGGTGTATGTAGTGAATTTGTTCATTTTCTAGATTTAGAAATATTGTCGTGTGCTCATCCTATTATGGTTAATGGCTAAATATTTTTATATATCTATACAACCCGTTTTAATAACTATTTATCTTGTTCTTCAATACATATAATATATAGATAAAAACTATAGAATTTGGCATTATATATGATTTCCCTCTAACAGAAGGAAGAACATTAATTGATTAAAGTCACATACATATTATGATGGAGTTAATTCACTAGCTTTAACATCGATCTATATATTCTCCTTTAAGAACACTCTCATAATGTTAAAAAACCAAAAGAATTATTGTCGTATGAATTTTGTGATCTATATGACGCCAATAGGTTCAACTTGTGCAATAACTTAACTTACTCAAATGTCACAATAGATTTCAAGATTCTAACCGAAAAAACAGTTAACCTAGTGAAATGATTGACTAGCGCATGTTTATATTATAAATCGTGTATCGCAAAATTTTGTAACTCTAACTTCATACATTTTTCTAAGCCTTTCATGAATGTCCTCGAAGACTTGTACATCGTAAATATAATTAAATAAATAAATTCAACAATAAATTTATAGATCGATGACCATTGTTTAAAGAATGCAATCAGGGTGAAACCATGACAAAATGTCACTGAAGTGCAAATTTTGACGCATAATAAATAAGGAAAAAACTATTAAAAAGTGTACGATTTCAATAAAATAAAGTAAGATCAGATAAGTGCACAAGTTAATTAACCGATTAAAACAGCTAAATTATATTTTTACAAGAAATATTGCACCTATAATTTATAACTAGAACACAGTACGCTAGACGAGTGAATTAGTAAGACGTATCACCTGTATCACCTGTATCACCATAGTTTTACCGCTGGTTATGTAACCAAGTGTACGTAAATTAGATATATGACGATAGTAAGGACTAAGGAACAATGCTCGGATCTAGAACATAATTTCTTATCTTTCTATTATTGATATGGCATATGCAGTGGTGGATTCATTTTTTATCACACCCATTGCACAAATACTAGATAGATTTAATAATGTAAAATTTATTTTAATATTTTTAGAAGAGTTATGTTTTTTGAAGCTGTTAGAGCTTCAATAAGAAAATTGTACATTCATAATTTATTATACTTTCAACTAATATTCAGAGGTCAACATAAATTCAAAGGAGAGTTTGTTATGATCTTAATAGAGCTAATGATAAATGTCTAAGAGTCTTAATGAAACCTTAAGACTCTTGTTAGCATTTCCCTTTTTAAATTATATTATGGGTCAAATTGGGTCGGGTTGAGCCTCAAGACATTTTCTTTTTTCTGTTCTATAAGAAAATAAAGATAAGCATTGATTAAGATTACATAAACATTATTGCTACAACAATGATAATCCAAACCTCTTAATGAAACTATATATGAGGTTGTATGCATTAGAAAGACTTTTATCACACTTCTGACCCTTCTTTAGCTCATTCTTGTTTGATAGTGTGGAGCAATCAACAAAGATAATCGCATTTTTTATGCTCACAATGACCAAGTGTATCCCAACAAAATTCAAAAATTTATAGAATCTTAACACAAATAGTAATATATAAAAAAACGTCCATTATCAACCTGTGATGACTTGTACATTTACGATTAAATGAAGGGTTGCACATAAGCATATTTATATTAGACAAATTTGATGGTACTGATCTGAATCATAAGCATCTTCGATATGATGAACCAAATGAATCATGTATTATGATGTGCCCAACCCACATTTTGAGGGGCTAAATTCGACCTTTTATTTCTAAATGAGTTTGATTTGGGGCTTTGCGTTATGTTTTTATCTCCTTAAAGGGTAAAACAAAAGTACTCGTTAAAAGGTAAAAAAAAAAAGTATATAGCTAAAAAAGAAAATATGCCAAATGGAATGAAGTAATCCCAAATAAGGGTATAGAGGTGTTCTATGGTTAGACATATAGGAACAGATGCAGACAAAAAAAGCAATGCACAATACAAATAAGTTTAGAACATAACCATATTTTTGAAGATGAAATCATAAAACTCAATTTGACAAAATTTCCAAAACTTACCATCAAATAAGTGATACTTAAGTCTACATGAAAGCTCACTTTAAGGCCTATGACTACTAGAAATTCACATACGATTATTCATTAAATTTTGTAAAGAAGAATCACTTGGAACAAAACAAAACAAACTCATTAAGAAGCTTTAAAGAAACCATTATCCATTAGATTTTGACGACTCGCTACGAAAATATAAATATAGTTTTAAGCTTAAGTTTCGGCATAAAGAATCCATATCATCTATATGTATAAAAACTCACCCCGTACCAATTACTTCAAGAAAGATGCTTTTGTATCTATGGCTGAGAACCTGAGACATCGACTTATTTTGAAGCTTATTAACAAAACCGAATCAAAACATTTTGGTTATTGCACTATCAAAAATCAAACCATCTCTCCTTTAGTTCGTTTTTTAATTCGATTTTCGGGTTACAGTTCGGCTTTCAGTTTTCTACACACCTCTAACAACAAGTGAGTATAGTTGTGCAATCCTTGGACGGTCCTAAGGGATGCATAAGAGAAATATTTGCTACGATTTTACATGTTTAGTAACCATTAGAGATTGCACTGTCCAAATAAAACTAATGTGGTCCTGTCTTATAACAAAACATAAATCTAAGGCTTGATTTGGTAAATTATGGTAGCTAATATATGTTTAATTTGTTGTTCTTAAATAGATTATTTTTTTCACATGTTATAGTCAAACTGTCAGATTTGGTGACTTTTTTGGTCATTCTTGGAGGATTGTTCCGATTCTTAGAGATGTCGGTGATTCCTGAGATGTCGGTGATTCCTGGGGACTGATTCGTATTACCGAGGAATCTTGATGGCAAAGTATCAGAGGTCCCTAGTCCCTAGTCCCTATTCCAGAGGATCTGAAGCCATTTCGGGGGATATGCCCGGTCGACCACATTTTTCTACATTTTTTACTATTTGTATGTAACCACATTTCAAAAATGCTATTGTATGTATTCAACTTGTGATTTTCGTATATTGTATATAATATTTCCTTTTTTGTCAAGGCTAAAAAAGGAAAGTTTCCTTTTTTGACCTTATAAAAAGGAAAGTTTCCTTTTTTTTCAAGGCTAAAAAGGGCAAGTCAACATACAATATACGAAAATCACAAGTTCCATACATACAATAATACTTTTGAAAAAAGGTTACATATAATATACGAAAATCACAAGTTCGATACATACAATAACACTTTTGAAATGTGGTTACATAAAATAGTAAAAAATATAAAGTTCGATACATAACCAAATAATAAACCCTTTTTTTTTATTAGTTTCCTTATTTAACCAATCTTATATAAAGTTAACCCCTAATTCATTGTAACACAAAGCCATGGAATATCTTGTGCCATTATTCAATAAAAGAAATTACTCGGTTCTTACCCGTAAATTAAACCAATAACATCGATCTGATATAACCACATTAATTGTATGTGCTCTTTAATTGCTTTTATTAAGTTCTATTGCACTTGTTCTTGTTTGTTCGTGTGTTTGATTACTCAAATCAGGTCATATTGCCCAAAAAAAAACACTTTTCATCGACTGATAAGTAATAACGTAAACGTACGAGCGTCATACGTTCGTAGCAATACAATATGTTATTTACACATAATCAACATGAATATATGGCATAGACTACAAATTCTTCTCTAGTGTGGAGATTAAAGTCTCTAATCTTTTTAAAGAGAAAACAATAAGACAAAAGGAAGACAGAAGAAAGACAGACAAACTCTGTTTAATGAGGTTAATCCTTTTTCATGAAAGAAAGAACCAAACTAGTATACTTAAATCTTCTTTCCAAGAAGCAGTCATCGATGATATTAGCGTATCTTTGGAACAACTCATCCATCATTTCAGACCCCAGATGAAAATGACTCCCTAACATTGGCTCCACCACAGCTCGAATGGTCCTCGCTACTAGAATGCCGCATGACTCATTGAGACCACTCGAGTCAACATCATCCCATTCTATCTCAAAGGTTTCAACACTATCGACTACAAATGATCCTTCTTTCTCAACTTCAGCTTGTACTTCTTCTGGACTTGGTGCATAATAAGGGGTGTTAAACGAATCAATACTTTCCTTTTTAATAAGTCCCTGCAATAACATATGTATAAACTGATCAGTATAACTAGCCAATATATTTATACAAAAATTATAAAAAATGATAGTGACCCCTTCATCTGTGCTTTTACAGAATTTAAAAGCTCAAAATTTGTAACCCGTGTTTAACAGAGAGATAAAATGTACATACGTCTAAAGATAGGCTCATTAAGGCACGGGCTAAGAGTTCCCATTGGTAACAAGCTTCATTTGCACATGGATCAGGGGATCGCCTGCCCATAAATGACAAAACCATTCGTCCCTTGATAACCATTTCTTTTGCACGCGAACTCAAAAATGATGAAAAATCCTTACGAAACTGTTGTTGGTATGCAGCTATGACTCTGGCTGAACTACTCTTCGATATGTATATCTTTTCTTTGTTCAAATGGGATCCTACCTCGGGTCCCAAACCTAGTGGTACCTATTCAAATATCAAAATGATTAATTACCTATATAACTAATTTTAAAAAGTTTAGTGTCAAACATAAATTGGATGATGTCGTATTCACATTTACATTCAGTTAATTCTTTTCATCCTATCCATGTCCATATCTATTTAATGTGAGTTCATCCATCCATATCTGTTGGATTAAGCGGGTTAATGGATATCCACTGGATATTCAAAAAAATGTTAAGATATTTCCTACTATGAAATGAAACAAAAAAAATATTTGTAATAAATAAAAATATAACGTAACATAAGAAAATCCAATGACAAAAATGTGTAACCATTGTCGTCAATAGGGCATAAGTTGTTACAATTACAAGAAAAACATAGGATTTGCATTAGCATTCTAGCAAGAAGCTAGAAACAAAATGTAAATAAATGTGTATTCTACGTCATTTTGGTCTATTGTGTGTATTAAATGTTATGTAATGACTTAATCATTATGTAATTTATATTTTTTATGATGTGGCAACAGTATAAGTCACCACATCACCACGTTATTAAACGCGAGTGTCACGTCAACGGTTACAAGTAATAAGACACAATAGCAATAACTTAATGTTTGATACACACAATAAAACAAAATGAAGTTGGATAGACACAATAGATTCATAGTTAGATACATTTACGAACACTTATCATTTAAAATAATCAAATTCATTAAAGGTCTTTCATAAAAATACACAAACCTGAGAGAGCCAATGTAGGCTTGAAGAAGAATGGATAAAGTGAAGACTTTGAGCCGGAAATAACCTTCCATAAAACGAGCCAGGCAAACCGCACACATAACAACCTTCAATACCATAGTCATTCCTTACTTTTTTGTAAAGATTTGGCAATGACTCAAATAAATTGTTGAAGTCATTGCCAGGGAGGTCGTTCAACGACACCCTTAGTTCAGGAGCAGGTCGACCCATTTGATGGCTGACAGCATACACCATATGGATTATTTGAGAGACCGTTGCTAAACAATTGGGTCCAGATGAACACCCTAGGTCCGCAACCCCCATGCTCTTGGGCTGCACCTCCCATAAGATACTATAAATGGCAGCCTCTACCATTGAAGTACCAAATGACATTATTTTTTTCTGAAATCATATCAAACATTTGTGTTTAAGTCAAAAAACTTATGAAAGTGTTAATTATATGTTGATCTGCACAAAAAAAAAATATATGTTGATCTGTTATCGTTAAAAATATATATATATATATATATATATATGTTGATCTGCAAAATTACTTGAATTAGTGAGTTTTTGGCATAGCTAGTCTCGCCTTCTCCTTTATTCATGTGAGGGACTTGCATGATTGGAATGTTTGCGTGTTTGTGTTAGTGGCTTGAATGGGAGCAGGAATGATGGGTATATGTAGACCAAGATACAAGATACAATATATGGTGTTCCCAGTGTTACAAGTTGGTGTCCTTACTTTTCACATTTTAGTACACTCATGAATGAGACGTGAGACATATGATATGTAACAATAAGGTGAATAATTCATGTGATACTTGATGCATAGCGTGGCACTATCAATATAGTCGGACAGTAGATAGTACATTTGTTTGGTTTCCCCTACCTCTATAGGCGTTGTACTAGCGATGTGGAATTCATGTATTATTGTGACGATAGCTTCCATATTATGTTTAGCTTAATTAATTTTCTTTTGCGTTTGATCCAGCATCAAAATACTCAGTTACAACGCCGAAGCAGAAAAGTAAAATGATCATTGCGTTTGACACTCATGATGTTGAATCCTAGAAATTTACTGTGTCACATGTCTTGATAACGTAAAATCCTTGATTGCTTTCAGTGCCTTCTCGTACTCAATTGACTGAATAAAATGTGTACGTCAAATGTCTCACATGAGACGAAAAAAGTTAATAACATAAGGAATACTATGTAGTGCAATAGCGACGTATATAGTAGTAGTACTATCCCGTGAAGAACATTTTGCAAAATCAGAGATTTAATACTATCTTATGTTATCTTAATAATAATAATAATAATAATAATCTTAAATCGTATGTTATCTTAGTAATAATAATATAATATAATCTTAAACATAATATACGAATAGTTAATATAGTTAATGATGTCATAAAAACTCAATTGAGCAATAAATAAATTTAATTTTACTTAATGAATTAAAATTAAGAATTTAATAACATCGTAATAAATTATATTTAAAAATTAAATAATTTAATAATAAGAAACCATTAGGAAACATATTAAATTAATTGTTTCTTATAGAAACACTGTCGCCTCTTTCGATTTCTTCCGAAAACCTTTGCATTCTCCATTAACCAATTCTTTGAGATTTCTTACACTTCTATCGTCTTCCGTTTAAAAGAAATTGGAGGTAAATGACCAATGACAAATTTAGAAGAAATCATTACTTTAATAAATTTTGTTGCTTAAGATATGAAGATAAACATGTGTTATTTAAGTTTTAATTTTAAGTCTTAATTGGAAATTGAATTGACAAATGCTTATATACTCCAATCATGGTTTCATAACTTCAATTGGGTGGTTGTATCATTTGCTTATAGTTGTAATATTAGCTACTTTTTAGTTTTGATTTTGAGTTGCTTTTTGCTTCAACTGCTTAATTGTTTTTTTTCATCAGTGAATTGTGATTTTGTGAGTTACTTGGATGCACACAACTTGTTTGATTAAATGTAAGTGACACTTCTACGGCTATTCTATCCCCATGTAAGGTTTATTTTCTCGTTATATTGGTTGTTCATATTTTGTTGTGAAAAGTTATTCATTTGGCTAGGAATTTACGTAAATTAAAAGTATGACTAATGATTTTTATTTTTTATTTTTTGGTGACAAAAACTTTGTTCGTAATAGTACAGGACTTATCATCAACTATATGCATCATTTGAATAGAGATAGTCATGTCTTAGTTAATTTATATATACATCGTGAGATGTTATATCTTGCCATTTGTTTTAAGTTTAACAGTCTCTTTATACATCACCAATTTTTAGTTTGACAACCTACTTTGAAATTTTAGAATTAATGCCTTGATGGGATGAGGAGCGAGATGATGCAAAACAGATATAGATATAAGTAAATTTCATCCATCAAGATTAAATTTACATCTTTCTCTTACGGGTCAATTTGGTGCTTATACATGCTTTTTAACTTGACATTTTGTAGGATGAGGTGTTTGCAACTCAAATGAGGAAAAACAACCATTACAATATCTACTTCATATGGATACCAATTAACTACTAGATAGGTTTGTATTGTATCATCTAATACTAATTTGCCATCATTTAAATGTTATATATAACTACACTCAAACTATTGTATGGTTAATTAAAAGAAAACATTAAAGTTAAATACTATCATAAGCATTCATTATTTTTTCTGAAAGACTCAAAAAAGCATATTTGATATCCCACATATCAGCTATTAACTATTCTCCTTAGAAAAACTTCTTTGCATAGGTGAAATTTTATTTGTGTCAAAGATAAGGGTTTTTAAAGTTGTCTAGCTACAAAAAGAAAAATGCATGATTGAAGATCAAAGTTTTTAGTCTATCTTCCATAGATCATATTACACTCTAAGGGACTAAATGACCAATGACAAATTTGTGTATGTTGCACCTTTGAACTAATCGCTCTTGGTAACTACTTTTGTAAGTGCAGGCATGATTTTGATAGATTGGTTGATAATTTACCCAATCTACCTGTTGTGACCCATACCAATAAATTACCCATCTGAACTATTACTCAATCCACCTGAACCGCCCATTTGGCCACATTAGCATGATCGTATCATCATTAAAATTGCCATTTAATTCACCATTGGGTTGTAGAATGGTGACTTACTCATTCTCTTATGTGTTTATGCTCAAGTTCAAGGAAGTGTTGATTACAGTAGATACTTGTCAACTTGCTACGCTCTTCTCCCAAGTATGAGTCCTTTCCACTTATTGAGGGCTTAGATTCTCAAAAAGTTCAACAGTTCACCAATTGCATAATATTGTAGAGTTGGTGTTCCGTAGGTTTGGAATTGGATGGCTCTTATTGTTGGAAATCATTGTGCTTTGAGTTGCTTGCATAGGAGACTATTATCTGTCAATTATATGATACTTATTGTTAACGGCAGCACAAATATTAATTTTTATGAAATCAAGACTAAAAAGTAGACTTTTGTGTAGGCGACTATAGATGATTTTGAGTGACTTTTGGATACATCCTAAGCCACTAATTTTCACTCTAATGACTACGGAAGTTAGGATTCATCATCAAACATTAACATCAATTCCCTATTCAGTTAATTCTCATTTTAATCAACATGAATTTTTTTGTGAGTATTGTTTATGCATGTTTGAGCCCCTGATCATGGGCTAACTTCTTAATGTTTGTTTAAGGTTATTTAACATTTAGATGTCGGATATTATTTCGTGATTGGATTTATATACTTTGATTTTACGTTAACGAGTGAACTATTGAGACTTTTGATTGATTAATAAATTCAAGTGGTGAACTTTATTGTTTTGCGATTAGTGACAGCTTTCGTTTAATATTGATTGCTTCACAATTGATTATTTGATTGTGAATTTTAGTTAGATGTAATTGAAAGACTTGAATTGATTTGTTGATTGCTAAAATTGGTGAACCATCATTTAGAGACATCTTGTATGGTTAATGGTTTTTACGTAAGTATAACCACTAGTTCAATTGTGGTTTCATTGGGTATATGATTCATAGTTAAGAGGTTTTAAATTACAAGGACACGTGGATTATATAATCTTAACTAGGTGATTAATTTAGTGAGAACTTGTTAATCCGAATTGTATCCTCTAGGTTGAATAAATCTGATATAGTACTTAATCTATATATCTGATAGTTAGATGTAAATAGCCTAAACAAGCATATTCTCTCCATTTGATTTAATCTATCTTGTATTTGCTTTGATTTACTTTACTCGTTATTTACAAATCATTGACTATATGTCATTAAAAGATACAACAACCCTTATTTTTACTCGTTTTAATTAGTTCCATTTCCATTAGAATAATAACATAAAGTACATTTCATATTGTTTCTTGTGGAGACGATTTAACCAGAATCTTATCATAAGCTATACTAATACATCGATTAAGTACACTTGCCTAGTTGTGTTTCAGTTAATAACTTTGGTAGTTCTCTATATATTTTATAATGTGATTTTAGGACATCATGTAACATCAATACTAACCTTCCAGTTAAAACTTCAAAAGTCCAATTGGTTGCATCGATGAATAGAGATGACAAGCTAGGTGGATTGGGTAAAATTGTGTATATTAATACGGGTTAGAACTTGTCAGGTTGGATTGACTCTACATTTCTTCTATCAAAATCTTATGAATAGTTAGTGTGTCATTTATAATTGATGGGGACGGTACGCCTAATAAATTAGAAAAATATGTATTATCGCTAAAGTGAGATCAAATATATCTTATTTGCTTACATACCATCTTATAATCTCATAACTACTAAGGTAAGTAAGAAGCAATGCATTTTTATATATTGACTAAAAAGTGATTTTTTTCCTTTTTCTTCATATGAAGACTTAATAGGTCACCAAATATAGCTTTCTTCATGGCTTCTTTGCATTCATATGAAGTCCCTACTTGATCTAAACTAAAAGAAGTCTTAACCCTTATCCAAGCAAACCAAACACTTGTTTCTGTCATTTTCATCTCTACTACTTATTTTCTCATTTTCAACTTGTATGAATGCAAGGAAGATCATTTTTTTTTTCTGTTAGTGAGGGAATGAGGCTATTAAGTATTTAATGATTTTGATAATCACTATCATAGAATCTTTTACTAGAAAAAGGGTGATAATTATGGAATTGAAATTGGGTACATGCCTTTCCTGTCTATTTATTTATCTTTTCTTTATATGAAAAGTTATCCATTATCATAAAGTATTAGAAACACAAATAGTTTGATGGTGACCAATTTTAATGAGTAAGGTTTTTATGTTGAATGTGTTACCAGACAACAAATAGTTGATTTATCTATTATACCGTATAAGAGTTATATTATATGTTAGGGAATGGTGGTCTAAATGTTTTATCATGTATATGTTTTGTCTTATCAAGTTTTATGTTTGCAATCGAAAAACAGAGGCTTGGAACCGAAATATTGTTTAGGGTAGCCGAGCTATTACTTATCCTTTTAACCATGGTACTTACCAAAATTGATGTTTATTGTAGCGTGATTTGTCTTAATTATGTATAGTAATCTTTATTATACTTCAAAGTTTAGGTAAATAGTGCATTTTGCTCTATTCATTACGCATTCATGGAAGATATAAAGTTTGTTGTATTCAAATGAAAAGTATTTGTTAAACATATTCAAGCAATTCTTATGATGATTCAATGATAATTGAGAGAGTTTCTTTTGAATGTGTTTTCTATTAAGCTTGAAAACTTTGGAAACTTACAAATGATTACCACTAACTAGCTATTTATACTAATAGACTAGTCACATGGTTAATTTCAATAACAAGGTTTACAATCTAAAATATTATTGCTAACAATCTCCCCCTGATTGTAAACTTTGCTTGGATTGTCTTCACTTCAAGTATGTTTCTTTTAAGCTTGAACTTCGAGAATCTTTTATAAGCTGAAAACCACGTTGAAGCGCATTTTTGACTATTTTGTCTCAGCTTTTATCTTTGAAGTTAACTCTCGAAGATAAATATAAAGATAAATCATTTTCTTGATCTTCAACGACAACTTCTCATCTTGAATGTGTTATTGGAATATTTCTCTTGAAAACTTTCATTTTAAACGCACATTTTACTAGTCTTGATCTTGAAAGTATATCCCAAATGGTTGTTGCCGACGAATACTCTTTTGTGTATTTGATTTTAATGTATGAAAGATTTATGGTTTTGTCTTTGCAATCTTGATCTTTCATTAATACTCTTGAAGCCTCTTTCCTCTTGCTCCCCCTCAAACGAATATTAATCTTCCGATTGAACCATTTTCGAATCTTCACTTGCTCCCCCTTAAATCAATAATCCTTTCATTATAGTAAGCACTCGGGATTTTCAACCTGATCACTTGCTTTCTTTATCTCAACATCCCAAACCTTCATTTCGTTTTCTTTAATTGCAAATCTTTTAATTTCCTTCAAGTATCTATCTCAACATCCCAAAATTTCTTTTCTTTACTATCTTCAAACACTAAATCTTTTCTCCCCCTTCATGATGATTATGATACATCGTGAGCATCATGAATATGGTGTAGCACAGGGTGTTTGAAGAATAGTAGACTCCATCAAACCATCTAAGTAACAACCTTCCAACGTCACAAATCGAAACCTTTCAAGAAATACTATCAAATCAATTATCAAGGATAATGATGCGGAAAAATGATCGTAAACTCCATGTAAAGCATCAATTTTGTAACCAATGGGTAAGACAACAATTCACTTGATTAAATCAAGGAGAAGTTGTTTGTATTTTCAGAAAACACATTTCTGAAAACACTATAACTCCTGGATCACATAGATTACCAGTTTACACATCAATTGAAAACATTAAATGAATCAATTGAGTGACCTACTTTCAATGTTGGGATTGATGTTAGCATTGGTAGGATTTCCATTCAATCATTGTGAAATACCATTTTAGGTATCACTATGAATGTTCCGGCAATATCACATAGATATGCATAATGTCATTAGGCTCTAGACTCAATAAGTGCATGACATGAAGTCAGGGACTGGAGCAGACTTTCCTCTTGTTTCAATATTAACAATCTCCAAACGAGATGTCAATAGATTATGTGTTAAATCTCCGTGAAAAAATGAAACAAGGACTTTTTAAGAAGTACTTGAGTGGCTAGAAGGATAATGTGCATTGCATCACTGGGTCCATGATGTCTTCTTCAATATCATAAATCAACGAATGAAATCCGATAGTAGATGTGGCTACCCGGCAATTACATGTTTAGTGAGGGTTTTCCTTTTCTTTTAACCCTTTCACACAATCCTTACTCAACCTCTCACATTTTTCAACTCCTCCCTCATTTTCATTTGGCATTATTGAAAGTATGCTGATCTGCACTTTTAATCTCCACCAACCCTCTCATTTCGACCTAAGATACCCTTGCATCCTAAATTATGGAAGGTGGCTCCTGTGGTAGATCCAACCGGTTCTGGTGGATCATAGGAGATATTTGAAATCTATAACTCTCAGTGCAGATTGCAGCATTTGCCAACAATTGATCATGTATTGATCATTGTATCACAATGTTGTGAAAAGTGAACTGCGTCGGTTTTATTTATCAAGATAATTTCCTCAAGTTGATTAGCACCGAAAAACGTTGAAAATCTTCCAAAGTGTTTGATAAAGACAAGTAGTTGTAACACTTGGAAGTTTTGATTTTGTACGAGCTCCCCCTCAAATATAACATACATTTCTCAAAAGAAAGTATAACGGGAGCTCGATCTCAAGCAATGAATTCTTTTCTAAAATCATAGAAACGTTCTCTTTAAACGAAAAGATTGTCACTTTTGAGCTCTTTCAATTATAACGAGTTTGAATTGAAATGTTCAGACACCATTTTCATTTGAAGATCGAGTTATGAACCGATGTGTTCATAAGTCCTTTTTGAAATTTAGACAAAACCTTTTGGAACCCATTTAAGCACAGTACCAATGGGTTTTGAAAATTAGAAAACCATTTATAAGTTGTGTCTATTTGGTTTAAAGACGTTGAATTCCATTTGGAATTGAAACTCGGTGTTTCACTTCGAAATAAGTTTCGTGGAATCAACGGTGAGTGAAATCTTTTGGGAATAGTGTTCACAAAATCATTCTTTCTTTGCATCGGATAAGAAACATATTGTGGTGCAAGAGCAAACATCTTCGATCTTGAGTAGTTGAATTACTTTGGTTGGGAAGATTGTTCAGAAAATCTTTGTGTCGGTTTACAAACCTTGGTTTTCTTTGGAAATTGAGAAACCGATTTACGTGAAGTGTTGAAAGCATAAGAATCTGAACGATGAAAATTCTTCTGAGTAAATGTTCCAGTTGAGTGTGATTTCTTAGAATACCTCTTATGGTTTTGCAAAGAATAATTGGTGAACTGGGAAATCCTTTTTGAAAGTAGTTTGGAAGACTTATCCGTGTAAGTCTTCACTGGAACATTCACTTAAGGTTTCAAACTATTCTTGACATTGAAAGCTTTCTTTTGGTCAAACTTGTAACATCCCAAAATTTAAAAAAAAAAAAAAAAAAAAAAAAAAAAAAAAAAAAAATTAATTATTATAGTGTTTTGCGACATAAGGGTAGTGTCGCAGGTATTGGTTGTGCGACACAAGGGTTGTGTCGCAGCTTGTGTCGCAGATCGTGCTGAAATGAAATTATTGAGGTGCTTAAGTGTAATTAGTGGGGTATATATATACATAATTATTTTCTAAACATTTCCAGATACCAAAAATCAAGTTTTAAGAGAGGTTTAGAGAGAGAAATAGGAGATTTAGAGAAAGAAAGTGAGAAGCAAGCTTTAATCCGAAATTAGAGTGTTTGAATCGTGAAATCAAGGTAAAACTCTTGTTATTTGATGCTATAATTGTTAATACTTGTTTTGAATACATTCATATGTGTTAATTTGTGTATTACATGTTGAAATTCGTGAATTTCGGACTTGGGGTCTGCTGTGTTCATCTTTGCGACACAAGGGTGTTCATCTTTGCGACACAGAGGTTATGTCGCAGGTTATGTCGCATTGTTATGTTGCGACACAAGTGGCTATGTCGCACATGCTTATGTTGCGACACAAGGTTTATGTCGCATATGTTTTAGTTGCGACACAATGTTAATGTCGCATACACTTGTTTAGCGACACAAGGTTTGTGTCGCAAGTTGTGTCGCCAGTTTAATGTCGCATATGTTTTAGTTGCGGGACCGCAGCCAGGGGCCAGCTCCTTGGACTCCGTCAGTTGACCCCGAGTGAGTTATTGAGAATGATTTGTATGTGTGATTATTATATAAGTATTAATCACTGAATTATGTAACAGACTACTGACTTGTACTCTGTTTATTCTCAGAAACGCAGAAGACTCAGTGATATAAGATTACTGAGCTTGTAAGCTGGTATCCTCAGGTGAGTGGATCTGCAACTCATAATTTGAGTTAGTTGTAATGGTGTGATTACAACAAGTAACGTAAACCTTGATTGACTATTTAGTCTGAGTTATGATTGAATATATCTGCTTGTTATGCATATGTGGCCTTCGGGCATCTGTGTTATTCAGAGGTCAATTGCGATTGGACTTGGTTACTACTGTGTTCAACACACGTTCCAGATACATGTGTTGTCGCTGGAAAGTGTGTTGTGGTGTTGTAGTGCCAAGTTATCGGCCTATTCTGTATGGGCCTTTACAGATTGTGGTAAGTGTTACTGAGGGCCACCGCGGCTGTAGGGTTCCTCAGTAACCGCCGATCCTCTTGAGTTTATGTGTTTATTGTGCTTAGTGTAAGCAGATTATTAAGCTAAGTTGAATTGTTAGTTGTACATTCATTCACTTAGCTTTGTGCTAATCCCACCATTTCCCTTCCTGCAGGTTATGCATGTCTTTTGTGGGTTGGGCAGGAAGGTGGTTTTGAAGAATGTTTGATACGTGCCATAACTCTGATATATTTATGAATGTTTTGTTAATTAACATGTATGGGGATTTGTATAACAATTATATGTTTTGTTTCAGCAACATTTTAATATTGTAAACTCGCGAAAAATCTATGGTCATTTTGTAAGATAAGTTATAATATTATCTTTTATCCATCGCTTCCGAGTCAAATTACTATTTTTAACCCTGAGGTAATTTAAGGGGTGTTATAAAACTCTTTTCCTAAGGTTTTCTCAAATTCAAGTTCATGGGTAGATTTTGATAATGATGCTGAACTAAATGAAGATAGTGTACTTTGGAGCTGTTCAATAGTTTGTAGAGAGTTGTTCGTTCTTGATCAAAATTTAGTTGTAGAGTGGTTATTTGTTTTTCAAGATCAAAAATTTTATTTTCCAAAATTAAATTTGGAATATAAAGTTTTGTTTTAACCACTTGTTCCATAACCTCATCTTGATCAACAACTGGTGTTAAACAACTTGGAAAATAATCCTCAGAAAGAGGAATTTTCCTTGTGCCATAACTTTCGGTTAATTGAGTGTAATTAAACGAAAATTGTGCGTTTTCTGCTTTTTCTCTATTTAAGTTCTCAATCTCTTTCTCCTCATTAGTTGTTTGTAGAAAAGTCATTTTTAAAATGCTACCCATGTTATCGTGGTTATACAAGGTTGGCACTTTAGAAATTGCTTTCTTCAAATAACATGGATTATCAAAACCTATTCCTTCCCTTGGATTATAAAACTTGATGTCCTTTGGTTTATTTAAGAAAATGGGTTCAACAATTTGACCACGTTTCAACAAAGTATCTTGAAATTCTTTGATTTTGCTTCACAATGATTTCTTTTCATTAATTGCAAAATTATATCTTTGTTGAACAAAATTTGCATGTTCTCTTAATACTTTGCATTCAGAAAAGATACCAACTTCTTGATTCGAAGAAATGTTTTCTTTTTCATATTTTTCAGAACTGGTTTTATAACTTTCCATGTGATTTTGTGAAACCAATTTATCCCGAGTCAAAGTTTTTATCACATCAAGGTTATTTGCTAGATCATTTTGCAGTTTATTAGCCTTTTCCTTTTCTGACTTTAATTGTTGTTGACACTCAGTTAGAACTTTAGAATGTGCCTCAATTTGAGTTTCAAGAATCTTGACTTGTTGCAAAGCATTGGACTTTTCAGCTGACAACTTAATGACTTGAGCATTTTCTTCCCAATATTTCTCTTCCCAATTTCCATAACCGCTTACTCGGCTTTCTTTTTTTGTGCACTGATCATCTTTTTCTCATAATACTCAGATGTTGTTGCACTCTCTTTCTTTTTTAAAGATGATCTTGCTTTAGATTGCTGCTTATCTTTTTGAATCCATCTTGAAATACGTTCCATCTCTTTCTCAATTGCTTTCAATTCCTCATCTGATTCGCTCTCAATTTCGTATCTTGACATCATAGAAACGTTGCTTGAATGGATCTTTTAAAGATTAAAGATTTTGAAGTGTTTAAATAATCCTTTTCTTTAAGAAAAAGTTGATCAAAAATTTCAAATGTTATCCGTAAGAATTTTCCCTCCAAAATTTGTCGAATTTTGCTCGAGTAAACTAAAAATTTTCTCAAACCAAAATTACTCAATGGTTAGCTTAAATTCAAATTTTGAAAATCGACAACTTTTCCCTCCAAAAGACTCAGAAACTGATAAGCTCGTAGAGATAAAGTCTCAGAAGCTGATATGCGACACAGTAATAAGTTAGCAGAAATAAGGTCGTAGAAGGAATAGTGTTGCACTGTAACAGCTTCTTCCTGATCCGAAAACAACCAAGAACATAAAAACGAAATTCTGATCAATTGATGAAATTGTAACCTGAACTTGATTCCTTGATGATCCTTAGCATTAATAAAACACTTTGATCGGTTGAATTTCGCTTAAACAAGTTCAATCCGTGAGAATTTGAATTAAAACCACCATTTTTAAGCTAGAATCAAACTTGAATTTCTGAATGATTTGACCGTGAATTCTTCAATCAATCTCTTGTATAATACTTGTTGAACCTTCGTTGATCTTTTACTTGAACAGAAACACACAATTTAGGTGAGTTTGATCAAAAATTCGAAAGTTCTTCTTCAAATACCCATTTTGTGATTTACTTCAAATTGATGAATTATTGATTGAGTTTTTCGAAATTGATGCTTGATTCTTGTTCCTTGATCAATAGTCTTCAATTCTAAGGGTTACTTTCACCATAACACAATCAAATCTCTGAATTTGATATTTAAAATCACGAATTTGACTTTTTGTTGACTTTTTCTTTGATGAATTCTTGATGCTTCAATATGTTTTTCCTTCTAATATTTAATCACTCAAGCTCTAATACCAATTGTTAAACATGTTCAAGCAATTCTTATGATGATTCAATGATAATTGAAAGAGTTTCCTCTGAATGTGTTTTTCTATTAAACTTGGAAACTTTGGAAACTTACAAATGATTACCACTAACTAGCTATTTATACAAATAGACTAGTCACATGGTTAATTTCAATAACAAGGTTTACAATCTAAAATATTATTGCTAGCAGTATTTCTGAAATTTTGATAAAGCTAATGGACTAGTAAAAAAATGAAGATGTCGGGATCCAAAGACAGATTGTGTGGTTCCGAAATTCTTAGACTTTGGAGGTTGGCTATTGAGGCTGCTATGAGCTAATACGTAGTCTTTAAATACTTGAACTTCATATTTCATTGCATATGTTTTGCATCATATAAAATGTTAGACTTTTATCATTTACAGAATATGCTATAATGAAAATCAAAGAAAATCCAAAGATCCGAAGACCCTTGTGTATACACGGGTTCGAAATCTAGTAAATATAATATAAAAAATTGGTCGATGTTGTTATTGAAAACTCAATTAGCCAATGAAATTATTTAATTTTGTTAAATTGACCCAAATTAAGGAGATGATGACATCACAAGAGTTAAAATAAAATAATAATTCAAATAACTATTTTATTAATCAAAATTAGATAACCCTTAGAAAAAATATATCATTATCTAAATTCAAAAGATTTATTCCATATATTCTGATATATCCAAATATAAAACAAAAATGATTTCACCTTTGACTACAAGTAACGAAACCGGTCAAAATTTATAAATGTAATTTATAAACATGAGTAATTGTACATTGTATGGAGTGACGGAGAAAAATAGAAAAGTTAAAGATATCAGTTTTAGATTTTATTTGTTATTTAGGAGCATAAGATGGTAAGATATATAAAATTCACGGTTCGGCCCCAATGATAATATAAATAAAATAAGATTTTTTACTTTCAAAAATTAGTTCCTACTAACCGATCAAAACTCTCCGTCTACCTATTAACTATATTAATCGATAAGAACTCTCCATCTACCTAAAATTTTGATACCATCTATATCTCTATATTATTATTTAGAAATCTTTATATACAATTAAAAGAGAATACGATGAAAGAATTTAATTCTTTATTGGTTTTCACCATTTTATAATCCAACAATCTTAATTTCTTTCGTATAATTATAATTTTGACCCCTTAAATATTTGATGTCTTAATTTAAATTAAAAAAATAGACCAAATATTTTATTCATTTATAAATATTAAAGAGTCTATAAACTATATAAAAAAATCGACCAGAATATTTTATTTATTTTATTAAAATTAATTCGTCCCGCGTTATAACGGGTCTATAAACTATATAAAAATAAAAAAGTATACCAAATAAAAATTAAATTCGACCCACGTCATCGCGGGTCTATAAACTGTATAAAAAATAGGCGGCAATATTTTATTCATTTATAAAAATTAAATTCGTCCGGTATTATTACAGGTTTATAGACTATATAAAAAAAAAGACCAGATATACTATTCATTTATAAGAATTAAATTTGTCCGTATTATCGCAGGTCTATAAAGTAGCAACAATCAACATTTCTTTCGTCTAATTACACTTTTGACCCTTAAATATCTGATGTATATGTTTAAATAAAAAAAGGCGGTCACAATAGAAAAAAATCGACTAAATATTTTATTCATTTATAAAAGTTAAATTCGTTTCGTCTTATCGAGGGTCTATAAACTCTATAAAAAATTAGTCTCCAATCGAGTAAGATATTTTATTTATTTATAAAAATTAAATTTATTATATATTATCACGGGTTTACGATCTAATTAAAAATTAGAGAAAGATCCTTTAATGAAAATCGACTTACAATTCGCAGCGTGTGTATGACTCTCATGCCAAAAAAAAAATAAACAATCACAATTGCACACCATACAAGTACTATAATGCACAGACGAAAGTTAGAAGCAACATATTCACATTAAAGTTTACGTCACATGTCTTTTAAGACAAAACTATTCATCTCAATTAAGTTTAGCTTATGTTATCGATTTATTATAAATTGCCAAAAGTATATATTTTAGAATTTTGATCCTTACAAAAAGATAAATACATTATGTTTTTATATTTTTTTTTTACTCGTGTATTATTCTTTACAATAAATATAAAGGTTGAAAAATACGTTTAATTATTCTTATTATTATATTATCAATATTTATACACTAGTTATGTAAAATAAAATAGTTATTCAAATCTAATGAAGTTTTCTTTTTGTTAACATGTATAGTGTATACAATCTCAGTTTTGTTATGATAACGTGAATAAAAGGTAAAAATATTTACAGACTGACAACTCTAATCCAGAATCCTCTTAATCCGATGCGACCCTTTCCCGAGGATCACACCTCAGACAATTGAAACTCGCCGAGTTCATGCGTTAGAGTTTAAGCTTTGTATTTAGTGTCTACCACATGTTCAACCGTGTCATCATGAGTGAATACCTAACGTATCTCAAGGAGCCAAAAAGAAGATCAAGAAACTTGTTGATCAAGTTTAGTAATATCAAGCACCTACAAGTAAGTATCTATTAAATCTAACTTATTATGTTTAATTGTTTTTATGTGTTTTGTTATTGTATCAAGATCTTGGTCAAAGGTTTTCATCAATATGATTGATTTTTATTATTTGTTTTTGATGTCAATTGTTGCCGGTGAATTTGTTAACTGGACAACTATTAACCGTACATGATATGCATTAAGGCCCTTCGGTTCGTATTAATTGATAAAAAAATATAGGTTCTAACTATTATCGTTGGTTTATTCAAGTTTCCTGTTATGAGAATCTAATTTTTCATCATCTGATACTTTCAATTCAAAGAGGGTATTGATGACTAAATAAGCGACATGGAAATAAATGAGTATATGAATCCAACACTTCCTTTTTTTAGAAAAAGAAAAAAAAAGAAAGATAGTTTGATATCCGACATCCAGGTGTATACCTGGGTCTACAATCTAGTAGTTTAACATTCAATATTCAAAAAACGAAATTATTAAAACTTATAATCAAGCTTAGAAATGTGACATTGTCATTGTACATATTGTCTACTTATGGCAATAAATTTTTTCCAACCCAAAACGACAAAATTAAAGGTCTATTGAACATGGACTCGTTTCTGAGTATTTGGGAGGTGTTTACGCTAACTTTTGAAAGAAACTTGTGTTTATGAGTTGGCCAAGAGACAAGAGTTCGTTAGAGAAATAGAAGAAGGTCGAGTAATAGAGTTGGAAAGATAGTCGAGTTGGGAGTTTAAAATGGGTTGGGTTGACCTTAAATATTTTTGAAAATAATAATAATAATAGAACAAAAATAATAATTAAAGAAAAAAACGAAAGAAACATTAGCGGTGGTTAAGATGACAAAAACAATGTTGTTACAATAATAATAATTAAAACCTTTGAATGAAACTATATACGAGGTTGTAACCATTACAAATAGACTTTTGTCACACGTTTGACCCATCCTTAGCAGGGTTATTTTTTTCAAAGAAAATAAATTGACAAAATTTTAAAATTCGTGGAATCTTAACCCAAACAGTACTCCATAAAAAAAGTAATATTATCCACCAGTTATTCCTATAATACTCCATTATACTAGAGTTTGATGCTTGATAATCACGTGGATTATACATGTATACTTAAATGAAGATCATTGAAGGATTGCACATAACTACATAAGCATCGAAGGTCATTGAAGGATTGCACATAACTACATAAGCATCATTCGACCAGATCTTCTAGATTGTATTCTCATTTTTCGGCCTCGAGCAACTTTACTTGTTTATGTTGACAATTTTATGGTACTGATCTGAACTATAAGCATATTCCATATAATGAACCAAATGAACCAAGTATCTGATGTACCCACCCCACATTTTGAAGCGGTAATTTTGACCCATTTAGATATCAATAGGTATGATTTGGGTTTTTTTTCTCCTTACAGGCCAATGGGTACGTAAAACGAAAGTGTTGAGCTAAAAAGGCAGTAGGCCAAATGGGTTGAAGTTATCCCAAATAAGGCTATAGAGATGTTTTCAAGGTTAGACATATAGGAAGAGATGCAAACACAGACTTCCTGTAGTCAACAAAGAATAAATTTCTAACTCGAAATTTAGTTTCTTGGTTAGAACCTTTGTTGTTAATTAGAAAATTGTCTATACATGAATACTTAACAAAATTTGATGCTAGCCTAATTAGAAAGTCCATTGAATCAGATATTGTGAAAATCCGATAAGGTTTCAGTGTTCCTACATATGTTTTAACGACATGAAAGATGAGCATACAGAATTACTATGCACCTACATCTACAATTAACAAAAAAATCACTACCTCTTGTTGCATAAGAATAATTAAAATATTCGTACATACATTACATTTCAAAACCTACATTAATAAGTATAGAAGTTGTTTAAAAAAATGCATAGATACATACATACATACAATAAATCGTTACTTTCAAAGTATCGGATTTTGATATAAATGATTCTTACCAAAAACATAAATATGATATAAATGATTCTTACCAAAAACATAAATATGAATCTCTACAGTGTATTTTCTTTGTAGATATTAGTGACAAACTTCAAAGGCATCTAGTTCCAAATCTTTACACACATGCCCCAAAGTGATTTCATATGCAAAATGTGATTAAAATCCATGAGTTGGTAGTTTTTAGCAGCAAAATTGCTTCCTCTGCTACATCAAGAGTCAAGACACATTCATAGTTAAATCATGTCACAACATTATATATTTTTATTTTGTCGTCCCAAGAAATGGCATAAAAAGTAGGCGCTTTTCAAGAAAGTGCAGAAATAATAAACATACCAGAGACTTCACTTGTTTTTGTGCATCTACGTATGCAAGAAGTTCATCTTGTTTCATTAGAGATTCATGCAACGCCTATGAAAGATGGATAGCACAAGGGCATTAAAATCGAGTTTTTTCACTTGTTAATTTTGTAATTTAATTCATGCTTCTATGATAATGCTATAATCATGTTAAAGAATTGTAAATGTAATGAAATGCTTACCTTTTTTGTAGCAATTAGCTCGGCTTCTAAAGCGTCTACACGACAAACAGCAGCTTTTAGCAGATCCTCCTTGTCATTAGGCAACTCTGCCGATTTTAACTCCAAATTGCTGACTTTGCATTCAAGATCATTAAGCTTTTGCCTTACAGATGATAGATCCATCTCCGACAAAGAAGATACCCGAGAGGGACTTTGTCGCACGAGAGTTGGTCTACTTATTAAAAGAACCGTTTTCTTGGCGAAACTGGATATGAAAGTAAAGAAGGATAAGAATGACATCAACGAAAACCAGATATGAGCATGAGTTCTTCCCCTCAATGTTTGTGCATCTGCAACAGGACAAATTAAATATTAATGCGATTCCACGCTTTTGTATTGGATAAAATGTTCACTTTTGCTAACCTTCACCCATATCGGGCTCTTGAAGAGAAACTTCTTGTTTATTTCTTTCATTGTCAACTTTATCGACTTGAATATCCTTTTCATACTGGAAAGACAATGAGCACTAACTTGTTAAGATAAAAAAGACAAACTCATTACCATAAAAGTAAAACTATAGAATTCAAACATCACATAAAAAGAGTAAGGATTGATCGTTATATTAAACTTACGTCTTCAGAAACAGGGGCCAATTTTGGATCGGTATTACATTTTGTACCTTTAGAAGCGATCTCTTCAATTTCTGAAGCCGATTCTGCAGCAGATACCTCACTGCTTTTCATCTGAATCTGTGAGAGTATAAATCAATTACTTCGGGAACTAATGTACAGATCTAAAGAAGATACGAAATAAAAATAAAAATAATAATAAAAAGAAAATCATACCATAGGAGAACGATCTTCACCGTCCGTTCTCCCCTCCCTGCTTAATGTTGAAATGTCTTGGACTGAACATTTTGCTTTGCCACTATAAACCAGCTGCATGAACCAAAGATGTATGAGTTCAAATATAGACCACAATATTAGAGGTTACAATGTTAGCAGGTGAGGTGGGTTGGGTAACAGTAAAAATGGGTTCGGGTTGAAACGGGTCATTTTTTAGTATGTGTAAAAACGGGTCGGTTTGGGTTATGCATAGAAAATTGACTCTGGTAAAATTTCTCCCATTTGACTCGTTCCCCTTTGAGCAAAACTACACTATTTGACCCGTCATGATAAATCAAACATAAATCAGCCCATTTATACATAAACTATTCAAGTTGCCACCTCTACACAAGATGTGTGGGGTTAATGTCATAATTAATTTACAGCTAAGATAACTTACCTGCAGTATATTGTGGTCTTGCCATGGCCCTTTATCAGATTGCAGACAACCCCCTTGATCTGCACAGTTACACTTTCCACCCAAAAATTCTGGCAACTCGCTACGAAAATACAAATATTGTTTTAAATTTATGTTTTGGAAAAAATAAAACCATATCATCCATAACTTATAAAGACTCACCCTGCATCAATTACTTCAAGCAAGGTGCTTTTATATTTATGTCCAAGAACCTGAGAAATAAATTTAGTTTAGAAGATATTATTGCATAATGGAATATTTAGGAGTTATTTAAGCTTACATGAATTTTGGATCTAGTTTTTGGATCAAGAAAGCTCTGGATTGCTTTCCAAAGCATTTTAAAGCCAGGACCAGCGTTTATTATATACATTCGGCCAAGGGTCTGCATAGTTTAATCTATCATTATAAATAACGAAATATATATGGAAAAAGATAAAAAGGTAAAATAGCCTAGTAAACTTGCGTCAGGATTGTGTGGTAGGGAATACCTCAGGATAGTAGTCATTATCAATCTGCTGCAACTTCGTGATAACATCGATAGCAGACCTAGTTAGGTTCTTCAAACCCTAACACGTAATAAATGAATAATATAAAATTGATTTAATATCTATGAACTGTAACCAACAAAGCTATATGTAGATAACGAGCATACCACGCCTTGAACGTCTAAAATTGTTGTACCAGCAGTAATACATCTACGTGCAGCCACAGTGCAAGCCGGAAACCTGATAGCAGTAGTTCTCTCAAACCCCTGAACATGATATTTTACGTATCGCTCTAAGGTCGTCACTAGCATAACCTTATCAGGATCAGCTTTTCCCAATAGTTCTATATAAATAGGCCTTCCTTCCTTATCGACACCATGATAGCCTTGAGGGTAGTGCTGCAGAACTTCATTCAATTCGTTGAACTCAAAATCCTGTTGAAACATGAAAAATGCAACTTTTCAGAAGCACGTTACATAGACAGCAAGTGTTTTTTTTATCGATAATTACCTCAAAAATATTGTCGATACCAAAGGATTTTCTCCACTGAAGCATGTTAGCCCACATGTGTTTTGATTTTTCAATATCAAAGTTCCTAGCTTTTAAGAACCTGCTAGACATGATAGTTCGGAAAGAAACAATGAATTAAATATGGATGCATGGGCAACTTGGGTACATGTCAAAATGATAACTTTCATAGCAATAGGGGGTCAAAATGAGTCAGATTGAGTTGGCCTGCAAACAATTTGTCTATAGAATAGTAATTTTCAATTAGAATTACGAAATTATACTTCCATTATCCCAAAATAAATATTCACCTTTCCATTTTAGTTTGTCTAAAGATTTGTCCAATTCTACTTTACCATGTTTCTCATTCTACCATTAGTTATACATTTTCACAAAAATACATTCCTATAAGAGTTTGTATTTAGGTTAATACAAAAATTATACTATTAAAAGGTAAAACAGTTACAAATTACAAATCTTTAAATAATTTGTGTGCCTTTTGTCTAGTGTTTATTTTGTGATAAAGTGAGTAATACTTTCGGCAATTTTTTACCCGTTTGACCCATTTGACCCACTTGACCCATTTCCATCTTTAGTTAAATGTTTTATTGGTTGACCAAAATCGCATTAGTAAATGAGTGAAATTTTCACTTTCCAATAAATAGCAGAAAATGTGGAAAGTTTGGATTCATTGGCACATACATATATATATATATGGATAGAGCAATATTACCTCAACAATGTATAATAATCATCAAATTTTTCTGGTAGCAAGTCATCAACTACCAGCACTTGTCGAAAACTATCTACTCCAATAACCTCTTCAGGATCACGTACATCTTCGATTGGAATGGTATTGCTTTTCTTCCTACTCTTTTTCTTAAGAGATCGCCGAAGTCTACTTGCTGCCTTTTTTAACGTGCCCATTCTACTCTTTTTTTCTTCTCCGGATATTTCAAAATCCGAGTTATGTTCATTGCATTCATAATAACTTGATGTGCCTTCCCAGACTGCAGATTCAGTTAAGGCTTTAGTCAGGAGTGTAACTATGAAGTGAGTGTTAGGAAATGGCACAAACACAATAACTGCGTATGGATAAGTGATCACATTAACATGCTATAAAAATGGCAACACACACATACACAAAATTGAGAAAGAAAAAAGATCGAAACAAACGCAATTTACATGGTTGAACCAATATATCAGGGTGATCGAGCTAGTCACCAGTCCACGGCCCCACTAGGGAGTCTATATATGTTATGGATACATTTCATAGGAGATACATTTAAGAAGCCGGAGTAGGTCAATTCCCATACAAGCCACACCAATAATTTTAATATTTGTTCCAAGGGTGGCTCCCCAAGCTCGAATTTAGACCATCCATCAACAATGGGTTTCCACATTTAACATTAAATTCTCTTCTTCAACCAACCAATTTTCAACCTCACTTTTTATATCTCTAATCTAACTACATATAAAACATCTCTTGTTTTATATTAAAACTGAAATAAGGAGTGCTAAAGGTGCATTTAGCCACTAGAAATTTCCTCTTTTCCAGAGAATTTTTTTAAAAACTGAGAAAGTAGAAAAACGTGTTCAAATTTGTCTTTGCTGAAAAAATATTTCTAAGAAAAGAAAAATCTATGGTTTCTCTTTTATAACTACAAACGTGAAATGATTTGCGGTCGTCTACACTTCCTAATCTAGAAAATGAAAGCTAAATCTCTTACAATTAAATGTGTTTTCTGAATTTCCATAAGTTTTTAAGGACATAAAACATTTCTCAATCTCTAAAAAGTTAGAAATGAAAAAACGGAGATATATTTATATAACTAAATGCACCCTAAATGTTTAAATTGCCCTTGCAAAATCATTCAATGTCTCGATACATCCTAATTAGAAAAACCAATTATACATCCTAATTATTATTAATCTCTACGTCTAACTAAATAATTATAAAAAACAATTACAACAATTCTTAGCAGTATACAAACAACCTAAAAATAATTAGTTACTCAACGACAATAAATGCAATTGCTTGACTCAATAATGTCCCAGAAATTATTCGTACGCGTGTGTCATGCTAGTATAGTTAATCGGCCCTAAAATGAATCCGAATTCAATAGTTTTCCTAATCAACTGAAATTTATTGCAGACAGTTAACCACAACCACAATCACAACCACACAAAATTAAATGAATTTGAGTTCCCAAAGTGATGTAAAAAATCAAAAAAGTAGTAAGAAATTAATACTCACAATTATGAGGAACGAATCGCTCATCTGCGTCGGACATGCTGGAAAAATGTCCAAAATTGAATTGAAGAAAGCGTTTGCACCAACTGTTGAAACTCTGGACGTTTCTGATAAAGTCATATAATTGTATCAGAAAGCGATTTATTTCATTTTTTATTTAATATTTATTTGTTTTTATTTATTTACTCCCTATTTTTTATTTACATGGCGGGAATTCTCGTTAACTTTTTAAGTTCTATATTACTTCGTACGCCTCAAATTTATACTCCAC
Organism: Logfia minima; assembly: GCA_963921325.1. Classification (NCBI taxonomy): domain Eukaryota; kingdom Viridiplantae; phylum Streptophyta; class Magnoliopsida; order Asterales; family Asteraceae; genus Logfia; species Logfia minima. The sequence continues at coordinate 6,714,999 of OY992767.1, forward strand.
TTTTTTCATTTTGCTAGTTCGCTTTTAAATCTCAACTAATCAAAATAATGTTATTTGATTGAATGGTGTAATGATTATAGTTTTTTTAAAATGTATGTTTTTTACTGTGTTTATTTGTTGAATTTGAAACGGAAGAAGAATGTTTTATCTTTACTTTTTTTAAAATCAAATTTTATTACTTACAGATATATTGAAGAATTTATTTTTAAAATTACGTATGTTTTTAAAATGAAGTGATTTGTACACTACTAAAAGTAATATATACACCACATAATCATTTAACCAATGCAGATTGTACGATACTGTGTGTATATATACATTATTGTGGTGTACACATCAATTTTAGTGTTATACAAATTATCTCCCTTTTAAAGTGTAAAAAAGAAGACGTGCATTAGGACACATTGCGGACAGTTTCGAGATGTACATCCAAGCAGCTCTAAATTTATACTACAGAAAGTATTAGAGGCATCGTTTACAGAATATTGTATCTTTTTATTAGATTAGATGTATGGATATATGATGACTTGATGAGAGTAATAAGCAACTTAAAAATGAATATAATTGCGTGTTGAATGCTCTATAAGTTTTCGTGGGGAAGGAAAATGCGACTTGTTGATGTGATTCGTGGAGGACAATAAGAATATGCGCATGCTCACTAGCATCTTTGATGTCTTGATACCAATAATCACCTTGTATATGTTAAATCTTTTGCTAATAACAAATACATCATTTAAGTTTAAATAAAAAAATAATAGTGTTATCTATGTTTCACTTGATTTTATAATAATTTCAGGATTTGCATGTCAATAACGGAGAAAAACAAAAGGATGACGGAAATGAGTAGTGAGGTTTGAGAACCTCCGATATACCAAATCACAATGGATCGAATAATTAAAAATTATAACAGAATGCGTTGGTCATTAGAAGGAAGACTAGTATATACATCAAGTTCAAGTCTCAGAGTATTCTTAAAGTGGATTCTTCCTAGCGGTGAAATGAGACTTATTTCTAAATTTCATTAATTTCAGTGATTGAACTGATGGCAATGAGGGCAACTAACTGACTATATAGACATACGAACTAGTGGAATTCCTAAACTTAAGCTTAGCTGTCGAAGTGCACTATCAAAGTTCTGTCTCTTACGGCAATTTTGTCTTTGCGGGATTAGCTCTCGAAGTGCATTAGCCGACTTATGTCTGATGGTTGGATGATTAAAAGCTATTAAATGTTTCACATCAAATTTTAATAAAAAAAAAATTAACAAAACCTTTACTTACAATGATAAAAAGATTTTCAAAGCTTTTCTTTTCAAAAATCATACACACACTTTCAAAAAAGCTTTTCATATATGACTTGAGATTTTTTAAACTTTTGCATAAAAAGTCTTTCCTCCAATAAAAAAAAACTTTTCTAATACCTTTTTACATAAATTTTATTTTTAAAAGTCTTTATTGAAAATGTTGTTATGAATTACAATTTTGAAATCAGGTTTTGGACATGTAGTTTGATTGGTTTTTAGATGGAATGACTTTGCAAAAAAATTGCATTAATTTCTCATGATTGATGGACACTTTCCCTAAGCACACATTTAAAAAATACACTTTAAGATGATAAAGTATTCATGATAAAGTATTCGATCATAAATATAGAGAGAGAGGAGGGTAGTGTTGAAGAAGATTTGATTATTTTATACCTTGTAATCACTTAACCAAGTAAAATGTTAAAATCATGATATTTTGAATGATAAATAAGTATTTGGACTATGAAACATAAGAATTTGAAATATTCTTAATATATTTAAGGGTATTTATGTCTGGTTATTAATCATTTGTTCCTCCTTGTATCCAAAAATATATAACAAATTTTCATTTTTCTGAAGTCAAAGTCCTATTTAACCCTCTCTTCTTAATCTTACATTCTTTATACTATCTAAACCAAATTCACCAATTCATCCGAACTAGATATTGAATTAAAAGACTATTATCAATCTCTAATTCTAACTAAAATTAATAAGTCAGAAATTTCACGTTGCTGCATCCTAACTTAATGTCGTAAGATCGCAATTTTAACAACATAGTTAAAAAAATCACATAAAGGAGTACCCAAACGGTCCTACGTGAGTATATCAGAGCTCAAAGTAAAAAAAGAAAAGAATGAGTAGATTATCTATATGTATAACACTTATAAAGGGTTTACCTCTTTTCCTTAAACTTTATGCAAAATTTCAAAGTTGCTCTAACATTAATTTGAATAAATTTGAAAACCATAAGTTATCTAGGTAACTATAACAACTCTTTAATAATTACAATTCGAATACTATACACGACCACTATTTATAAATAAAATTTTAATATTATTTAAATAAGCACTACCTATTCACATCATAAAATATAAAACTATGTACATATGTATCCTTAAAATTTCATACACATCTCTCAATAGATAATTCAATAATAATATATAAATATAAATATAAATATCATAAATAAAACAATGCAACAAATCAGATTTTTGTTTCAAAAAGAAAAATTACATGTTTTGAAATCTCTTAACTATATATGCAAATCATGTTTTAACAACATAAGAACACACTACTTATAATGTGAAAATATATATCGACATGCTAGGTTTTTTAAGTTCCACATAAATAGTAATCCGAACCTATATTTCAACATTCATCAGGTCAATACAAATATAATATGTTGACTTTCAAACGTAAAGTACCGCATTGCGCTGAATATCTACTAGTGTACAATAGTTTATGTGATAACAAAACTGGATTTTCAAGATACACAACAAACTGAGACTAATTACAATTTAGCCCCCATCACGAAGTACGGACATTTTATACAACTCGACTGAAAAACGACATTTTATACAGCTTGACAAACTGACAAACGTTTCGTGTCATTTTCTCAAGAAATAGACATGAGACACTAGCCCAGAAATAGACATGAGACTGACACTAGCCCAGAAATAGACATGAGACACTAGCCCAAATGTCCTAATTCAAAACAGTTGCTATTATGCTCAAATACAAATAAAATTCGTGCTCAATGACTAACGCAACAATGAAAGTTTCGTAAGGCGACTGGAGGGATTCATATTCTAACTATGCGATTTACTCTGATGTCACCATTAAACTCAGTGTAAAATTTATGCTTCAAATTATATTTTCTGTTGTAAGATGATGTTGGATGTGTTTTTCATATTCAAGTGTTTGTCTGCCTTTGTACATGCGGTAACAAAGTAAATTGACTACATTATTAGGTATATCAACTACTACCTTAATTGTAAAATTCAACGACAGTTAGAACTAGTTGAGAATTGGGTAGATTTTTCTTTCTTAAGGTGATGTAGAAACCATGCAAATATGCAGAGTTTTTCATCAACAGGCATGAAACAGGAATGTCCAGACAGTTATATCGTACTACAGTTTACAACACATATTTACAACCCTTTAATACATACACATATTTTCAACTAAAGGAACCCGTATAATAATTACTTTGAGAGACCAATTATGTACAGATCCAGCACCCTGCAACAAATACATAAACATTGTCAAATGGTTACTCCGGAAAATTAAGCACCTAAAAACACATGATTACAAAATTATCAAGTTTAGTACTCGTCTAGTCCTGTGAGTAGAGTGAATCGTTGTTAAAACACAGTCACCAAGACTTAAAGGAGGTTTTATGAGTACTAAAAGATTTGACTGGATAACCATTGACCCGCATCACTAATTCAACCTTCCCTATCCGTTTAAGCTAATTTCTAACCCATTGGGAAATAAAACATAGCCTAAATCCATTATCATTCATGGGTAATTAAGTTGACACTATTATTTCTAATCTTACATGTACACATTAAAAAGATAGTCACCAAGACTTCATGGGTACATGAATCGTTGTTAATGATCCCCAAAGACAAGACCGGAGACTACAGCAACTAGATGTTTGATGCTGTAAGAGAAAACAGTCCTTGATATTGGTACAGAAAGTGGTACTTCACCTGTTATGCCCAGTTCTTGTTGGTTCGAAGTTGAGTGAGCTTGTCCCTCCATTGTGCTGTAAGACATCACAAAATACCACAGCATCAACATCATGGTAGAAGACAAATGATACGAGAAAAAATAAAACCTGAACAGGGTAGAGAAATACAAATTTATAAAGTGCAATCCTTCTAACTGCGTGTTGGATTTTGTTCTTCCTATGTAGAGGTGGCAAATTGGGGTTTCGTCTGGGATTTTGTTTTTCCTATGTAGAGGTGGTAAGTGGACGGGTTGCGAAACTTCAAAAGAATCATAAAATAGAGAAGTTTTGGTCTAGTTGTATGTGGTAGTCTGGGTACACCCGTAAGACTTCTTTTTTCAAAAGTCCAATTTTAATAGATAAATTAGTCTGTCAATATGATTATAAAATTAAATCATTGAAAAGATAATCTACTTTTCTGAATGAGAATAAGTAGATCCCGCGCATTAAACATGACTTGGGGCAACTTTCAACTTGTTTGAACCATTTCCTTTATAGTTAATGTTTTTGTTTACCCATTGGAGAATAAGGATAACCCAAACTGGCCCATCCGTAAGTAATTGGTCGAAATTGCCACCTCAAGTACTAGACTAGGAGCAATAACATGTTTAAGGATGTGATATTAAACTCACCAGCATCTCTGTAGCGTTCCTCAACAGCAGCAATAAGCATGTTCCGAACAAGATTAAACTCCTTGGTTTCTACGCAAGGCTGCCCACTTGGTCTGTAACCATTACAATCTTAGTTCAAATCTATAAACAAACCTTATACTAGTAAGTGTAAAACTTAAAAAGTACTGTACATAATATACCATTTTGTTCTCTAATTAGATTAATAACTTCAAACTTCCAATAGTTCAATAAAAATACGTATTTTTCAACCAATTTGATACTTGATTACGTGAAACTGGAAGGATATGTAGGTTACCTGTCCAGCTCTTTGAATATTAAACCATCTGAGGAAGGAGCCTGAAACGAAGGCTTTGCAGATTCAACAATCTTCATTCCATCACTATATGCCAAGAACTTGTTCACCTGTATAGGCACCTGAACACATGATAATAACAATAAATCTTCTTCCCAGATGTAACGAAATGGGCAGGCAAGACAGACGTAGGTAACGGGTCAAACAGGTTTGAAGGTTGAAACTGGTCACTTATTAGTGCTGCTCAAAAACGATATGGCTCAGGTTGACCCACCAACACCTCTTTGGTGCATTTCTTGAAAAAGGTTAAAAATAATTCACGTGTTAACTAAGATTACTAAAGCAGTATTTTTACAGTAATAATCTGGATCGTCAAAAAAAAAGGGTTTGGAGGTTTGGACGACTTTCAACCCATTTGACCCATACGCCTTTTAGGTGTTCATTTACAGCTGTGAGGTAAAATACAACCCAAATTGGCACAATAATAAGTAAATGGGTCAAAACTAACACCTCTAGTTTCTACTCTTAAGATGGCGTACCTTGCACCTCACAGCAATATTGATGGCATCTGATGGACGAAGGTCAAAGCTAACACACTCGGTTTCATCATCCACCTGAAATTATAATCACCACCACAACAAAGCCCTGTAAACATCTGTGAATCAAATATCTCAAGCATCAAAAGGTAGCTAGTTTTTTCAAGTCCATACCTTTGTGAGATATAACCGAGCAAAATATGCCTCATGTATTCTCTTAGTTACTCGAACAAGCTTCACCTGAACACAGCATAAAACAAATGGATGACCAGAGCTATCGATACTATGTACTCAAAAATTACAGTTTTATTTTATAACAATATTATTTACCAGTGGTTTGACTTATCTTAGATTTACGGATAACAAAAAGTAATTGTATATTTCAGTTTAATCTATTACTCCGTATTTTAAACATCACCGAATGGCCTAGTGGTAAGGCATCTTGTTTCCTCACAAGAGGTCTCAAGTTCGAACCCCACTAGGTAAACATCTAGGGGTCCAGGGAAAGGATCGGAAACGGTCACGGGATACCCCGGTTAGGCCACGTACATCTGAGCAAAAAAAGCCCTCCCCGGATAACCTGAATAGGGAAAACCTCCTCCATTTACCCATTTCCGATTTTATATTTAGTAAATTTACAAGATTTAACATTTTGACAGTCTGCTGTACCAATGAAGCTTGACACTCAGGTTCAAATCCGAACATAATGTGTCATTCTTCTTCCCTTTGTTGCGTTTTTTATAAATTTATTTTGCTTTACTTTAAAAAGGAACATTTTAACAGTCACAATACGAGTCACTAGTCGACAACTTTTTAGAAAAGGTCAATTACATACATTCAAACAGCTACGTTAGTTAATTTACCAACAGTATCTAGAGGTTCTACATTCAAAATCTGCTTTACTTTCCAAAACTTAAGCACTTAAAACTTAAAAGAACAATCAGCCACTTACTTTATAGCCCATCTTATCGACCATTTCCTGCACCACTTGATACATAGTTGGCCTAGCCTGAAACACAGCACAACATTTTCTATCACTGAAGGAACACATACATAAATAAGCAAGAAAATTATAAAATTGATTACTCATCCTAAACTAAAAAAGGTTAAAGAACTAGCATACAATTTGAACATTGCGAATTGCTGCCATAAGCAATACACTCGGCATCTCCACTGCAAGAAAATACAAAATGATCTAAGCAAGACCACATAGATGTAATTCCAAAAATAATAAAAATAAAAAGGTAGAAAAAAAATACTAAGTGGTGATTAGTATGTGCATACAAACAATTATAGGAAGTAAAAGGCCCGTCCCGTCTTCCATCTTCAATACAATTGCAGGATGCGGAGCATAATCGGGCAAATGGCTGCTTTGAGGATTGTTATATGCACATCTTAGATGCCTACCATCCCTCATCTTAATCATAAACCCCTCTGGCCCGCTCTTCACCTCAACTGTGTAGCAAATTAATGTTATCTTCGAATAAAACAATGAATGCACTTGCATTGAATAGGAACGACATAGATTGTTTATTCTTACTTAAATTATCTTACCAGCTTCAACTACACTGGATTCAACGTAATCCGAGTCATTCTCATTAAAACTCTCCGCCATGCTACCATTACCATTAGAGGACGAACTAAAAGTACATGTAATGGTCTTTGACTTTGGTTGACCGCAGATATTAACACGATGGTTGTAAACACCTCTAAATCCCCACATCCCACTTCTAAGACTTTTAGTCTTTGTTAAAGACCCGTTAACCGCAGGAACTCCATGAACCCCTCCTTGCTTCCTGTGTACAGAGGGGCAAACAACCGGACCTTGTAGAGAACTCATCATTCCTATTACCAAAAAAGTCAAATATAGTAAGTCAACGTATCCTTACATATAAACTAGACTAGACTAGGTGTAAATTAGTAGATACTTATGTTTTTCCTTATATTCTATTTTTAGCTTTTTTCCAACTTCAACTTTCACGTCTATTTTCATTTCTTGTCACAATATGAACGGGACCCAAAAACAACGCTAACGTATTTATAACAAATCACATTATAGTAGTACAATTGCCACACTTTATAGATTGATTCCATCACATGCCATCATAGTACATTATCATCATATTTCAAATAATAATCACATAATTAATAATTTGTACGTGATAACAAGAGATGCCCTATTTGACGACCATCTACAACACTATGACAAATAACTCCCAAGTTAACTTTATATAATCTATTTGCCACAGATCTAAGTAATAGCAGTTGATGTCCTTTTTTCCCTTTACCTTTATGGGAGATTAACTGTAAATAATATTGAGGTAATTATCATAAGGATAGTAAGTTTAAAATTTCACCTAAGAACCAACAAATGAACAGAATAAGTCGCAAGGAAATAACTTAAGGAGCACATGGATCAATTAATTTTTCAGGTTTTATAGCTAAATTCAAGCTATTTTACTTGCACTCCCAAATAAATCAAAGAGTCAGGAAAAAAAAATACACACTTGGATTGATTGATCATATAAGGTACTAACAAGACCTAAATATCAGTAAATACAGTAAGAATTTAAATATTACAGTAAAAACCGTAAGAAACAACTGCAGATCAGCGGTTACAATTTGGATACATTAGCATCTAAATTCCACATACGCATTTAAATATGATTGATCCAAATTAATTCTCACGGTTTTTACTTATATTTTAGTTATCATTTGATCGTCCTATCTAGCTATAATAAAGACATATACATATACAGTGACAAAATCAAGTAAGAACATAAATAAAACAGGGAAAATTGCATATAATAGAAATGAACTATTATCTGATTATTTACCACAAAATTATTTATCTTAATAGCAACCAAATAGAAATAAATCAGCATAAATATTCATATAATAATCATCAGCATAAATACATACACAAAAAAATACATGTTCAATAAACCGACATCAAATACCTAGAAAAATAAAAACGTGTAAACAAAACAAAACAAATCTTACCTCAACAATATGATTAGGAGAAAATTTTAGGAAAAACTGTAGGTCACCGATTGAAGATTATACTGTCAAATCCGGAAGGAAGAAAAACGATTCGGTTCGATGATTCAAACAGGATAAAAAGTAAAAATGAAAACAAAAAGATGGAAAAAAAAATGAGAGATAGTTCTTGTTCTAATGGTGATCGAGAGAGATAAAGAGAAGAAAGCGTTGATGGATATTTAAGGAGGAGTTGGACTTTTTTCTTTTTTGTGAATTATTTGTTTTAAAAAGACGAATTTGTCACTATCAAAAGAAAGTAACATTTTAACACCTTTAAACAATATTTATATTTTACAACCAACCCTTTTGAGTTTTCTAGTCACCACCCAAAAACAAGATGTTTTATCAAAATCAAATCATCAAAAACATATATATTAAATTTAAACCGTGTGATATACGGTCAATTTAAGTTAAATAATTTTTATATTTATAAATTTTATAGGTTTAATAGTTTAATATTATTTTTTAATTACTTTTTAAATAGAATTTATAAATTTTTTAAGTAATTATTATTATATTCAAATATTATCTAATTTTATCTAAACTTTTTTTATTTTTTTAAAAATTTAAATAATTATTCATTTTAAAATTATGAGAAGTCGTCACGTGTCATTTTGCCTATGTGATAAAATATAGAACAACATTTTATTTTCCTTTAATATATATATATATATTGAAGATATAGATAGATAGATATGTTAATTAGGTAGAGATTATTTATTCGTTTTCTTTATTACAATACTTAAAGAAGGGAGGTTGACAAGAAATTCAAAAATAAGTAACCAAGTATATAATAGAACCCTAATAAATAAGATTAATTTTACGAGCGATAATAAGGTACAACCTCTTTTAAGCAATTAGTCACTAGTTTAAGATGTTTATGATGCTTGGTATTAATAAGTGAAGTTGAGTTGTTATAAATGGCATTTAAGGAGGTAATTAGGTTTGATGATCTCCTCCAAGAGGTAGATCATTGAATGGTTTATTTGCATTACTTTCCTGTATATTTTTGTTTGTTTTTCAAGCTTTCATTACGGATGGAAACGGTCTTGGAGCACCAATGTAGACTTTTCATTCAAGTCTCTTTTCCGATTGGTTTAAAATGTCTTTTTGACAACCGCATCTATTTTAACTCCTTGTGTAAGTGAAACTCTTGAATTCCAAGAAAAGTTAATTTTTGTGTGTGAAACGCAACTCTTAATTGGTTACCAACGCAAAGCAATTTCTAGTAAAATTTGAACATTGCCTTACTTGGATCACAAATATGTCAATTATTGAACGTAAAGCAACTCTGTTTGTGATTCGAAGATAAAAAGGTTGAATCACAAATTTGTCAATTGTTCAATTTTGTTAAAATTAAACTTTTATGTAGAAAGCTTTTCGCTTGGTAGAACTTCTGTAGCTCAATTTCAACTTCCATCCTGAGTTTCTAATGGGCAGATTTTGCGTTTAATAATTTTCGGATGGTAAAAAATTTACATATTACAAGTCCTAAAAAATACATTCATAAAAGTAAAAAAAATACGTTCATGTTGGATATAAAAATTAAGATTGTAAACATTGCTTTTATAGTTTAGTTTATGTTTTTGTACTTGGGTATATAAGGTCCAAGTTTTATTTCTAAACAAAGCCTTTCAAATCATAATATGTGCATGTGTGTGTATTAACAGTTATTACCAGTTACAATTCTCTCAAAAAAGCATACACACAGTTTAATCAATAATTCATTAATTCTCTAACAAACAAATTCGATTCAGATCATTTACAATTTGTATCAGAGCATTGCTATTATAGTTTACAGCCGTTTGATTGAACAAATTCAAGAACGAAAGGCTAAGATTAGCATATTATACGTCAAAATGGGTATTCAAATATACAACATGTGATCTTCAAACTTAAAGTAATTCGTGAAGTGGTTATCGAACTCAATTGAGCAATCATCTTCATATTTGATTTGGAATCAATTGGTATAAGTATCACACTCTAATTCATTCAGTTTTGCACAATTTAAATTTTTTGGCAAAATGTCGGACCAACCCACTGATCTGTTGCGATCTCGCACCAGTCCTTGATCTCGCATATATGATCTCGCATTGCTTATTCTCGCACATTCTTGCTATCTCGCACCTAATTATAGGTCTTGATCTCACAGTATAAGTGGTTGCAAGTGCGATATCGCATCTAGGAGACTAATTGTTGATCTCGATACCTTGAGCCGAAGTAATTAGAACTTTGATTTTATTTGAGTTGATCTCGCACCCTGATTGAAACTAGTTAAGTGCGAGCTTGCAACTTTAGTAAAAAAAAAAAATTGGAGGAAAAAAATTTCAATTACCTAAATTTGAATTTAAGGTTACAATTGTATAATTTTGGTTTTAGAAAATTTTAATTTTACACGAGAAATTATCTAAAAATTTTTGGAGGGAAAATTCTGACGGATAAACATTAAATTTTCGATCAACGGTTTTTCATAAAAGATCCATTCAAGCAACGAACTTTATGATAACGAGTGCCAACATAAGAATGTCTGAGTATTATGAGAAAAAGATGCTCATCGCAAAGAACACCGAAGCTGAAAAGCGTTCCTTATGAAAAATTGGGAAGATAAATATTGGGAAGAACATGCTTTTGTTCTTAAGCTGACAATTGAAAAATCATGTGCTTTAAATCATGTCAAGCTTCTTAAAGATACATCTGGAACACAATCTGAGGTACACTCTAGAGTTCTAACTAAGTGTCAAAACCAATTAAAGATGGAAAAAGAAAAGGTTAGAAAACTTGCAAATGAATTTGCTAGGAATCGTGATGTCTTATCCACTGTGACACGAGAAAAGGGATTTTAAGAACCCATATGGAAGATTACAAAGCCATATATGAGAAACTTGGTTCGGAAAAGAAATAACTAAATAAAGAAATTTCTGATTTATCAACTCAACTTAAAGAATCGTAACGAGTTGGGAAACTTGCTACTTGAAAGTATGAACTTGTGATTGATGAAAATTATAGAATTTATAATAGGTTAAAAGAACTTGAAACTTGTAAACCTATTGCACAACTTCAGCTTGACAATGACCACTTGAAATCTAAAATTTATGAACTTACAGACAAACTTCAGATTTCAAAGTGTACATGTGTTGAACATACTGTGAAATTGCAAAGATTTCAAACGGATCATACCATTTTTCCAACTAACCAAAAGAGTTCAAATATTATACTCCTTGTCGCACCTCCAAGACGCATGGCAGCGGAAGGTATGGGGTGTCATGGGGGCGGCGACCAAATCAAATATCACAACACAAGGGTTACAACAAACGACCTCTATATGAGACGTTTTCAAAAATCATTACATTACAAACTTAAAAGTGTTTACATAAAAGCTAGGAGTTCGCATCCGATTCGTAGAATCACATAACTATTATTACAAAATATAGTAAATGCAATCTAATTCCTTGGTTGTTTCAAAATATGCGACTCGAGCTATTGCTTCCAAAGCATCCTACTGCGGCTGGTCACCTGAGAATACATACTAAAAGAGTCAACATAAAGTTGGTGAGCTCATAGGTTTGAAAACAATTGATATTATATTGTATGGAACGTGTGGAACACAAGATTTCCTTTTTGTATCATCCAACAATGATAGTAATGTATTACAAAAATGTAAAAGAGGTGTATATTGTTGCCATGAGCCCATAGTTCGAGCTTAACTGTGGTGTCGGGTCACAATCAAGTGCCACGATCGTGGTGCCTCCCAGCGAGTGCCTAATCCAACACTCGTAAGAACAAATGATAATGCGTCCGTTTAACCAGTTAGCGCGACTAACCCGGACGGGGGAGTCAATCCCAAATAGTACTATTCATTAACATTCACGCTATAACGATACTAACAAACTATGTGTGGGGGACTTTCAGGATTAGTTAAATAACTCATGCAACCAATATATCGTGTTTTGTACTTGCGTTCACATAAAATAGCAGTTGTTAAAAGCAGTTGTATGTATTCTCACCCCTGAGGGGAAATAGTGGAAAAAGGGGCTATGAAACTCACCTGAGATTAGCCTGTTACTTAGCAAATAACAAGTAGCAAGCAATTCGTGTTCCCAATAGAAATCTTCTAACGTCCTAGACGTATAAGATTGTGTAAGTAGATGTCTCAAAAGACCATCTATAGTGATTGTATAAGTGGAGGGTTAATGTCCACTTATAAGTTAGTAGTTCACTTAACTAGTATGTCCGTTCTTGTTTACTTATCGAAAGACGTGTACGAAACGTTGGTGAAAGTTGTTAAAACATAACGTTGAATTGAGTGGTAAGTGGGTGAAACCCACGAATGACGGGAGTCCGGGGGGCAGTGCCCCTGATGGCGGGGTCCAAGGGGTGGCAACCCCTGGTGGGGTCCAAGGGGCAAGGCCCCTGGCTGGGTTTTTAGTAAAAATGCTTTGATTCTGGGTTTTTAGCGACACAAGGCTTGTGTCGCTAATGTGATCTTGGCGACACAATACTAGTGTCGCAAGTGTGATTTGGGCGACACAATATTAGTGTCGCAAGTGAGGTTTCGGCGACACAGGGTTAGTGTCGCTAAGGTGGTTTCGGCGACACAAGGATAGTGTCGCTAAGGTGACGGTTCAAGGTTATAGCGACACAAGGATAGTGTCGCTAATGACTACTGGGCTTCAGCGACACAAGGACCAAAACAGATCAGTTTTTCCAATTTTATTTCGTAATCTAAATGTTCGAGAAAAAATCCAAGAAAAATATATGTTGTTTCTTATTATGTTAGGTACTTAAAATAATTTTTATAGAATTTTTAAACGAGTTTAAGTATTTATAAAAATTATGGATTCTCACAAGGGTCAAAAAGTAGCCAATCAGGAGACATGCAAGGTGATTGAGTTTCTGGGCAGAATGCGTGCGTTTTTGGACAAGGTCATCTGAATGACTATTTTTCTCAACAAAATTTATGAACTTTTGGCGATGGTTTCAAGTCTTTTAGAGATGTAAATCTCGAGTTATGACTAAAACAATGAGAGACAAATTTCTGTCTTTTTACCCAGCCCGCCTACATGTTTTTGTAAAAATCATTTCAGGTATCAAAAGAGCTCCAAAAATTATGAGACCAGTGGAAAATGAAAGATAACTTCTTAAACTTAATTTTAGCCTTTTGAATCGTTTATTTTGGTCAAGTTTTGAGGTAGATATCACCTCCCAAAGTTAGACAAACTTTCTGGCCGGATTGCATACAAAGTTCTTGCATGTTTAAAGTTATGAAAAACGATTTTTATGTAATCTTTTGGACATATATTAGTTAAGTGAGCACTTTAACATGTTTATAGATGAATTACAAGTATTATAAAAGAGTTATTTGTTCTTACAAGATTGAAAACCGATTGAAATGGAGAGGAAGGTGAGGAAGAGCTTGATTTCTTGACTTTTCTTTGAAATTATGGTGGCGGTTTGTGGTGGTGGAGTGGTGGTTGGTGGTGGTGATGAGGTGGTTGATGGTGGTGGAAAGATGGCAGATTTTTAGAGAGAGGGAGAGAGTTGAGAGTGTAGAGAGAAGGAGGAGAGAATTTGGTGTGGGTTGTGTGTGTGAAATGAGGTGTAGGGGAGGTGTTTTGTGGGGTGGGCTTGGGCTTATTTGGGGTGGGCTTCTTGGGTCAGCCCAAGCCGAATTGGGCCTGGCACAAAAGTGTTTCGGGCTCGTGACTCGTTTTCTAAACTTCGTGTTTCGTTCCCCGTTCGTTTAAACGTTAATTTGCGGTTTAAAAGTCGATAATTTACGTTGAGCTTTTGTATAAGCTTTTAAATTTGTGAATAATATTCGGGATACGTAGGTATTCTTAAAATATTAAATTGAGTCACAAAAGTATATTTCGGGTGTCAATTGGGTGTCGGGCTCGGTTTGCGCGTTTTTGTCGCGTTTGATACGTTTTAAACAAAACGTCAAAGTTTTTCGTGTATTATTATTTGAAATAATAATATAAGGTATATAACCACCATTTTAACTATAAATATGATTACGTTATCCATGGAAAGTTTTCACCAACGTCGTATAAATGGTCGGACCACGTCCGGTTGTTTCGCGTCATTACGAAAAATTACGAAAGTGTAATTCAAACAATTACGTAAGTGTACATACACACATATACAAATAGTTGCAAATAATCACAAGTACTTAGCCTAATACAGAACTAAATACACGAAATTTGGGTTCTAGTTTAAGGTAATCATTACCCTAAAGGGTCGGGTGTCACATTCCTCAAGAAGATTTAGGCTTTAAAAATTCAAGGTGTTTGACCAAAGTAATAACTTCCAACTATTTACACTAGAGAATACTTTGGTGCTAATCTCCACATGTCATTTATGCAAAATACTAATGAAGCTCAAGAAGCTGAAGACTTCAATCGAGCAATAACTGATTTAGTGCAAATTCCTTTTGATTATGAGAAACTAAATGCAAGTTATAAAACTCGAAAATTAAACCTTTCGGATGACTACTTTCCAAGTTACTCTTCAAAAGAAGAACTTGCTCAAGACAACGTATTAGAGCAAGTTGTTTTACCAAAACTATATGTCCCTAATTCGATTTTAATAAAGACAATTGATGAGTCAAGAAAAAAATTGAAAAACAAAAGGACATATTGATGGAAGATGCACTAAATCAGTCTTTGACCAAATTGATGATCTTCAAAGGCTTTCATCTTCTTTAGAATTATAATTGGCATCGCAAATATCGGATTCCAAACCTAAGCCTACCTCTCATAAGTCAAAAGTAGCAAAACCACCAATGAATATTCCAGTAAAGATTTACACGAATAAATCTTTCAAAACATTATCAAAGAGAATTTCTTAGTTTACAAATTATTCTTTGTAAAAGAATATGAGATATTCTAAGAAATCACAATTGCCTGGAACATTTACTCCTCGTAAGAATTTTTAGCATTATGATTATAATGGTTTTGAATTCTCAAATGTATTGGTTTCAAGATTTGAAAAGACAACAAGAGTTTGGAAACTGAAACAAAGCTTTTCTAAAAATCTTCTCAAACAAAATCATTCAAATATTCAAGATTACAAATTTTTGCACTAGCACCATAAAAAGTTTGTTATCCGGTGCGAATAACGAATGAGTTTGTATCCCCCGCCCCCAAAATATTTCAATTACCGTCAATTCCATGAAAGTTATTTCAAAGTGAATCACCAGGTTTCAACTCAAAGTGGAATTCAACGTCATTACACCAAATAGACACAACTTACAAATGATTTTCAAAATTCTCAAAACCCGTTGACACTATGCTTAAATGGGTTCCCAAAGTTGTTGTCTAGTTTTAAATTGATTGGTTTTTACTTACAATTCTCTAACAAACTCATTCGTTCTCTAACCACTTACAATTCTCACAAAAACATACACACAATTAAATCAATAATTCATCAATTCTCTGAGAAACTCGATTTAGATTAAACATTACTCTTATAGTTTAGTTTATGTTTTTGTACTTGGGTATATAAGTCCTAAGTTTGTTTTGTAAGCTTTTCAATCATAAGATGTGCATGTGTGTGTATTGACAGCTATTACCGGTTACAATTCTCTCAAAAACTTAAGATCAATTCAATCAATAATCAATTCTCTTACAGTTCACACATAAAAAAAAGTGTAAAATGATCAATTAAAATATGACATAATTTAAAAAATGATCAATTAAAATAAAATGGACTTGATTTAAATGAAATAAAGAAAACTCCATCACAACAATATAATATTGTAGATCCGTTATTACTTCATCTTCTTCTTCAAATTAACCACTTCATCCTCTCCTTCATTCTTCAAAACAAAAAAAAAAAAACAAAAAAAGACATCGTACAAAGAAAAATAAGCAAAAAATGAGCAAATAATAAAAAAAAACGTCGCATGGTGGACACCGTCTAGAAACGCTATTGAGGAACGTCCTCCAATAACGTTCTGAAAAACGCTTGCAATAACATCTCTACTCCCTGAACCCTGATTCCACTATGGTCAAAGTTGTTATTAGGTTATACTTTTATATTATCCTTCCCTAAACTATGTAGTCCTAATCTTTTATTAGTGTTATTGTTGCACAAATTGACTTACCATGTAGAAGGTAAAACTCTATATCTTACCTTAGTTATGTAGGTAAATGAGCTAATTCAACTATAACTATATAAATTCATATTTATTGGGATCGTATTGCGCGTAACTACATGAAGAGACTCTTCACATCCTCTTTGACCTTCACGTTTGCAATTCTTACAGATGTCAACGTATTCTCATTCACAAATACATGAATAATTGTTCTAATTTTTGTTTTATTATTCGCGGGTTAATTTTGCACAAAACAAAAGAAAAAATAGATTATCAACTAAACCATTGTCGACTTACTTTTTATTTTACTTCATTCGTATACGTATTTACCTAAATTCAGATGAAACACAGTAACAATAACATGTCACCGTGTGTATAAATGCCATGCACCTCCAAGCCATCTACAACTTCTTCATTTTATTTAGATTTTAAGCTGAAATAGAGCATTCGGGGATATGATATTTGGTTTAATATTACCAAAAAACTCCTCTGGCTTGAACCAAAAATCTTTTTATTGTGTTGATATGACTTTTGTTATGTAAATTATAAAACATGGAATGACTAGACAACCATTTGAAACTATAAGCCCTTCACTGCAATATAAAGATACTTAAAGGGCCTATCTTGTTTACTTTATCAACAATATAAGATAGTGACGTGATTGATCGGAGGGTATTTTCGACTATCATGATCGAAGACAAGTGATGTCAAACTTCAACATGAAGTTACGACATATGTAAATCTTTTCTTTTTAAGAATTTAAGTGGTTTTACTCCTATTTTATTTTATTGGGTATTATAAAATAAAAATATTAATATAAATATATGGGTTTTATTAATGAGAATTACGAAGATAATAAATCATTGAACTTTATTTTTATCTGTTATTGCAACTGTGATTATTGATGTATGTTTTAGTATTTTAATAACAACTTTTAGATTCTAATTAATTTGCTAAATATGAATAAGTACTTAGAGCACTAGTTACTACGAGTTGTTAAGTTATATATTCATCTTTAATTTAACTTGTTAAGAAAAATATTGCGATATTTTGGCGTTAATTTAAACATGCTAGATTGCTAGAACTACAAACACTTTCTAAGTTTTCATAAAATGACATGGATTGTTTGAACTGTATGTAGCTTTTACTTTTCAAGGTAGCGTCTATTTGATATAGAACTTTTAGAAATTTTACTTTTTAGGTTTTAAAAAATAGCTCGTATGAAAACAAAAATCTCATTTGTCATGACAAGCTGTAGCGTTAAAATTCAATTGAAAATTTAAAATCTCATAGGTACTAAAAGTAAATTTTCTAGAAAAATTCAAAACTTAAAACTACACCTACAACCTTCAGTTACAACTAGAGTCTACAACTACGTCACCAAATATACCCGTACTTTTCGCTTTCCATTGGTTCATTTTAATTTTATTGTGTTGAAGCTTTGCATAAATTTTTTAGTGATTCTAACTTCTCTTTAATTAAATAATATTACTAATTAATACTTCAAAATAATACTAGTAACAGCAGGTTACGTATTTATAGTGAATTATTTCCCTAGAAGAAAGCTAACGATTCTTGTTACGTTCATACTCTATTTAATGCGATGACTCTTTAATTTATCTTAACATTGAAGCGATGAACTATTTTCTTAATTGTGCTCGAAAAATTCAACTATAGCTAGCCCAATTATTCTTTATTTTTATTTTAACTTTTGTATTTTATATACTTATATCATGGATTAGTCCAATTGAGCTATTTACAAACGTAATTCATTTATACTCGACTCTGACTTGTTTGTTTTAGTATCGTGTCAGAAATTAACATCCATACTCATACCGAAACTCGTCGATGTGTTTTTCTTTTAATTTAAGTGCACTTAAGATACAGTAAACTAAAAGTTTTCAACAATATTTTAGACTAAAAAGTATTTTGTGCATAATTGAAATGACGACGAGAACTCTGAATATGAAAAATTAGATATTATTGCTAAAAAACAGATAGAACACTCTTTTCTACTCCTGATAAATAATACGATACGAATATAGACTCTAACTCCGACCTATTGCTTCTTATTATAAAAAAAGTTTATAATCTAAAATCTTATCAAATATATATGGTTTAGAATAAAGTTTGAAAGTACTACTACATGTCAATACTTTCATTATCATAGCCCTGAAAAAGAAGTGAAACAATGTTACTCAAACACTACTCTATTTTATTTAATTATATAAACATTTATAATGTTTGTCAATTTATTTATTTTTATTTATAACTCTTACAAATAGCTTACATGTACCACCTTAGTTTTTAACCTTCAAAAATGTGAAATTACATTAAAATCCTTCTACAATATAAAAAGTCTCTAATTATTTATAATTCAAATAATTAAAAAAATCCTCTTTTATTATTATTATTCATTAAGTCAACTAAGTGGCGCTTTTATATATTTACGGATTTTAATTGACAAGATATAAAAAAACACCAAATATAAATGATCGTTTTCTACGATCGTAAAACAGAATAGAAATTAATTATTAAATAATATTACTTGCATTAAAATATGTTTTTTAAAATAAATAAAACAAAATAAATAATTAATTACCCACGTATGCTATTTTATAAGTATAAAGGATCTTATTTGCATCGGCTTGCAATGATTATTCCTGTCAACAATCCAACCCAATCTACTTTCTATTAAAAAATTTATTTATTTCTTTTCTACGCACACAACTCGATCTAACTTAAATTTTCACACACATTAGTAACTCAATCCAATCCAATACTAAATTAACTAAATATAATTTATTATTAATTTTTATTCTATAAAAAGTATTAAAATTCGAAACCTTTGCTTGTATTCTGGGTCGCCAAAGTGGCCTAGGCTGCCAGAGAATTCATTTATTTAATATTTTTTGACACGATCTAGCTCGTCAAATTTATCGATGAGAGTAGTTTTAAAATTGGGCTGCTTGGTACGAGATCGACTCTTGATTAGACGAATAAAAAGGGTAATTTAAAACAGGGCATATCCAATTGTGTAGCCGGTGGTTCGGCGATCAAAGTAAGAGTCCAAGTGTTTGACACGTGTTTAAAATTTGAAGCATGAGGAAATAATCTGGATAAGGTTCAATTTGATACTAAAGAAATTATCCACTGTGAAGCTCTGTCTTTAATCCCGAATGGTCCACTCATCAACAAGTTGACAGATTATATTCATTTGAATTGTTTTTTGTCCGATGGAATCACCAATTTGGTATCTAGAATAAAATAAATAAATGGATATTTATTATATATTATATTTTGTTGCTATATGGAAATACTTATTAAATTAGATATTATATTATTAATGAAAACTATATAGTATATAAAGTTATAAACCTTTCAATTAATATTATTTTATGAATACTTAATTTAATATATTTAGTTATTAAATCATGGGATACACTCTTTTGCCGTTTTTAAAAATTTATTTATGATATTTATTTGTATGTGTACGTTTATCTTTTAACCATATGTTTCAAGCGGTCCATTCTAATTAAAATTGATTGATAATACTTAGATCTTACTAAATATATATATACTGTGTATTTCTTGATAAATGGAGTACATTTGGTCTTATGTGGTATCTTGGGACATTCAGATAAAATAAATCAGCACAATACATATACATAACGGGTAAATATTTATTAGTTTTACATTTATTTAATATATAATATTAACATATAATTTAAAATTTTAAAATTATATGACAGTGCATCAAAGAGCCGATGACAAATAACTCAGTTAATAATAAGTAGAAATATCTTTGTTACAAATATCACAAAATCACGAATTCAAACTCTGACACCCCGATAGTCACAACCGCTAAGTGAGTCATGTATCGATGATTATCAATCTTTTACCACAAATACACTAAGGATATGGTGTTTCTAAAAGAGAAAATCATCATTTTCCCTTTTTCAAAAAAAGTTAAAACAAAATACTAATGGTTAGGTGCTAGTTGCCGAGTCTTTGATAGGGTCAAGAGATTTGAATATCGATGATTTTTTTGCTTTTAATTTAGTATTTTTATACTAATC
This sequence comes from Logfia minima, assembly GCA_963921325.1. Classification (NCBI taxonomy): domain Eukaryota; kingdom Viridiplantae; phylum Streptophyta; class Magnoliopsida; order Asterales; family Asteraceae; genus Logfia; species Logfia minima. The sequence continues at coordinate 6,735,715 of OY992767.1, forward strand.
ATTATGTATGTGAAATTGTAATCTTAGAATAAAAAATTGAAACTCTCGAATAGTGAATTTGACAACATATGACGAAAATCAAACATGTAAATATGTGTAAATTTATACTTTCATAAAATAACACATTAAAAACTTCGTTTCTAATTTTCTAAAAAACTTAAAAAAGGTGTTAAATTGGGAAATGTTGATTTTAGAGGATTTAGAGGGGGAATTTAACTCCGAAAGGTGAAGAAACCGCCTTTGACACTTTGCTAACATGCATGTCTCGTCCTGACCTTTCCGTTCATAATTAGCACGTCTTGTAGCTCCTAACGGTTCAAAAGTTACATTACATATTTGTTAATTATAAACAATAATTATGAAATCACATAATTTGTAACTGAAATTAACTAAGATATATTAACTTCTATGATTAATTATATTGACTTTAAATACTTAAATCTTAAATAAGAGAGTTAAAACGATAAAATAATAATTTGTTATCTTTCTCTTTTGAGATAATTAAATTTTTTAGCCAAAACTCTCTATAGTATAGTAAACAAAGGGAAATTTAAACCTTATAACATACATCTGAGACCGAGATAGAATAGTTCTTTATACAACATGCTCCCCTTTGTTCCTCGGCAGCACCTCAAGGTGCATTTAGTCGTCTTACATGAGACGACATATAAAACTTTTAATTAACTGGAATTAAATATCAAATATTTATTACTTTATAGTTTAATAATAATAGTATCAATGAGATATACTGTGAGATATGTTAGTAATTTCAAGTAAGTTTTTCAATTACTAATAGAATTTAAAAATCCTCTTAGAAAACATCACAAATGTATTATAACAAATAAAATGAAGCTATAAAAAGAGAACTCTTGTTAGAATATAACGTTTATCTTAGATAAAAAGGTAAACTCTTTAATTAAGGGCCTGTTTGGCATGGAGCTTTTCGGAGCTTTAGCTTTTGAATTTGAACGAAAAACTCCTATGAAAATAAAAGTCTCGTTTGTCATGTATAAGATGTAGCTTTAGAATCCAACAAAAAGCTCAAATTCTCAAAGCTACTAGAAGTAACTTTTCGTGAAAAGCTCCAAACTTAAAGCTATAGTTACAGCCTACAACCTACAACCTACAGCTACAGCTACAACCTACAGCTATTTCACCAAACATACCCTAAATGGATAACGTTACTGTTTATGTTATGACGAAAACTATAAAAGATAATTTACTAAAATAAGGTATCCAGAAAACGCATAAACGGGATCTTTAATGTAAACTAATAAACTTAACCAAAACGGATAAACGGAATTTTTAACATAAAACCAATAAACTTAGCTAGGGGTGAGCAAAGAAACCGATTAATCAACGCACAACAGAATTAACAACCTAAACCATTAACCGACAGTTCGGTTGTGATTTTTTTGTTAACCAATATATTTGGTTCGATTATGGTTAATTGAGTGATAACCGAACATTAGACCGAACTGACCCACATTTTATAATTATATATGAATTTAAATATTATTTATTTTTTTATATCCTAGTGTGGTATAAGTTAAACTTAAAAATTCATATATGGGCTTCGGTTCAACTACTCACACGGCACATATACGAAAATGTCACTTTTTATTCTCTTTATTCTTCTATTTTCATTTACTGTTAAAACCCTAGCCGCTATCTTCTTTTCTCTTTGTACGTACATTTCTCTTATGAAAACTAACTATACATAGAGTGTTGAGTGTCGTTTGAAACATAAATTTGTGGCGGTCAATGATGGTATTAAGAAATTAGGATGTTGTTTACAATAACTAATCGGTGATGAGTTACTATACGTGTTCCACAAGTTTTTTTGTTATCAGTTTCATGTTATTGTTTGGTTCCATGAAAATCGACGGTTAACCTTTTAACCGACCCGAACACAACCGAATTAACCGATTAATCAATCCGCTAAAACTAAAACTGATCGGTCTCTAAAATGTATTAACTGAAATTATAATTTAAATTTAATTTTAAGCCATGGCCGATCTAACCTTATCCATACTCGCCTCTAAACTTAAGCACAAGAAAACAAACACAACTTTTTCTTTTTTGCTTTTCAAAGTCGAGGAACATTCCATTATTAACGCCCAAGTCACAAAGAGACAGCAAATAAACGATGGGCGTTTGGGGATATTGTATTACATCTCTTTTTGGTTTCAAACTTTAAATGGATATTATATTGCTTCTCGAAGGAAGATATTCAATGGGCATTATTTTCTTTAAATGGACATCATAGTGCTTCTCGAAGGAAGATATACAATGGGCATTATTTCCTTATTAAATTATGGTCGTTACATTTCAAACTAATTCACAATAATCATTGGTACCGCAATCTCCATAAATACGTCTGTCTGACAAATTAAAGCCATAACTTTGACGTAAATCATCTTGGAAACTTGATATGCTAAGTAAGAGATTAATAACTTAGCAAATAAGTTAATTATTTGTCTTTAAATGTGCGTATTAGATCAGTTCATGCATCCACAGACAAATTTATGATAGTTTTACACATTGATAAGTGTAGATAAGTTTTATCAAATTATGTAAACGAAAATATATCGTTAAAGTGTTTGCTAGAATGGTGAGACAAATGCATAAAATATTTATATTTTAAAGCCAAGTTCAAAAATGCTACTACACAATTATGAAAATAGGATCGATATATGAATTACAAAGTGAATTAGAATCCAATGGTGATATTTAATGTATCTCATTATATGGGTGTTACAGGGTCGGATTATCGGCTTTCGAGTCCTTCAGGTCCGGTTGATTTGGATTGAAGGTTTATAAAAGGAATCTGTAACCCAACTCCACAAGGAATCATGTTTTGGGGTTCCGGTCCAATCATGTCGGGTTCATGTACTTATTGGGTTAATTATTGTTCAAACCGAACACTAACAAATTGCAAATTCTTATCATCATGCTTTTTAGTTTTCACTGGGGTTTAAGTAGATGTATTATAATATTTATTTATGTATTTCTGTTCATTATTTAGATCACTTACAGTGGGAATGGATTTTCGTGCTCCGTTGTGGGTGTCACATTACCACTAGGGATGTACAAAATCGGTTTGGGCCTTAAAATGAACCGCTTTTGAAACCAGATCAATTTGGGTCAACCGGAGTCAAAACCGGCCCAAACTGATTCGTGTCAGGGAAAGCCCGAACCGGTCCAAACTGGTTCGGGACAGGTTTGAAACCGCTTTCATCCAAACCGGTTTTTCAGAGTACCCGGCGAGTAGTCACGATAACCGGCAGGTACCTCCTTTGTTCAACACTAAAACTTATTTTCTTTTCGACTTTTCACCCGATTTATTTCGTCCACACATTTTTGAGCAACTTTCTTGTTTATTCTCATTTAAACTAATATTGGGAAATACATAATACATCTTCAAACATGAAAACATAAAACAAAGTCTTTGAGTCATCATCTTTTATTTAGTCTTCTTCATAAGCAGCCTCTTGCACTGTAAGTTGTACCGAAAATCCATTTCTACATCTTCCTCATGTAATTATGCTCAACCCTTACCATTTTTCATTCGAGTGGTGAAATGTTTTGTATCCGTTCAACGCCGCCAAGATACTCTTTCCAACAAATAAATATTTCCACCGACAAAGGTGTGAGTTTGATTCTTCTTAGTGAAATAACCTAACCACTAACCGAAAAACCGGACTTCGTAGAAGCTTGGATGCGTAATAGATCACCGGCCATAGCGGCTATAAGAAATTGAGATTCATGCTCTTTCCACCAAGCTAAAATATCCAAATTTCGAAACTCTTCAATAGTAAGAATGTAATTCATCTCCGTATCTCTCCGATTTCTTCTTTCTTTTTTATGTAATCAAAGTATTTGTATAATTTAAATTTTCTACTTGATGTATAAATATGACATATATAAATGTATTTGTAGGATTTCATGTTTTAAAGTTCGGTACCATGTGGTGTCGATTTCTTCCTTTTGCCAGAGGTTATAAAAGATCGTAGGTTTCATCGAAATTTTTTTATTATTAACTAGGTATATGCTTTTTAAATGATTTTCAATTGAACTTCTATAGCTTTTTTTGACATTTTCCAAACATGCTTATTGGTTTGAAATCGATACTATAATGCGGTCGTTCTTTTTAACCCAAAAGATTTGGATTATGAAATCAAAAGCATTTGTCATTTTCAATTCTCATTATTAGAGAGTTTGTATTGATGTCTAACTGACTGAGCATTGATAGTAGGTTCATTGTATGTGCATTTGATGCAAATCAAGTTTTTGATTAAATGTCTTCAACTTTTTATGTAGCATTGTTCAAATCAAATCATGACTATAAAACCTAATAACTTTTTCGTCGACGAATTAGTTTATTTGAATTTTGTGGCTCATTTATATGTATTTGATTGATTTGTATTTAGTATATATATATTATAATATAATATAAATTGAATTTTTCAATAAAATGTATTTTTAATACCGTTTCAATACTTATAATATTGACTCAATTAATAGGTAGCTGACATTTTCCTATTGATTTTTTTCTTTTAACTTGGTATGTAAATTGATTTAAAAAAATGTTGTATGAATGAATTGTGTGGATAAATAATTGTAATATAGTACTTTTAGTTAAGATGGAAATACGCTTTGTGTAATTATAGATCACAGATACATCATACATGCAATATAACTGCCATTATTGTATTAGAGTCCATCTACATCTACATATTCTATAGACATAAAAATACAAAATAATCACATTTAACGAGTTATCTAATAATATCAAATTCTACAATATTTTCCTCTTCAAAAGATAACAAGAGTGTATGTATCATAGTTGACTTGGAAGCAGCTATAGCGTCGGGGTACTTCTTTGGGTTAACTGTGGGGCTTCATGATCTCATTATATCGCACCTTCTATTTGCTGATGATGATTTAATTTTGGGTGAGTGGTCTACTTCCAACCTTACTAATTTGATCATCATTCTACACTTTTTTCATTTGGCTTCTGGCCTCAAGATTAACCTAACAAAATCCAAGTTATATGGTTTGGGGATAAGAAGCCAGGAAGTTAGTCAAATGGCTGTTAAAGTGGGTGTTGAACCGGATAACCTGTCGTTTTTTTGCATAGGGCTTCCGGTTGGAGCTTGTATGTCAAAGGTTTCGTCATGGGATACCCTTTTGAACCAGTTCACTAAAAAGTTATCGAGGTGGAAAGTCCAAACTCTTTCGATAGGAGCTCGAGCTTTACTCTTGAAGACATTTCTTGGTTCGCTTGGAATCTATTATCCTGTTCTTTATGCCGGTAGCTATAAAAAAAAAGTTGGAGAGTTTGCATGCTAGGTTCTTTTGGGGAGGCAATGGTGATGCAAAGAATATGGCGTGGATTAAATGGGACTCAATAATGTCTTCATTTGATAGAGGTGGCTTGAGTATCGGAAGTTTGGTTAGTTATAATCTAGTTTTTCTCTTAAAATGGAGGTGGCGTTTAGTCAATAACCCTTCAATGATTTGGGCTTGTGTTATTCAAAATCTCTGTGGGAGGAATGCCGAGTTTGATTCAACAACGAATAGACTATCTGGATATAGTCCTTGGTCTAGGATTATTGCAGTTTGATCTAAATTCGAATCAGAAAGTATTCTTCACTAACAACTGGTTGCAAAAGAGAATTAGAAATGGAAATGCACTTCTTTTTGGTCAAACGTGTGTATTGGTGATCAACCATTTAAGAGAATTGGAATCAGAAAGTATTCTTCCCCCAGCTAATTGATAACGTTAATTATGAATAATCAAATTTAAATGATTAGTTGAATTATTACTATTCTCAGATATGTGTTTTCATAATTCTAATTTCTATTTTGTCAACATTAGTACAAAATAGTAAGTGAATAACAAGGATAAAGTAGTCGATTATAAGTAAGAAAGAAATTCATATGCTTTACAAATAAATAGAATATAGACAGAGTTACAAATAAAATTTACGAAATAATTTTTAAATATAACGTGTACTAACGAAGTAACTTTTTTTCTCTCTCTTATGTATTCAAATAATGTCACATCATCTTATAAAATGATTTTATAAACTTTATTGTTAGTCTAACATTTTTATAATTATGGGACAATGCAAGATGTTCCGGAACGAATATATTCGTTTATGCCGTGAAATTGAGGGTTAAATCTTTATTGTCTTAGATAAATTTATACTTATAAAAAATTTAATTAAGAATGAAAGTTTTTATAAGAATGAAAAAATTAATATAAATTATATATTTTTGTTAAGATAACAAAATTTTAATTTTCTCACATTTTTAAAAATTAAATATCTGTTGAACGGCTACTAAAAAAGTAATAAGATTTGTATCACAAAAAATGATCTTTTTTTTTCTCTTCGATTAGACACCTCACATGTATTCTTTCGACAAACTTTTTTTCTGAATTTTTGGTGGGTTTTCAAAATAATTATCACATGCGATACTTAGCCGTTATCACATGTGATACTTACGCATTATCACATGTGATAGTCGCCGGTATTACATGTGATAGTTGTTTTCAAGACCCACTAAAAAAGGAAAAAAGAAATTTTTTGAAATCATATCATTTGAGATATCGAATCAAAGAGAAAAAATATTGATTTTTATAGTGTAATTTTTATTATTTTTTAAATAGTTATTTAAAAAGTATTTATTTTTAAAAATACAAGTAAAATTGAACTTTTTTCAAACAAAACTTTTTTATTGATTCCCATGTTCTCATTTTGCTAATATTCATTTGTACTTAATCCTTAATATCTAATAATTTTAGTTGGGTGTTATTCCAAAAGGATAGGATATAAGTTCGGCCATAAATAATTATTGTTTTTCGATTTAAATAGATGCAAAATAGTTATTATTTCATTTTACAGATGAAAAATCTCGATTTTCATACGAAAAGGTCATTATTTGTTCGTTTAAAGCATATATACTAAAAATATTAGTTAGGTGACTCTTCATTAGAATGTAAGAAATACGTTAATCTATGGTTTTATTAAAAAAATAGGTTACTGATTATTTAAACTTTAGATAATAATAAACTATTGATGATTAGTCTAAAATTAACAATTTGGAAAGGGCACCGTGAATAATTAAATAGGTCCAATTGAGCGTTCTTCAAATTCAAACAATGAACCATTCTTGATGCTTGTTAACCAAGATATATTTAAGTAAAAATGAATGGGCCCATTATACATATCTTCCTATCTAACTTTCATCTATGAGTATTCGTCAAATTAATTATCTTTACTTTTCACTTTTACTCTTTATACTTTTCAAATCAATCGCATATTATTTCAACTTTTCACTTCCCAACTCATGCCCCCTTCAGATTTTATCTTCCACTTTTCATTTTTCACCACCCACCCCTTTTTACACATATGATCTTTCTCACACTTTTACCTTTTATTTTTATAAAAATAAATACTTTTGTAATCTAAATTTTGTTAATTTTTAACTATCTTTTTTATAGAAAAATACTTTTTTTAAAGACTTTGTTTTCATAAAATATTTAATTTTAAAAAGGTATATTTTATTAAAAATTATAAAAATTTATTTTAAATTATTCAAAAAGTTATTTTATATTAGTACATCTTTATGAAATAATACGACGTGACTAAGCAAAAGTATTATAATGCGACGTGACTAAAGTAAAAGTAATAATTATTTGACATGACTAATCAGGGGTATTATTTAAAAATACAATTTCAAAAATTTTCTTATATAAACACGTTAAAAATCAATCAAACTCACAAATTCATACAAACTTATTTCTTTCATTAGATCATAGAAACATTTTCTGTTTCAAACAACTAAATGTCAAGTTCTAATGAGAAGGACACATCTGCATTTTCTATTGATCAGGTATAAGACTTAATCTTATTTATATAGTTCGTATCTTGGGGAGTTTTTAAGTTCTACTTATCCTTGTTGTTGTTTTCAGATTTGAACTATAGGTTTTTAAATTTTATGAAGATTTAATAAAATGGGTTCAAAGATCTTCTAGATTGTATTCTCATTTTTCGGCCTTGAGCAACTTTATTAATAAGGGAAAGACCATTAACTCAATTTAATTCTATATTCTATTATTTCAGTATAATATAAACTGCTAGTGCCCAACCGACTTTCCGTCTCCATTTGGTCGTGCTGCTATGATGTAACGTGTAGTCGTCCCGAGACATTTTAGGGCCCCCTATTTTATCTCCTTTAAAGTCCTTTATGGATTTTAAGTTGGGAATATAGCTATGACTAGATAAAATCATAAAAGAAGAAATGGGAAGGAGTACTTACATTTTGCGATGCGCTATTATTTGAATGCTAAGGTCAATCATTCCCAGTGAAGCTATGGGGATGAGTACATTAGTCAAATAGAGGGTTTGGATAATCGACTACCTTAGGAAAAGTGAAGATCCTCCTATAAAGAAATCATGCCTTATAATGTTGGGAAAAGATTGCCTCGAGATAGTTTTGTTATAGTTACTAAAAGATCAAGAACAAAGCTAAATGGCTATTTGTATAAAGTTGTACTTATATGTGATCGTGGTGGTGCATACAAAAGTATACAAACAGAAACGTCTACTAAAATAGTTACTTCGAGAAAAACTCACTGTCCATTTGAATTGGTAGGATTTCCTTCAAAAACTAATAATTTTTTGATGTTTCGAGTGATACCTGATGAGCATAATCACCAACCTGCACTTTAAATGGAGGGTCATTCATTCGCAAAACGACTGACATATGATGAACTTCGTTTGGTGGCAGATTTGATGAGTAAAAACGTCAAATCACGTGAAATATTAACAACATTATATGAGAACAACACTAGAATCTATATTGGTTGAACATTAAGGTATCACGTTTTCTCCATTTTTTTCTCTATAAATACTTGGTCATATAAAAACCTATTATTTTTTAAAAACTAATTTTTAAGAAAAATGTTATTTTACTTTTCAGGTGTTTTGGAATATTTGAATGAAGTACGGTTAAACAAAACATAAAGGACTGTTTGTCTCTTTATAGATAAACAAAGTTCTTAATTTTGGAAACCATACAACCAATAGAGTTGAAAGCGAACATGCTTTGTTAAAGCTGCACCTAGGATTATCACACTCTTATTTGAATAGATTTTTATATTTTTATTGATCAAGTCATACAAAATCAATATAGTATGATCAAAGAAAGCTTGGAAAGAAGCAGGATATTTGTTAACCCTAAACACAAAACCTATATGTTTCATCACTTATTGGGTGTTATTTCGAAAAACGCAATAGATTTAATCTTTGGTGAACTTAATCGTTCAAATGGTCTTGAGCTAAATGTTAGAAATTGTGGTTATATCTTGCGTACAACTTGTGGGCTACCATGTGCATGCAAACTTGCGACACATTTATCTTATTTGTATATTTAACTATAGTCTACTACTACTATGGATCCAAAACCACCAAGGTATCTAGATCCGCTAATTAAAGCAATCCCTTATATTTTTAAACCTTACGTCAAACACATACAGAATGTTATGGGTGATTGAAACTGTGGATTCCGAGTAGTAGCTACTTGGCTTGGTCTTGACGAAAATGCATGGCCACAAATTCGTAGTGATTTGTTAAATGAAATTATTATGCATGAGGAGGATAATGCCCAATTTGTTTGGATCTTCAGTGCTTAATAATATTCACTACTCTATCAATTACTTTGAGTCAGGTATCGCATCTGATGACCGTTGGATGCATATGCCCGACATAGGTGCCATGATTGTGTTATGCTATAATGTGATTGTTCATTTTCTCTGCCCTAGAGGAAGTTCGACGTGGCTACCGCTTTGGTCTAGTTTGCCTAAAAATCCACAAAATGTCACATAGGTAACTGCACATGTTATCTATGACTTATCAGAGTTGGTATAGACACAAGTGAGATTGTGCAGCTATATGGAAAGCCTTGAATTCAATGAGAATATAATTTTTATGTATCCGGTCACTAATTGTAATAGTTTGATTGATTGTACATTGTTGTTTATTAAATATCGAGTTGTCGCATTCGTTATTAGAATATTGATATTTTTGTATCTATTAAAAATAATATTAAAAAATTAAAAACTAAAATAAATAAAAGTACAATTGGTAACATGAAGGATAGAAGATAAGGAAAAAAAGAGTGAAAATAAATTCTCCGAAAATAAAAACATTAACAAATAATTATGATTATAAATTTATTTTTTTATTAGTTTTCAAACTTTCACTATACTTTACTAAGAAAGTATGATATGATTTAAATGATTCTTTCCCAAAATTAACAAATATACCAAGGATACCTCACTGTTCTATGTCAAATCTTTTGCCCTCTGATAACTAATTGACATATTATATTGATCTATCGATGTGTGGGTAACTTATCAAGGGTTTTGTTAAACATTGCCTTAGGGGCATGCTTAAGTTTACTATATGTATTTTAAAACTATTTAATAAATACTGAATTATTATATTTATAATACATGTTAAGAAAATATTATGACGACAAGAGTAGTTATTTGTAGAATTCAATTATCATAGTGATTAGAGTATCTACAATGAAATGATTTGTAAAGTATAGAGTATGGTTAGATGGTGAGCTGGTAAAGGAGACTCCACTACAGATGTTGAGCGCCCAAATTGGGGTTAACACTCAACAGTGCTTCAACCGGAAATACACCGACACAAAGAAATTTTTCATGACATTATAAGACGATAAATATGCTAAATGATGAAGGCTCTCGTATACGTGTGTATATATATATATATAAGGTGGGAATTAAGAGGGAAACAAAAAAGTTAGAGGAGGAAAGTAAATCTCAACCATTAATTTCATTATAAAATGAATTTTAAAAATTACAAAAAATTTCAAAATTTAACATTCATCACCAATGAATGTTAAAAACGTTTTTTAATAAGAAAATCAAGGGCTAAGATTTGCTTCCCTCCTTCCTCAAATTTTAAAAGTTCCCTATGGATCATTCTCCTATATATCTGTGCATATATATATATATATATATCTATATATCTCTTCAATTTTCACTTCTAAGTTATCTTTAACTTTCTGTTTCTTCTAAGCTACTTTCAACATATAGCATTTCTTCTGAATTTTTTCACTGTCTACTTAGGGTCATGTCACCATTTCTTTAAAAAAATCAAACAAATACTGAACACTTTCAAAAGATAACTAAAGAACTGAACTTTTCTGAATCTTATATTTATCAATAATACATTTACTATACACACAAGATAAAAAATAAAAACAAGAAAAAGAAACTGACCCCACATATATTTTGACTTGAAGCGTCTTGGCCAGAAAGCAAGTGGAAGACGCTTCAAGACGGAAGTCCAAAGACATCCCAAAGAAACTTCGTGTCATTGGTGTCTTCGAAAGACTGGTGAAAGAAGCTTAGAAGATGGACAGTTGAAAACAGTCTCACTTGCATCATGATTTAATTCCAACTTACTTTAATTATTTATAAATTCTTTCTTTTAAATATAAATTATTTTCTGTCTCGCGATTACGCGAGAATAGACATGAAAATTTATAATAATCGACTCATTATAGACTTAATATAATGAATTAAAAATTTATTATAACAATAAAGAAAACTATTACTGATGTAGAATATTGCATGAGTAAAGTAATATGAATTAAATAATGTTTTTCACTATAAAATGAGTGTTAACCACTTGTTGTTTTTTGTTTTGACTTTTAGTGATGAAAAATATTAATTAAAGTGTGAGATTTGTAGAGACTGATTCTCATATTTTTCGAAGCTCATGGACATGTCAACAAAATTAACCTAACATTATATCTCCACCCTTAGAACAAAGAAAAATGATAACGAAAGGCTAAAATTTCTTTATTGTATCATTTTTCAATTATTTAATAAAAATTTAATCTAAAGAAATTAGTAGCTATACTTTTGATAACCATCGAAAGTGGTCACTGTAAACTAAATAATTTTTAATTATATCTCATTTATTAATATTAAAAGGATCATCGATCCCAAATTATTTAAGAGAAAAATTTGTAATCATAACCCATTTTATTTTTAAAATCACAATTGAATTTTATTTTTATAATCAATATAAATGTAATTAAAATAGTTATTAGTGCAAAAACTATGTAAAGTTCAATGCAATATAAAATTCGGTTGTTAAAAATTTAAATGATGATGTAAAAACATTGGAGATGCTCTTATTCATTAAATGAGTTGTAAAATTTCATAGTATTATTTATTACCTTAAGAGTAGTTATTATCAAAAATCCACTCATCGATTACTCCTTGATAGAATTATGTTCAAATGAGAATGAAATTTTTTTTGAGAATGGAGGAATCAATCTTAACCGTCCATTTCATCAAAATAATAATACCCCCAACACTTTTAAAAATTGAATATCTCACAAACAACTAATCAAAAAAAATATAAAAATTGCACCATAAAAATTAGCATTTTTTTCTCTTCGATTAGACATTTTACAAGGTATACTTTCGACGAACTTTTTTTTTTTCTTCATTTTTTGGTAAGTTTTGAAAACTGGTAACACATGTGTTAGCTGCTAGTAACATATGTGTTAGTCACAAGTGTTACCAACAACTAGGTTACACATGTGTTAGTCGCTGGTAATACATGTGTTAATCGCTAGTAACACATGTGTTACCAACCACAAACACATGTATTACTGGTTTTCAACCAAAAAAAGTAAAATTCTTCGAAAGTATATCATGAGTTATGTCTAATCGTAATGAAAAGAACACTGATTTTAATGGTGCAATTTTTATAATTTTTTGATTAGCTGTTTGTGAGATATTTAACTTTGGGGAAAAATTGGGTTTTACAAAATGAATGACTAGAATTTATTCATTCTTACTAAAACTTTCATTCTCATTTGAACTCAACTCCTCCTTGCTATATTGTAATTTCAAATCTCAATATAAAAATATACGGTGTATACTAGATTAGAACTAATGAAATTCTACACCAAATCACGTGGGCAAAAAACTTATTCTTGGTTCATTTCCTAAAGTAAAACCAATTAACGAAACTTCCTTTGGACATAAAATCTTTATTAACCCTAATCCAACATCAAAGATTGTTGACATTTATGCAAAAAGGTCTACCGGCAAAAATCCTATTATTTTTACTTTAGATATGAATGGGCTTATAGATTGTGTTGGGCCTGGGATTAAAACAGCATGTCTCTGTGGCTCTGTGGTAGGACGGCAGGCTAGCAAACAGGAGTTTAGAATCTCCTTGTTGACCACTAATTTAAACTGGACATAAGTACATAAGTAAATAATCATTACTTAAATTTGAGCTAGAACATATGTTATCATGCGAGGCTAATTATACTTGTGTCCAGTTTTACCTTTTCTTCTCAGCTTGACCCCCATTTTTGCACCTTTTCCATTAAACGATTATAGAAACTTATCGAGAACACAATGTTTACAAATTTCAGTCATTGAGGCCAGGTTGGGTAAAACAGATTATACATTCGATGTAGAGAATTGAAATACGACGATTGTAAAATTACAACAATCACAAATATGATCCTATTTAAAGTTGTTTGGAAACGATCAACATTATTGTTCATTTCAATACAGAAAGGCTAATAATTAATGGATCAAACATGGTCCATCTATCCTTGATAACATCTTTTACAAGATGACCAAACTTGCTCCATCTTATCAACAAATATATAAGATATATATATAGTTCATCTTCGAACTAGGGGGTTTTCCAAATGCTTCCGCCTCCATAGGTTACATATGACAAACACGATATAGGCACAAGGCATAACCCTCGACTTCTAAGATCTCTCATTGTCTCTTCATTTCCGTCGTTTATTGAACCCTGAAATGTAAACACAAGTAATATAATCATCCCGTTTATTTATTTAATCCATAGTGCAATAGAGACCACATTTTACTGGCCTCCTAAGTTTCTTACCCCTCGAGTCGATAATCTACTGCCCTCATGCGTTGAATTCATATACGGCACGCTTAGAGTCTGTAAATAATCAAGTATTAATTATTAATTATTATTATAATAACATCTTATTATTTCAACATAAGGGAAATTGAACAAGTAATTGCCCCTACTAGGCAGTTCTTTTGAGGCCTTTTGAAATATATTGATGTGTTTTTTTCTAATGAATCAATGGAAAGAGGTGTTCAGATAAAGTGTAGGCCAGTTCGGAGACTTTGTGAAGAAGAAGGAAAGGGCTCATGGTCATGTCAAAAAGTATGTATGGGCTCCATAGTCGTCTCGTGTTCTATCTTTTCATGGAAACCATAATTTGTAAAAATCAAAAGATTCAATTCTCTTTGTAATAAGTGTCTAACAGTAGACAACCTATCACAATTTGGTCCACAAAGATAGATACCCATCATCCACTATCAAGTGTTTTTCACATTAGTATTTCATGAATCAAACTTGATTAATATGACAAAACTATTTCATTCATGTTAAGAATAACAGGTATGTGTAAAATGCTTTATGATAGGTACGTCTGGAGCTAGGAATTGAATGCCACGATAAAAAGAGGCCTTTTATTCACATCTAAAGTTAATATTAACCGATTACGTAGTTAAAATAATCTCTAGAACAAAGTTTGTTGGGCTAAAAGGAATTATTAGACAAATGAGACTTTTTGTTTTGTTGAACTTATAGACCAAACTTAAATTATAACTAATATAATTGACCCAAATTATTGGATTTGATAATTGAGCATTGGGCTTAAAACTAAACCTATATATATGAACTATTTCTAAAAATTAAAGACCCAGTAGAAAAAGGGGTCTTACGCAGTTGCTCATTAGACACACCAATTTCGCAACCCTGATTATAGTAGGTGATTTAATGAATCATCAACTTTTATCTTACACTAGATTGATATTTTGAACCATTTTACCCTTAATAGTTATTAATACATTACTCGTGTTTGAATCATTTTGTTAAAAATTTTTTTATAAAAAATTGACGTGACAAGAAAAAAGCTTGTTAAAAACTTTTCATCATTAGAAATGCTCTTAAGAATAACATTGTTCAAGACAACTTCGAACAATGCTATGATTACAAACAATATTTTTCAAAAACAAGAAAAAGAAACAATATTTAGTTGTTTACAAAAGAAGTTTTTAAAATGATTTCTAATCATTATATTGGTTCACTTCTTTTTACCCAATTTTACCTTTCTTTATTCTAAGGGTGCCACGTAACTAAAGTATTTCTCTTTCCTATTACACACTATCTAAGTTTTGTCATAGTTTTTGTCTTCTTGAATTCAAAAAGTGACTTCTGCTAAAAAAATAAAAAGGAAATTCAGAAAGTGACTTATTTGGTATTTAACTAATATAACTATAATTTAGTGAAAGGTTATTAAAAATCGAATGGAATCGAACTTTAATTTTATTTAGTTATATTAATTAATAATATATATCTTGGAACCAACACAAAAAAATAAAATAAAAAATCAAGAAGAGTGTTTTTAAGAGAAGAATTAGTTAAATAAAGTACCTCCACTTGGTGTTGAAGAAACTTAATATATCCAATGGCTTCCATTAGCACCGATGCTGTATCTGTCTGCAAATATTAATTCCCAAAAAATACTTATTATCAGACTTATACAAACAGTATTAGTTATAATTATATATAATAACATTAGACTCCGCGTATACTAGCTGATGAAGATTTTATATGTTGATATTAAAACACAAATGTCTGATTATACCTGAATGCAAGAATAGTTGCTAATTTTTTAATAAACGTAATTTTTTATAATAGTTTGAATTATTGTAATTTGGAAATTTAAAAATGTAATTTTAGAAAAAGAACAGATTTATACTGTGAAATATTGTATGACTCATATATTTAATATGTAAAGAGATAAAAAGATAATTTTTTAATATTTATATTTAAAAGTAAAGAAAGAGAATAAAAAATTCTTTATAAAAGTTTTAGATGATAGTAATAATAACCAATTAATCTATGACTAATTTTAGTGGATGAAAGAAGGCAGTTTAATTTATTTTTAGAGAAAAAAAGACAATGGGTGGTGGAGCTCTACTCATTTTCAGCAAGAATTGTGCACTTTCCTTGAAAAATTGAGCTGCCCATGATTCATGTGACTGCTTCAAGATTTTTCCTTAATTCATTATTTAATACTAAATTTGTCTCCATTTAATTATTGTCATTTTTGTCTTTAATGTGGTCACTTAATTTATTATTATAATCACGAAGTGTATAAAACTTAATTCATTTATGTCTTTGAGGAGTTGTGATAATTAGTTAATGACATCGATACCAGTTATTTAATTAATTATTAATAACAAAATCTAAGAACCTTGTAGAACAAGATAAATGACGTTGATGTATGTCATGGAATTTCTGGAAGGGTGGTGCGATGATAACTCTGAATATTTTTCGTATCATATAATTAAATTGTTAATAAAGTATTTTGACTGTTTCAGTTTACAAAATTTTAAATAAAATAAAATAAAAAAAATATTTAGAATCTTAACAGATAAACTAAACAAAATTAAAGAGAATTATTGAGTTTTTGTATGTTCAAATGAGGACCAAATTATTCTATTTTTTCTAGAATTTAAAATTGGTTGGCGGGAAACCAAATGTATGTTCGTTTTGGCGGGAAAAACGGGTACTACGGTCATTGTACGTTAAATTCAATATGGGTTAGGGCGTTGCTCCACTGGGGTCGCTGACCCCAGACCCCAGCGAAGGGCGGGTCTCTCTACTACCCCCAGACCCCCGAAGGGAGGGGGGATGAGGGTAAATACGTTTGACCTTCACAATTAGAGGCGGTCCAAGTTCGTTTGAACAAATGTGCAATTTACACTATCAACTCGTTTTATAATTTAACTTAAAATACTTTTTGATCCAAAAAAATTCTATTTATACTAAAATTACCAACAATATATAGAGGTCTCCTAATGATTCAAAGTTAGCAAAGTGGTAACTTGAGATTGAAAGAGAGAAAAAGCATATATTAATATTGGTAGAAACTGAATAATAATTATGTAAAAAAGGTTGTTTATTGCAAGAGAAAGCTAATCACAACTTTGTGAGAGAAAAGAAGATGACGCTATACCTTGCCAAAAGGTGCTACCATCTGCTGGAGAGCCGAAACTCTATCTCCTAACTTCTCCTTTCTAACCTAAATCAGCAAAACACACAACTAAACACATCAATGATATGTGAAATTGTAAAAGAATAAAATAAAATAAAATAAAATAAAATAAAATAAAATAAAATACAAGGCATATTTAGAATGCTAATTGAAGAAATCTCGTGATCACCTTCAAAGGTGTGCACGAAGGACGCAACTGCAGCTTCGATTTCTTTGTTCGGGTGGCTTCATAATTGTTGGCTGGCCTTTTTGCGTCTGTAGTTTCAACGACTAAGGCTTGTGCTATCTTCATATATAGAAGCATAAAGCATATACAAGCTAGATTTAGGTTGAAATTTCAAGTATATATCTAATATATATATATATATATATATAAATATAGACCATAAGTTTTTAATTCTAGATCATAAGAAAGGTGGTTTTATTTCAAATGGATTGATATTGCCACATTATAAGTAGATAAAAGATGAGCCAATGATCGATTAAAATTGACAAACAAAAGAATTTGAAAAGGAAAAAACTCACCTTGCTATCTATTTGATGTAAATTATAAGACGGTCGATTATCTTTGAAACGGCCTCCAAGATCATGAGCATTGAGGGAAGAAGCTTGATAGTTGAAACTCCCAAATTGATGTAAAGCTCGCAAGTTTATATCGAAAACGCTTGATTGCTGATTCAAATTCGAAATATTCACCGCTGGAAAAATCTGGCTATAGCTATTACCATCATTATTAGGGTAAGAGATTGATTCTTCAGATGAACGTATTTGATCCATATGTTGATCATTTATTATTTGACATCCATTTGCTGAAGTGTTAAGCAACATACATTGATTGGTATCATTAATGTTGTATCTTATTCGTTGATGATTATTCTTTGACATAAAATCTTCAACACTTGATGTTGGGCTGCTGTTTATAATTTCTTGGAGTCCAGAATACAATCCAGTTACCGAAAGCTGTTGCTTGATTCTTGCAAGATGTTGCAGTTGATGAACCATAAAACTTTCATCGGTAACGACATTTGTGCTAGTTGTAGTGAAAGGTAGTCCCAAACCTTGTGAAATTGGCACGAGATCGATGTTATGATACACATTTCTTGAGTTTGTATTGTTTCTAGCTCCATTCCTGCACAATCTAGTTAATGAGATCTGGAAAGCTACAATATTCTTTTACATAAACATATTTAAACCCTAGCTTGCTAGAAATGATTGGTTATAGCGTTACTGGTTATTAACGTGTTTTTATTTTATAATTATTATTATTTGCAGGAAATTAATATCGGTCTAAATAAGCTTAGAAAACCCTAACTTCATAAGCATAAAAAGTGAGAGGGGAACTTACAAGATGGAGCTTTGGTACCTAGAAACTCCAAAGCAAGAAGAATCCACAAGAAGCTGTTGATCTTGTTGTTGATGGTGATGAAAATTAGCAGATTCCATTATCTATAAGAAATTAATATTTGTGATACACTGGTTGTGTTGGTGTTCTACACAACTTTCTAAAAATTAAATTGGAAAAAGGAATGGATTTTATATATTCCTTTAATGAAGTTGAGTAGAGAATCTATCACTAACTTCAAAGGAATAGTAGTTCAGGTGATACCCACATACCATACATGAATACATGTAAAGATTAAGACATTCATAGACACGGATATACCTCTCTCATGCTTTTAGCCATACTTTTTCATGGTTTCTGCTTCACTCTTTACTCTTTCAAGCTCTCTTGTTAAAGTAATTCTTGAAGAGAAAGCAAGCAAGAGAAAGGTTCACATTACACACACATGACACATATATAATATCATGAAAAGCACAATACTCATTATATCTTGGTATTATTTTCTCTTTACAGTGAAATTTTTTACGGTCACCAATAGTACATAAACTGGACATCACTAAAGTGATCTAGTGCTAAAACATAGGTGATGTGACTATAAGAGATCTCAATCAGATTCGAACATTTCTAAACAAACATTTTGATGTTGATTATCAAACGTTGAAGAACAGTCGCGATTGACCTTAATAGTGAAACCTCCTACGTTTACTTGTATAATTACCAATAATACGTAAACAATACTAGCGAAAAGTGGTCCAGTTTATCGAACTTTACTCGATATTTGTGTATGTTTAATTTTAACAATTTCTAACCATCATATCATATGTAACAAAATTTCAATTTATCACTTTGTATAGTACGTATTCGATGTATTATTTATTAGGTAATCAGTACTTTTTATTGACGAGCCACTTATATATATTGTCACATCATCTGACATGTCATTTATAACCAATGTCATGTCAAATGTTTAAAAGTAATAAGTTATAAATATATTAGTTACAATAATTGAAAGTTCGACACATCCGCCATAAATAGTTAGAAGTTGAATGCATATTACTACATAATATTAAGTGAGTTCCATGCATTTTTGAAGGATATCAATGCAAGCACCCTATTCCTTTTTCAAAACGTTTTCCCATACACACGAGGGTGTATTATTGTGTGCCTTTTTGAAACACTCGTAGTATAATTCCTTACTAGCAGGACCGTCTACTAGTAGAACTGCAATTACAGTGAAATGATTATGGTTGTTGCTACAACATCATAATTACAAATCTCAGCCTTTGCCTTCGATCCCAAGGCTTTCGACAAAAGTCTGAACATAAAAAAACAATCATGATAATAAGCCCCATGCTCTACTATGCGAAGATACCGAGATGTGCATGTATAGAATTTTATACAGGTGGGGCCGGTGGGTGATAGGATTCTGTTAAAACATGAGAATATGAGATCTAGTTGGTGGCAAGAAGCTAGATGGATAGTTTCATGTTGGGTACATTTTCAGTACTAGTCGTTAATTTTTGGTCCTCTTACTGCTACATACTGATGATCGAAATCTAAATTAAATTCATACTTCACTTTCTTTATAACAAAAAAAAAAAAATACAAGACTTAAACGTACTTATTGATTTTATCATTGATCGACATCGAGATACTTAATTTGCTTTATCTAGTTTGGATCATAATCAAGCTTGTTTATTTAGGTGTTACATGTAAGGATATTATCTTCTCACTTATTATAAATTCAATTTCCACTATGACTCCATAACATGACTTACACTACTTTCTCTAGTTGATAATATGATAGAAAATAAAGCTTGAAAATAAAGTTGTGTTCTTAAGTTCTTTTATGAAAGGAAACAAATAGAAAGAAAAGGAGGGAAGCTCCCCATACATTTTTCTTCCAATCTTTTCCTCCCATTTTTGAGATGAATATAAGGAAATCTTTTCATTTCTTCCATTTCTTCTTACTTAAAAACACAAATAAATAATTTATATTCCCTCCTCTTTTATTCTTTGTTTTTCTTCTTTCTTTCTTTCTCTTTAATTCTCCTTAGTTTTAAACTCGAGAATATAATGTTAGGGAGGGCCTTTATAAGCACTTGGAACATACCTCCAACCCTAAGAAAAAGCAATTAACACAACAATCAATAAACTAGATACATTATAAAAGAAATAAAGGCACATGGTCAATTTTCGAAATCAATATGTCTTTTTGACTATCTTGTGTTCAAACTGCCATAACTTTCTCTAGAAAGCTCAAAATAATTATCCATTTGGTGTTCTAGAAAGTAGACATCCATATCTTTCAAGCCATGTATCATACATGTACTTTAAACTTCTCAATTGTTCCAATTTTCGAGTGATTATGACGAACATTTCAGTCAAACTGCCTTCTAACTATCCTTTCATATTTCTGTAATATCTTTTTATAGAAAACTTCAAATTATGATCCATTTTTTAAAAAAACTAAACTTCCAGATCTTTCCAAGAATATATGATACATATTTTTAAACTTGCAAATAATTTTAGTTTCTCATATCAATATGACCATTTTCCAGAAAATTCTCTCTCATTTCATTTACTCCTATATCAGTCAAAAACATTCATCCTTTGATCATCGACTAACAGTCAATGGTCAGTACCGTTGTTTGCTACTTTACTCATTTTTTGTCAAGGTGACAATCCCCAAAACACTAAGAGCACAGGGAGTAGTGCTGAACGCGCAAGTTCCTGGGTTAGAACGTCGTTCCGCCACTCCCAGGCAGCGTTCTGGGCACAGCGTCCCCCCCCTTCGAACGTTGTGTTCCGGATTTCAAACTTTTTTTTTTTTTTTTTTTTTTCAAAATTCAAGTTTAGTTTTTTTTTTTGTTGAAAATAACGGATATATAGCTGTTTTTTCAAATTTTTTTTAAACCCTAATTTCTATCTATAAATACAACACTTTCAACATACCAAAACATTCTTTCTCATCTACAATACACTTAAACACTCAAAAACTCTACCATTCTATATAATTCATCACTTTCTCATCTACAACACCCTCAATTATTCAAAAACACACCCCATTCTATATAATTCATCACCATGTCGAACATACAAAACAACCAAACCAATCCATTTAAGCTACAATCTCAATGGAACCCTTTTCAACAATATACAACACCAAACCCGCAATCCGAAATACCTAATTTTGGCACTCCATATACACCCACTTTTCCCACTCCATTTCAATCATCATTCTCTCAAACTACTCAATTTTCCCCCGAACAATTTCAAGCCTTTCTAATGTGGCAACAACAACACCACACACCCTTCACCCAACAACAACAACAACAACAGCACCACACACCCTTCACCCAACAACAACAACAATCGGTTGAAGACGAGGTTCCGACGCCCACATCCCGTAGAAGTAGAACCAAAAAAGGAAAACAAGTGGTGGAGGAATCATCACAACCGAGGTCAAAAAAGGTTTACAACAACGTGTCCGGTTGGGAACTCGCGGACGAGCTTTGGTTGGCCCAAAGTTGGGTTGTCGTTTCCAAGGATTCAAACCGAGGAAACGCGCAAACGGACGACTCTTTTTGGTATCTTGTTATCAACGAGTACCACGACCGCAACCCTCCCTTTACCCGCACCAAAGACGCTTTGACATCAAAATGGAAGAAACTCAACGCGGATTGCCAAAGGTGGGGAGGCATAGGGAACCGGCTCAGCTCGCAACGAAGAAGCGGCGAAGATGACGACGACTTTCGGATTCGGGTGGAGGCGCAATTTAAGAATGAAACGCTCAAAACTTTTAGAAGTTTTCAAGCGTGGAACTTCTTAATGAACCGCCAAAAGTGGTTAACTCCCGATCCCATTGTAGTCGGACGGCGAAACGTTCCAAAACGCCGCGAGACGGTTCACTTGGACGAGGAACCGGAGGACAACTAGAACGCCTATTCGGTAGTGATGCATTCCAATGTCCACAGGGAATAGCTAGGAAAGCAAAATCCCAAAAGACGACATCCGGTTCCAACTCTTCTACTCGCACTTCATTTGACGAGTCTCTCGCCGGCACCTTTGAAGGCATTCGTTCCGACAAACAAGCCTACTATCGGAATAAAGATTTGGAAACACAACTCGAATCTTGGCTATGTCGACGGACGGATTGTCGGGACGAGACAAACAAATCATAGAAAAACAAAAGGCGAAGATTCGGGCAAAGTTGGATTTCGAGGAACCGGCGGACGAGGCACCGGAGGACACTAGTTCAAACTAGTTCTTTATTTTATTTCTAGTACTCGATCTTTATTTTAAGTTTTAGGAATTGTAATTGTTATTTAATTTTTTAGGATTTGTAATCGTAATTTAAATTTTTAGGACTTGTAATTTTATTTTTTAATGAGGTTATTTATTTTATTTAAATTAATTTGTTATTTATATGTATTTATTACATTATTTGAATTTTCTGACAAATAAAAAAATCAAAGAGAAATTCCTGAACACTGTCCAGAACACTGTCCTGAACACTGTTTCCACTCCCACCTTTTTCAACAACAGTGTTCCCGGAGAACACTGTTGCTGAACACTGTGACACAAGGGTCACGACTCCTTGTGCTCTAATGATATGACGAAGAACTTATATGACGGTCACTGCAAATATCACCAAAATAGTCTTCACTATCTACCGATGCCAACTGTCTTGTTATGATTAATTATTAATATTTCGTCGGAGTCACAACATATCAATTACAACTACAAGCGTAGTTATTAGAGGATATAGGTTAGGGTTTGTATAACCATCACCTTTGTATTGTGTAGTGATACACTTAGAGATTACATATTAAATTAAATAGAAGATAAATCTTTATATATATGTATATATCTGGTACTATATTTATATATATATATATAAGGTTGATTTACAGGGAAGGGGAAAGTAAATCTAGGTCATTCATTAACATTCATCACGGTGAATGTTATTTAACATTTATTGTGACCAAAATTAACATTTAGATGTTAATTAACATTCACTGTGATGAATGTTAATAGACGACCCAAATTTGCTTCCTCCCTTCCTTTAAGATTACCCATTTCCCTCTGGATCATCCCTATATAGGTTCAGGTTCAAATGAGAACTAAATAAAAAGTGAGAACCGCGAGAACTACTAATTTACACATTTTTTCACATGTGATTTACTTCATTCATATGTGAACATTTATGTACATTTGATTGATAAAGAAAAAGAAGCTAAAAACCCAAAAATTACGTATTAAAACACATTTTACCTATTTTTCCACATTATGGTTCACCTGTGAACATGTATGTAACATCCTCTCCTGTGCCCTGGTAATTTATAGTATTTTAATTGATTATTTAATCGTTTAGAAATTAATTGAAATTATGTATTTCATTGTGAAACGTAGATAAATAAGTCCTTTGACTTATTGTGACTAGTGAAATATTAATCGTTTTAAATTATTATAGATGACGGTAAAATAAAATAATATTTTTCGCAAACGGTTTTCAGGTTCCAGACAAAAGATTTAGGACGGGTATAAAATTATACCACTTTTTCACAAGCCGACTTTGCAAGCCGACTTTGAAATCATATATATCTTATTTCTTCTTCTTACTTCCTTTTATTTGAAAACTTGCAAATCAAATTCAAAGAAATCACAACCAACTGAAATCAAAGCTTGTGTTTAGTAAAATTGAAACCTAAGACACCAGAATCATCATCATAAGCTTCATCAATCAGCTTCCTTGTTCAAATTAGAAGTATGTTTCCATTTTTAGCAAACTACTTGAAAATTGGTGAATTATTGGTTGTAGGATGTTATTGAAGCTGAAAAGTAGTTATTTGATGCCTATTTGATGTTAGGAAGTTTGTGTGATTGAAAGGAAATCAAAATATTGAGTTTTGGGTTGAAAAAGTATGATTTTCGGCTGAACAGCGTCTCAATTCGCAACTTGTGTTCATCCTGCGAGTTGAGTTGGCTTGCGAGTTGACTTGCGGTGCGAGTTGACTTGACCTGCGAGTTGACTTGCGAGCCGAGCTGACCTGCGAGCCGAGTTGACCTGCGAACCGAAACCCTGCGAGCCGAGTTGAATCTGCGAACCGAGATTCCTGCGAGTTGACCTGCGAGTTGACTTGCGAGTTGACTTGCAAATTTTGAAAATTTTTGAGACGCGGTTTTGTAAAAATATCATTAACTCAGATTTAATTGAAATTCGCATGGTCACTCGGAAACGACCTAGTAATTAAGGCTATATTCTAATAGCCTAGGCAGTTTTTGGCCATCCGGGGTCATCTAGGACCCGAAAATGGCATTTTTCAGTTTTAAGCGGTATTGCGGGCTTTTTCTGAGTTTATTTCTGATTGAACTTTTGTTTGCCTAGACTTCAGGGATTACCTGATTTGATAAATGGACTATAATGATAATTATGGAACGAACTTCTGACTTGTATTTGATTTTCTGTTTCAGATCAACGTAAGACTCAGTGATATAAGAATCCTGAGTGTGGAGACGTCAGAGGTATCGGTGAGTGGATTCATAACTCATCATTTGATTTAGTTGTAACTATTTGGTTACAACAAGTAAACGTAGATGTTTATTAGACTGTTTAGTCTTGATTATTGATTATTGATCTACGTGATGTGCGAAGCAATGTGCTGTATGTGATTGAGGTCAACGTGTAGTTGGACTTCTGGTTATTATGTGTATTACACAGGTTTTGATTCATTTGTTGTGTTTGAGACTCGTGTATGGGTTTAATAACCATTAGTTATCGGTCTATTCTGTATTGGCCATACAGATTGTTGGTAAGTGTTCTTGGGGGAATCCCCGGGTATTATGATATCCCCAGAGCCACCGATCCTCATTGAATTATGTGTGTTTACGATTATTTGGTGTAAACAACTAGTTATGCTAAGTTGAATGTTGTGTGATGAATCCATTCACTTAGCTTCGTGCTAACCCCTCATTTTACTTCCTGCAGGATATGTTTTGTTTAATTGTGGGTGCAGGAAGTGATTGGTTGATCAAGGAATGTTTGACTGCGCTCTTGAACTCTGATATGGTTTTGTAATAAACCTTGTTTGTGAATTTTTATAATACCCCGCCTTTTGTAGTTTAAGAGTTTGAAATTGGTGTACTTTTGGAATTGTAAACTGTTTAATGTATTTTAAATTCATGCTTCCGTGTTTATTAATATTATATTCTTATATCGAAAGAGGGGTGTTATAATGTATTTCTTACTTTGTGTTTTGAGATATAATTTTAGAGTTTTTTAGCTTCTTTTTTTTTATAAATCAAATGTACATGAATGTTCACATATGAATGAAGTCAATCACATGTAAAAAAAAATTGTAATTTAGTAGTTCTCGCGGTTCTCACCTTTTATTTGGTTCTCATTTGAACCTAACCCTGTATATATATATATATATATATAGGGTGGGGATCAAGAGGGAATAAAAAAAATTAAGGAATGAGGAAAGCAAATCTCAACTATTGATTTCATCACAAATGAATTTTAAAAATTACAAAAAATTTCAAAATTTAACATTCATCACCAATGAATGTTAAAAACGTTTTTTAATAAAAAAATTAAGGGTTAAGATTTGCTTTCCTCCTTCCTCAAATTTTGAAGCTTCCTTATGAATCCTTTCCATATATATATATATATATATTATATAAAAGTTTGGTTTATTCAATAATAATAGAAAGATTAACGGTGATTGATCAATGCATTACGCATGGGGATATTTCTATTAATTCTATCAATTGTAAGCCTTCATATATATATATATATATATAATGAAGGTCTGGTTTATATATATAGATATATATAACTTTCTTACTTAGTCCTTGTCCAAAAATATTGATGATATGTTAACTTTATATTAAAACTAGTACGTATTTTTGTACGGCCCACTAAAGTTGATATTCAAAAGGTGAATTATTTTATGTTGTTGTAAAATCATCAAGTAAAATCAAAATAAATGTATTAACATTTTTCAACTTACACATTGTTCAGGTTTTTTGAAAAATAAAAATAAAAATAAAAATAAATATAATCAGGCTTAAAGTTAAGTGAGGTATATACTAAG
This sequence comes from Logfia minima, assembly GCA_963921325.1. NCBI lineage: Eukaryota > Viridiplantae > Streptophyta > Magnoliopsida > Asterales > Asteraceae > Logfia > Logfia minima. The sequence goes on from OY992767.1 coordinate 6,762,361, forward strand.
AAATGTCACTAATTTTAAGGTTAAGTACTTAAGTTTGATGTATGATGAGATGTTGACTTTTAAAGTCCAAATTTAAAGAAGAAGAAGAAAAAGAAATGTGGTTAATTAGTCTTGGGAGTAATTATGAGTATATATTTGCAGAATTAGAAATAAATGTTATTAGCTTTAAGATTAAGTATTTGAGTACGATGATATGTTAATTTTAAAGCTTAAATTTAAAGAAGAAAAATCTAATTAGCCTCGTTAAGTATGATATACATATTGCATGAAATGTTATTGGCTTTAAGGTAATTAAGCATTTTGAGTATGATATGTTGATGTTAATTTTTAAATTTACGAGAAGAAAAAGATAAAGGTAATATTAGTCTTGATGTGTCAAGTTTCTAAGGCTTTAGCTACCATTTTTTTAAGGTAACATGTTCTTTTTATAATATAATTGTCACGTCTATAAAGGTTGGTATTTTTTTTATAGTGTTACATATATATTTTATATTTAGTTGATGCATACTCGATAAAAACGAGACACAATGTTATATATTCTCATCTACTATTTTTAAGCACGAGCAATTTCAATAAATGTGTCTGATCTTAATTTCCCAACTATAAAGAAAAAAAGAATATTATTAGTCTTAATTAAAGTATAAAGTTAATTATGAACTATATATAGAAGAAATGTTATTGCGTAAAGCTTATATATAAATAACAAAATAATATAATTATAATTACTATGATAATATATATGAATTTTGAAAGTATTAAGCATCACATTTTAGTTAGCATGTTCTTTTTATATAATTTATGATTATGATGATTATGATTGATGGTTAATTAGTTAATTACCTATCCATATTAAGGCAAGGTTTATGAATACAAGAAAATTAGTATAAATGAAAAAATTAATTATTAAGAAGTTAATGGTGATGATGGGTTGAATTATGACGAGACTATGAGCGTTATCTTCTTTATATATACAATAATTTATAATTTATTATAGTGATCTTTCACTAGACGTTTACTATAGTGGTTAATGTTTAGTTAGAGACACCGTCTAATAAACAACTTCCAACAATTATTACTCAAGTAGTTATTCGAAAAAACACTAAAGTCTAGTTAGGTCACGTTATACATGGTTTTAATAAATTATTAAATTGTTTATATATTGAGAGAAGAAAAACAATCCAAAATGGACAGGACAAAACATGGGCAGGCTCACGCTATAAAACGACAGCACGTTGGTGCACATTCTAATGATGATGTCAGTGAGCTTTACATGATGTCATCATTTCATCATCATACATTAGACACCCTTTTCCTTCTTTGGACATCTACAACACCGATCGATAGTTGGGATTCAATTTTACGTACTTTAATAGCTTCAAAATGCTTGAATGATATATATATATATATACAAGAATATATGGAATATTAAAAGAAAACTTCATTGATGTAACCCATTAGGTGGAAAAAATGTCGAATCCGATAGGTAGAATAACGGGACATACAAAATGTGGTTGGATCGTATTAAGATTGAATATGGTTATAGTTGTTGTACAAAATGCATTTGGATATTGTAACGCCCCGATTTAATATTACACAAAGCTTAAACATACATAAAGATTAGTAGCGGAAGTATTTTACAAAGTGGCTAATAGCCAATAAAAGTTACATCTTAACATATAATAAAACAACTAGAAACGTCGGGAATTTTTCGGATAATAAGGAAAATAGTCTCCTTATTCCATTTCACCTATTATTGATCAATCACGAGTCGAATCTACCTCTTTGAACCTAAGAATGTAGGTAATGCGTAATCTACCTCTTTATGTTTGTGTACATAAAATATCACATACAATAATGAACAAATATATCTATAATACAATCATAATATAATCAAAGTTCAACATTTAATAAATTTATGGGGATCTCGATTATTGTGATGTAGGACATTAGACACTTATTGATAGCGATGCTAATCATTTTAAGTGTTATGGTGAGTCAAAACCACAAAGATAAAGACTTGACCAACTTGAGTTAATATCAAGAAATTTTCATTTAAAAGTAATTTGTCCATCACACAACAATCATTAGAATGTATAAAATACAAATGCAATATCATCCATATACAAAGCATATAATTATGTCATAAAAAGTCATATTACATGGAAGAATACACACACATAACTAGCACACATTCTCATTTTTAAAATACACAAGAATACTCACTTAATTTGGAAGGTTGATTACTCTTTTTCCTTTTCCTAAAACCAATATAATGGTTATACTTAAAATTCATTTAACAACAAAAGTGGGTAATCTAAAAATGTTACAACATGTCATTTTATTTTATTTTGTAAGATATAAGCTTTTAAATTGTCAAAACATATATTTCATTATTTTGTTATAAACTTTGTTTGATGTAAAGTAAAGCAAGTGGTTAAATACAAAGTTTTCTAACAATTTTAAAAGATTAATATGTGCAGTCACTTTTAGTGACACTACAAAATCTGTCACAAAAATGTCCAAAATAATCTGCAACAGTTTTAGCGACGGATTTTTCTGTCACAAAAGCTGTAAAAACAGTCACTAAAGCCCCTATCCGAATTTTATAGTTATAATTCGGATTTTTAGCCAATTTTTACATAAAGATTCATTTTGTAATATTTTATTAACCATTTTTCAAGAATGGTTGAACCATCATATTACTAATACATGGTTAAACCATTACTTTGGAGATTATTACATTTAATTACATATGCATCAAAGATATAAAAATAAAGAATTCAATAAGCATCAAATAAAATGTTAAGACTTGAGATATGTATATGTATATACCTTATGATGAGAACTTAATGGTGAAAGATGAGATGATGATTGTTGACCTACACCTTTTACTTCTACTAATCCTTCCCCTTTCTAAAACTCTAGTATGTATATGTTATGAGTTTTGAGAGGGAAATTTATACTCTTTATTTTGTTTCTTTCAAAATTACCAAGAAGAGGAATAAGCTAGCATAAATCACCTATTTATACCACTAACTATGTTGATTAGTCATTGCTCTTATTAGTTACATGCTTTACAAGTGTCTTGATTAGTCATCCTCTAATAGTTAAAAGATGTACAAGTGTCTTTTGTAAAGATTAGTCATAAGTCTACATGTTTTCTTAGACTTATTCATCAAAATCCACTAACTAATCAAGATTTTTATATAATTTATTATAACAAAATTAATTATAATAACTATTTTATTTATTAAGTAATGGGGTATTACATATATATATATATATAAATGGGTAGGTTTTACAAGGTCAAATAGGTTGACCCATCAACAATTTTTTATCCATTCTAGATAATTAATATGTCAACTATAATAAGTTATACAATTAAAATAGTAATTAAGTTTCTTTTAATACTTTTGTCAAATTGATAGGTTTATTGCATGAAAAGAATTATGCAGACAATCGTATAAATATATCGTTAGAAATTGATAAAACTTGTATGTAATAACCATATCTTCGGGTTTAGACGTCGGGTAAACAAAGTTAGTTTATGGATAAGTTTTTTGATTATCGAAAAGCAGATAACAAACACCCATATTTGGTTCCTAAACTATTCTTTGCCATCCGAATGTCTCTTTAACCACGGTTATGTAATTTATCTATCAGCTAGATTATGAGCGGCCGTTGAGGGTCGCCGGGGGTAGGTTACCTTTGCTTTATTAACTATCTTTCGCAACTTTACATTTCGTTGTATATGGCTAGTCAAAACATTCATTTCTTTGTGTTTAGTATGTAAATTTAATTCTATAGCATGCAAGCCACGTTACTTAAAGAAATGATTCTGGAATCAGTTTAGTATATAAACAAAAAAATTCATTTTACTAAAATACATATATGTAATAGTAATAGAAGCCACACAATATCCATTTCTTGACAACCCCAGAGACTTTGTTCTGAAGAAAGTAATGTTTTTTTCTTGATTCTTTAATCTTTATTCGTTGAATTGTAGTATTTCCTTTGAACTTTTAGCCATTTTCCATCGTTGTTTGGATAATTTGCAATCTTGCAAAACATTACATCATCAAAACACAATAGATCAAAGTCCATAGACAGATAATTTTTTCATTCGATCAACGCGAGGTGATCATAATATTGTTTAGGGTTATTAATCTCATGTAGAAAAATGGCAACTCCAGTTGAACCACCAGGCAGGATTAGATTAGAAGGAAAACATTACTTTTCCATATGACAAGCATTATTTGAACACGATACAAAATACGTTCCCATAAAACCTATTGGTCGAGGTGCATATGGTATTGTATATATTTTCTATTAACCGACAAACCAATAAAAAAGATTCACAATACGTTTGACAACCATACTGATGCACTGAGAACCTTACGTGAACTCAAACTTCCTCGCCATCTTCAACACGAAAATGTGATTGCATTAAAAGATGTTATGGCACCTATGAATAAAGCAAGTTTTAAAGATGTTTATCTGGTTTATGAGCTTATGGATACCGATTTGCATCAAATTATTAAGTCATCTCAGTCACTTACGAACAACCATTTCAATATATCCTCTTTCAGGTATGCGATTTCACTACCAAGTTGCTAACTAACAGAGTGTTTTTTGCATTTGGAAACTAATATAAAATCATTGCTATATGCATTTTGGTCTTAATTCCTACCGCAACAAAACTGATTATCTAATCTGATGGTCAAATAAAGTTACATGTTTATCATTCTTTTAACTTAATTTGAGATATTTATAGTTTTATACTTTTATATTAGGATTAATACACTTTAAGTGTAACAAACTTTGCTCAAATGTTCACCTACATGAACTATCTTTATTAGCAGTTTGTTTTAATTTGGTGTCACTTTTCTCAACATAAATTATTTCATCTAGTAAATCAATGTTTTCCTACTCTTCATAGTTTAGATATTTTAGAAGTCGATGTTCATTCAACTCGATGCCCGGCTTGTGGCGATGATCAAGAGACGGAGAGGCAATTCTCGTCGATTGCAAAGTGGCTAGGAACTTTGGATTGTGATTTCAAGTAGTAGTTATATCTTTGCTTGATGCAACCATGCATCTACACAGGAATCTGGGTCCTACGGCGATTCAAGAACGACGCAACATTCTCACTGATAAACCAAAGAAATGATAATAATTGAGATATGGTTAAACTCCTTTCGCTTTTATAGTAGTAAATTTTGCCTCAATTGGATCCAATGGATTTGTAACCCGGGATAGCAATCACTCAGACTACATAGAATCCTCTTTTTATAGTTTCGACTGACTTGCTATAATGAAATTATGCTTGTAAAAAATCAATAAGAAATAACAGCGGGTATAATTAAAATTTACGTTTACCACCTAGGGAACTATACTTATTTTTCGTTCACTTACATAATCACACTATCATATGCTGAATACATGTGTCTAAACTGTTAGAAAATGTGCATTTAAGTCATTCCCGTAACCGGTTAGTCGGTTACCTGATGGTAACCTGTTTCTTTAAAAAATCCATCTTTGTGCGGGGTTTTTCCGATATATATTCAAGTCATTCTCGTAACTAGTTGAATAAAAATTATAACGGTACTAACTTTAGAAAACATACTATAAGCTAATTACAAAAAATGCTAAAATCTTCAGCACAAATACTTTCAACTTGCTCAATTATTCACACAACATGTTATAAGAGAGTGGACCATTTATAGTTGAGGTAGAATATTCGTTGGTATCAACCTCAACCAATTAGGAGCCTTCAGGAATCCTCATTCTCATTGGAGAATTAGATGCAAGCTTTCTATCTATACTACCAGACATGATATCCCGGTTGTACTTCTTGTTAGTAGTGATGTACACTCACATATGCAATTGATTGGTATAGTTAGTGAGAATAACTTGATCCCAAAGCGGCCATCTTTTTAGTTATGTACAATTTGTATAATATTGAAGATGGGTCAAGGACATAATAAATGCCCCAAAGTGCTGGTTCATTATCACAATCGAATCTACAACATGTGTGATGATTTTTATTCTTAAACTGACTGTACGTAGAATCAAATCCCATCGCTAGATCTTCATGCTCTATCTTCAATTTTATCTTCGTCTTGTTGAATGGTTTATGTTGTATAATCAACTCAGGAAACAACTTTCGTTGGATCACTTAACCATTGGCTATAGCAATCTCTAAGTTGGGTCAATGAACATTTGGATCTTAAGCCTCCTGTAGTCGTAGCTGAGAAAACATAAGTTGTAAGTTGTCTAAACTTTTTAGACTTAAAGCTGTATAAGCATAAAGTTATAAAAGTTGTTATCAAGATTTGATTTTCATAGAATAATACAAGAATCATGGCTCAACAATAATATTATCTTGTTCATTTCCAATCTTAAACCCTCTTCCAAGAAGGCCTAGAACCCCCCATATGAAGTATACACAATCCAATTAATTTTTGTCTACCATCTTCCGTTGTAGCATTCCCATTAGTCTCTTGTCATCGTTGGACCTTCTTCTCTTCAATTCAATTTCACTTCCTATAACCCGAGTGGTGAATACTGTGACTGTAGGCAGTGGTAAATATCGACAATAGCTGTGAGTGTAATGGTAAAGGCCCACCTTTGTTGTTAAAAAGATGAGTTAATATATACGAGGTAACTTAACTTTACGGTTTTGAACACTTGTATAATTCTACTGGCTTTTTTGTCCATTATAATAACATATATGTCATCACTTATAAGCTGTTAAACATATATAGTGACTTCAATAGTTGGTTTAATTAGCAGGTAGAATGATCTAACGAAACAAAAAACAAGTACAGTACTTTAAGTGAATAAGAAACTCAAAGTTTAGTGTTATGGGTATATGTTAACCTAAAATAATCGAAAACATTATAAGTCGTTTATAGATCTTCAACGGTAAAATAATATCGAAAATTTTTACTTTCTATTTTTCCGCCTAGCATCCCTTTATTTTAATTATTTTAAATTTTTTTCGAAAGCTATTTATTTCATCGGAAAAAACTTTTATTTTCCTTTTCATTTAAACCAAACACCCAACTAAGTAGAAAATCTTTGGCCAAAATCTAAATTTTTATCAAAGCTATATATTAAAAACAGTCATTACTTTCCGTCACAAAAGGTATTTCAAAAGATGTTTTATTAAACTTTAATTTTTGCCTAACACAAATTTGGACTAGATTAGCACATAAGAAGATTCGAAGATGTAGTTAAACGTCATTTTGATATTCTAGAAAAGCTACTAGCCAATCCTGAAGCATTTTTGAAGTTTCTAAGAGGGCTTCCATTCATTGTGTTAGTTGTCCGTCGGTTTCAACCAACGCTGATGACACCAAGTCGTCGGTAGGTCCGTCGGTTTGAACTCTTCGGATTTCTGACGGTTTCAACTAGCTTTTACTTTCTTTTTTAGTTTTCTTCCTTGGCCAACGGTTGGACTTTTGAAAATGGGGGGGGGGGGGGGGGGCGGGGGAGGAAGGGGGCAGGGGCAACCAACGGCTCATTCACCAAAACCCAAAACCATAAATTTTTTAAACTTATTTCTTTATTTATTTTACCCACTAAATTTATACACATTAACTCTTATATATACACACACTTCTAACAACTATAATTTACACTGAAAACAATTACTTCTCTTCTCTCTATAATTCATACAATTACACACTCCTTTCATACACAAAAACTACACACCACCACACTCATTTTATACACAAAAACTATACAAAACCACACCCATTTCATACCCAAAAATGTCTAACAACCAAAATAAAAGAACATCTTCTTCAAATATATCCCAAGATATGTGGAACAATTTGATAAACACTCAAATCCCAAGCACAAGTTCAGCATCGGATTTATCCTCCGCTCAATCAAACTTTCCAACACCCTCTCAAAATGTCTCCACAATTCGGGTTGCCACAATAAGTACCCGTTGGAAACCCTTACGCTCAACAAGGATGGTACTAACACCACAATTCCAACAATACCAACAAACACAACAAACAAAACAATATTCACAAACCTCAAACCTACCAAATACATACTTCACAAACCAATACCAACAAACTAATATCCCCGTTGTCAACCCCGAAGTTGAAGAAAGTTCTGACGAAGTAGAAGTTGATATCAAACAAAAAATGTAAGTCCACTCGATCTTGGTTCGATAACTGAGTTATCTATAGTATTAAGGTGCGGAATCCCTCAATATGATTAATTCAAGGTTATATAACGATTCTATTCACTAATATGCTTTGTTTTGATATTAACCAATGTCAAACAATCAAAACCTAGCCTTTAGTCTATTTAATTCTCTCAGGAAACTCAAACCTCTTTTTAAATCTTCGGATTCAATCGATTACCATTAATTAACCTAAATATTCATTAAATATCCCGTTTCAACTTGCAGCTCGTGGGCTTTGCGAGTTGACTCAGCTCGCAGCCTAAGTCAGCCCAGTGACTTGCCTTGCGAGTCCAGTTCTCATCTCGCACTTCAGACTTTAGTTCGTATTCGTTATTTGTCTAACACTTTAGCCAATATATTTAACAACAATAATATCAAACTAATATCATATATTTACGAATCAAAACCAATATACAAATTTGATAAGAATTACACTAGTCTTATTACAAGCTAGATATGTTGTCACAAAACATGTCTCAACAGACTCCCTCTTGACAATAGCTCTAGCGTATTTATCTTCATATTGTCTTTGATTTTTACTTGTAATTTTTGCTGCCAGCATATATCTTCAGCTTTATGCATGTCTTCACCATAAACTGATAATCTCGAGCAACATCTTCCCATCCTTCAATTGCAGTGATCCTATTTTTGTGTAACATCAATTGGTCAGCCTTTGATAAGTTCATTAGATGTCGAAGATCATAGATCTTCAATATTTCTTTCTCTTCATATTCAACTTCATCATCATGTTCAAACATAAGAGCTTCACCAGTCACAAGTCTCAAAAAAGTTCGAAGACGAAGAATCGAGTTCCGATTAGATTACGTTTTAATTATTTAGTGTGTTTTTTATTATTGTAATGTTTTGTTAGGAAATGTAATGTTTTTTTTTTATAGAAAATTTAATGTTTTTTTCAATCAATGTAATGTTTTTATTTTAATGAATTGTATTTTATTTTAATTATTGTGTTTTAAATATGTAAATTAAAAAATGGAAAAAAAAAATTGACCGTCACTGATGGCAGTGGTCAGTCAGTTGTTAGTCAGTTTAGTCAATTTTTTAAAAAGCTGACATATCACTGAATTGGCAAAAACTAACCAGTCAAATTTACTCACAAATGAAAATGACCTAACGGTAACTAACTAAGTATTATGTTCGTTACAAGTTAAAAGATGACATTAACATTTGCCCCGTAAAAAGTCCAAATTAATTAATTAAATTTTACATTGAAAAATGCTTTAGAAGTGAGTAATCTATGAATCTGGCTATCTGTTAAATACTAATCATAACTACTTCATAGTTTATACACTAATAACAAATTGAAATCATAGGAGAAGTTAAAAAAAGAAAAAATAAATTATATTATATATCTTTTCTCTTTTGGATGATAGTCAACTAGTTTTTGTTATTACGTTTAATTAATTAAATGTTTGCTAGTTCGATACAGATAACACAAATCCTTCATGTCTTTATAGGCCAATACCTTTTCAAAAGAAGTAATATTCTGATTTCTCAAAACGCAAACTTTGTTCGATGGTTTTGGATGACGACTGAAATTATTTTATTATTATCATTAATACATTTCAGGTGACGTAATATAGTTAATCAAGTTAATTAACGTATTAATGTTGCAACTTGCTTAGCTTTAGGTACTTAATTTTGGCGTATTATGACTAAAGACGGTTTTAAGGTGGTGCTATTGTGTCTGCGTATGCAATGACGAATTTTCAAATGGCGAAAGGAACACTTTTTAAAAGGGAGTAAAAACTTTATTTAGGCTATAAACCATCATCATCATTAAGTAATGTGTAAATTAATTTTTAGTTTTTTCTTTGTTTTCTTGATATAGTGCTGCTAAATTTTACCCAAATATTTTAAAATTAAGTGAATTTAAGTATTTCTTTTATAAAGTTTGAATTATTTTAAACGGCATATATTATTCATTCGGGTTGAAATGGACAAGTTTCAAACAATTGATGACTCTAATGGATATTTAATTGGTATAATGAATTTATTTTTATAACTTAAAATTTATAACTTCCCAATAATATATGTATAAATAAAAGATTCATAAGGAAATTAAAATATGTATTACTTATTTAGAGATACTTTTGTCAATAAAACACTTTTTGACTAAATTTTAAAATAGTGCGTTTTGATCCAAGTCCGTTTGGACCCGTGCCCGCTATGATCCATACCCCTTACGACCCATACTCGTTATGAAACGAGACCGTTTGAATCCGTAATCTGTACCCTCCCGTTTCGCCACCTATATCCTGATATTTCTCACAAAATCGTAATTATTTTATCAGAATTTTAGTAAAATTTCATTTTATGAAACTTTTAAATGAACCTTTTATTTTATTTTCATTTTCATTTGTTGACCATTGAACCGAGTCACCTTCTTAGTGATAAATTAGCATATTTGTTTTCTTCAATATAAACTAAAAACGTTAATCTTCAATTAAAGTGTATATACCACTAAACGCATATGTTATTTGCATTGGAGTAACCCCATCTAATAATGTCATGAAGAGGTAGGACATTTTTATATTCTAAACAAACTTAAATCACAATTAATCAATCATGTTACATTCAGTATTTAACATGAATATAAAATAGAAAGTGTTTAAATATACAATTAGGTCGTTTGAGTGACTAGAATGTCCATTAATTCGATAGTTGAATATGATTTCAACTTCTCGACAGCCATTTGAGTACATATTATATAATTTGTATGTCTATTTTTATTGTCATTTTGAAGTTGTCACTATTATTGTAACTCGTGGATTGATATTTTGTTGATATTACTTCAATTTTGAAGAGTGATTATACTGTGATAAATAAAATTTTAGACTTCGATCTTTTGTTCGACAGGAAAGGCTCATGCTAAAGTTGGAGTATTCGAATATAATTAGAATGCCATCCGTGAAGTTTAATCAAGAAACATGTACGATACGGTCAAAGGATTAATGTGCTTAGAGATCCCAGTTAATCTAGAGCTAGGAATATGTACGTGAACTGTGAATATATATTTGTTGCAAAATGATGTTTCAACAAGGAATCAACAAAATGATAGTTGAATTGAAAAACTAATAGCTAATGGTTAGAGCAAGAAATAAAGATAAAGATTACATAATAATGGATGTAGTTACAACTGGATCACAAATATTCCGATTACTCCAATTCAAATTTACATTCTTTTTCCTGCTCGAAAAGTCTCATAAAGAAAAGAACTTCGACATGATCACCCATCATATTGTTGTATATTTTAGTGTGATAGGTTGATTAGTGGACATTGTTTAACTTATGCGGAGTGCATACTTAGCTAAGTTACTATGTTTCACGCTCAATCAAAATAGCGAGAATCAAGGAGGTTGCATCCCCTTAATGGGGTTCTAAGGCAACATCCCTACAAAACTCATGGTGGAGGTTAAGAGGCAACGCCCTTGCAGCGTTCTGGCCCCGAAACAACAACGGAAAACGTCGACTAAGTGAAGTGGAGTCTGCACAAGCTGAGTGGTTGGTTTGGTCTCGAGCTGAGTGATCGGTTTGGTCTCAAACAGACCGAGATGGATCAGACTGGTTAGACTAAGGTTGTATAAGTTTGGGCTTATCCACCATGTAACCTCTCCTGAAATATGGAAAACGATTTTTTAGATCTCGCTAACTGTCTTTACCTTTCAAATTCGTTGAAAACTATATATGTATAATGTCAAAACAATTTAAGCGCTTAGAAATCTACCTGAATTTGTTATGTGTGCCCAAATCAAATTCAATTCTCTAGTTTTATCTTAAAAGAATTTCATGAACTCATAAAATTTTATCCGAATATTGAAATTATTTACCATGTTTACTACCCAATTTCCCAACATATATCACTCTTCCACTACAATTGCATGCATGCATGTTAAGTTGTTAACCAAGTTAAGCTAACCAGTCAACTAAATGTATCTAGCCATCGTTTCTGATCCACCAAAAAATAAAGCACATACGCGACTAACTTTTCCTCATCAATAAAATACTTTTTTTATATAAGCTTATCCATTTTTCATATCTACCGACTTTTAAATATTCAAATTTTTATAAGTGCTTTCGAAGAAATTTTATATGTAGGTACATATATAGAAACTACAGTGGTCAACACGATTCCTCAATGTACAATTAAGATATCATCTTATGTTCAATTCAACATCATAAATATCATTCCTCTGTATATCTACAGTGGTCATCTCTCTATATATATATCTGTACAAATATTTGTATGTATGTATATGTACATCTAGACATTTGTATGTATGTATTTCATAAGTGCATATGATAAGTGGTTCCTCTTTTATAAAGCCAAATCTGTTGATAATTAATGATTGGACTGCCCGGCCAGCTGGAAGAGCGCGCCTTTAAGTACAATTTCCATGTGAAGTCTCTGAATTTATCTTTAGAATTGGCAAAGATAAAGGTTTAAAGGAAACATCGCTTTGAGTTTGGTATTTGTCGAGCCACTATTCTAATTACCATGTGCAATATTATTTATGAAAGACCATAAACTGAAAACCATTAAATAGAAATGAACCCAAAAGATGTTGGTCCATAGACTAAAAATGTGTCTAAAAAGCCTACAAGAGACGGATTTAGTTTGGAGCGAGTGTGGAAGCATGTACGTACTTGCTACGAATCAGTTGACATATTCCATGAAACGTGAATTATTAGGCACTTTAACAATGCTACCAAAAGCATGATTTTCAACCCAAATCAGAATTATTTACCTACCGACTACTGTTGTGGCCTCTTGGCCGGTCAATCGATCCAACTATCTCTTAGTATCTTTAACTGTTCTAATTGGTTAAACTTCCTTACCATATGATGTTGCTTGGATTTATCGTGTTATCGAGTATCAAATTGGTTGAAAGTACTACTGATCAGAAGTTTTAGGACCAATAAAGAGTAGGCAAATATATATACATATATATAATAACAGGATCTAAAAAGAAAAAATTTCTGGGAGAGAATTAAGAGAAATTTTTTTTTTAAATAAAAAACAAGTATGATTCAACAAAAAATAAATATATTTTAAAAAAATATTTTATGTGATTCAATAAATACTTATCTATGATTCAAAAAACATTTTCATTTCAAATAAAATGATAAAAGACTAAATTCCCCCATGATTACCCCTTCCCTATGGATCATCCCTATATATATATATAGGAAGGATCCATAGGGAAACTCTAAAATTTGGAGAATGAGGGAAGCAAATCTTAACCCTTGATTTTTTTATTAAAAAACGTTTTTAACATTCATTGGTGATGAATGTTAAATTTTGAAATTTTTTGTAATTTTTAAAATTCATTTATGATGAAATCAATGGTTGAGATTTACTTCTCTCCTTCCCTAATTTTTTTGCTTCCCTCTTGATCCTCACCCTATATATATATATATATATATTATATGAGAAAAGTTCAAATAAAATGGTAAAAGACTAAAGAATAAGATAACCAATATTATTGCTTCATTTCAAATACCCATTTCCACCATTTTTTTTGAAGTTAAATATATCATAAACCGTAAGTCAACAAATTATAAAAATTACACCGTTAGAATCAACGTCATTTTATCTTTAATTAGAGATCTCACATGATATACCTTCGACAATTTTTTTTCTTTCTATTGTTTAATGGTTTTAAAAATTCGTAATTTTATATCACATGCGATTTAAATACTAAATAATAATCACACGCAACTATATCTCCAATTAAATTTTAAATTCAAATCATTGATGATTTAAAAATTTGAAGTATACAAAACTAAGTTGTAAACACATGCGATTAAGCATTAAAGTATCAATCACATGTGATTAAAGAGTAATCAAATATGAAATGACATGTGATTATATGCTAAATCATATATGACTAAATATCAAACTAGCAATCACATGTGATTTTTGCTGAAAACAAATGCAAATTTTAAAATTTTATTTATAATATTCATGTGAATGAATATTAAGTTGTAATCACATGTTAATTTAAATATACCATGAATAAATAATTGTGTACAAATATTAACTTTTTATCATAAATCACATGTGATTCTATTTTTAAGACCCGACAAAAAAATAGAATTCGTCGGAAGTATAGCTTGTAGGATCTCTAATTAAATATATAAAAACGCTAATTTTGAATATGTAATTTTTATAATTTATTGACTTACGGTTTGTGAGATATTTAATTTTAAAATTGAAGTTAAAGTGGGTTTTGTAATGAAGTAGAGCAATCTTATTGGTTCTCCCATTCTCTATTTTTTTTTTTTTGCATTCTTATTTGAACTCATTCCATATATATATGTAGAGTATGGATCAAATAAGAACACTTCAAAAATAAGAACGGTAAGAACGCTTCAAATTTGCACTTATACTTGACAAAATCATTGGATTCACATTTGTATATCTCAAATATGCAAAGAAAAATGAATGCACATTTTTAAATATGTATACAATTTGAGAAAAACGATTGATGCACAATTCTACATGTTTCATCTAAAATCGTGCATCGATTGTTTTTTCGATTTTTATGTATTTATAAGGATGCGCATCTATTTTTCTCTACATATTTGAGATGTATGAATGTAAATCTATTGATTTATGGGATACATTTGCAGATATGAAGCGTTCTTACCCGTTCTTATTTTTAAGGTGTTCTTATTAGAACTCTACCCTATATATATATACATATATATCAAAAGTTTTCAATCTTAATGTTTTCTAGATCAAATAACATATCTAATGTCCCTAAAAAAATTTTAACTTAGTGTTTAATTATTACGTTCAAGAGAAAATTTCATATATATCCCCAAAAACTCTTATAATTACATATATATCCAACTAAACTTCATAATATCATATATATATATATATATATCCTTTTGAACTATTAAAACTCTCATATTTATCAATTCTACTAATAAATATATATAATTAAATGTTAAAATTTCTTTAACTGAATACTCATGCCACTTTGGGTATACTAAGGTGTGTCTAGCCAGTTTTAAATGTTTACGGGTCTGTGCTTTTTTCGGTGTTGGATCAAACGGACTGATTTGGGTGAGCTATAGAGTTATTGAGTGTTTTTTTTACTAATAGAATTACAGATGTGTGGAAAGTTCTAATGTCACTCTGGTATAGGCCTATGTAGTTACTTTTAGATATTTACGGGTATGCATTTTTGGTGTCGTATCAAACAGGTCAATTTTGTCTAACTATACAATTGTTTGGTAGTTTTTAGTTATAGAATTACAAAATATGTCATCATAAACTCAATCAAGGTTGAATTCTTTGACAGCAAGTTGATGTTCTTGAAGTTTAGATGTCATAATCACTTATGCAATAGCCATTTTAATTCACGTACATATTGAGAATATAAGCAAGTTTGAATCTCATCATGTTTAGAGCTAAGATCCAGTAAGTACACATCCATTTCTCTCATGGTAAGAAACAATGGTTTGCCTTTTGGATCATATATTATTTTAGCTTTCTTACTAAATCTAACTTCATTATCATCATCACACATCTGATTTATGCTAAGCTGATTGGGGTTCAGTCCAAGCACATATGTAATTGATGTGTATTAATCTAGTTATAAAATTAGTAAAACAAAGCCAAAGCTAACTATTACATAACTAGGAAAGTATACATAATCGAATAGTAGTATAGCAATGATAAGTTTACCGGGTAGTCTCTCACAGGAACAATTTATATGTACTTTAAGAATTATTTATCTAATCTATAGTTAAAGTAAAAGGATTGTGCCTCTTAACGACATGCAATCACAAGATATTTAATTAAAAGCAACTACATTGATAATTAAATCAAGTGATAAAAGTATGTTCATCTAGACTTTTTCCCCTAGAGTTGGATACTAAATAAACATGTATTTTACGTATAGGAGTTAATAACCTAAACTACTTGTTTTCACAACGCAATCATTTAAATGAAATCATAAAGAGCAAGTGTCCTTGACAAATTAATATTTCCAATAATGGCTAATCAACTCAACTAACATGACAATTCAATCTTATAATCCTAGTGTCCTAGAGATTACTAAATCATACAAGATGTCTCTCAATATGACTCATCCATATTCTAATTAATTAACCTAACTCAAATATTTTATTGTTTTCAATTAAAAGTAAATGTAATATGTCATCTAAGAGTTCTCACTCATTAGCACGATTATCAGACCAATTGAAATAGCCAAATAAATTAAATACAAATGGTTCTACGATTAAACATCATATCATACGCAAAACATGAATTAAATATTAAAAACCCAACATTTAAGGTTATTAGCCTAGATGTGCATAAAGAGTTTAACACATTCTCATGGGTTCAATCAAATAAATACATATAATCAAGGAATAATTCATATTCTGTTGCAAAAGTGAATTAAACATAAAATAATAAAGATTCGAATGAAGAATTACAAACCCTAACTTCTATGATGATTACAAGAGGAATGAATCACTTAGGGTGTCCCCAAAAGCTCTCCAAGTGCTCCCAAAATCGGCCTCAATTAGTTGGTAATCAATAGGTTAAAAGATAATTAAGGTTTAGGTGATAATTAAGGCCAAAAAACTGTAACCGACCCTTCTACCCAGCGGGTAATAGGAGTACCCGGCAGGTAAAAGTGTCTCCCCGCTTGGATGAGTGTCTTTTTCCTGGCTAGGCTTCCAAACTGGAAATTGGTGAGTACCCAGCGGGTACAAGGCCTTCCCGGCGGGTAAAATTCATTTTCAGCCTTTAGTTCCTATTTGAAAGTTGTAGCCCTTTGAGTTCCAAGAATTTGGGATTTTGAATCATCTCAATTGGAGTTCGTATGAGGGAGTAATGGCCAAAATGGTGAAGCCTCGCAAAAGCTGCAAAAATCAATCAATTTTAGATCTTTTCTTCATATATTCTCGATCTCTTCTCGATTATTAAACTGAAACTAAACTAGACTAATTAAGTATCAAAAGTTCATAAATTAACTAAAATAATATACAATTTAGACCGTTATCGCCCCTATATATATGTCTAATTTAGGCGATAACAGTAACTCTTTTAAAAGTTACACTACGAGGTTTGCAATAGAGTTATAACCATACCTCACAAAAGGTCAATCTTGTTCTACAAAATCAGACAATTTTTTTTGCAACCTATCATATGTCCTAAGCAATCACTATTCAAATACCATTCTTTTCATTCTACACAAGACAAACAAAATGAGTCAGTTTCTTTTGGGAACCACCTTTGAGTAGGTCCTTCAGGAAGATGATTACTCTTCCCTATTACACTTGTTTTATTTTAATTTCAGGTTTTTCTATTGATGTTCTCAATTTACAATTGAGCTTATGAACAACAACTTGATAACCTTGACCACCACAATTGTAACAAGATATGTTCAAATTTTTTTTGCTTTTGGTTTCTTATATGGGTTTTTCTTTGATTTGCATTATGGTTTGGATTTGAATTTGACAAACTTTTCAAATTTAGTTGTCAATTTATGTAGTTGGTTTCCAAGTTTTGAAATATACTCAGTCAACATGTTAGAGTTGAAGTTTCTTTTTGATGGTAAACAGCTCCTTGGTGATTTGTTATACTTAGGATGATATCTTTTTGTTTACTCTTTTTATGAACAACTTCTATTTGAGTAGTTGAAATATTTTATTTTTCAAGTTGTTGTCAAAATCTGATTTGTCAGAGTATGAAATGTCAGAGTATGATTTATCATACTCATTGTAAGACTTTCCAGAATTTTCACTTGAATCCTGATGTCAAGTTGGTCTAACAAAAGAAATAGTGAGAATAATTTTATCACTTATAGTATTACTAAAAGTTTTAGGCAAAACAGAAACTTCAAACTTCTTTGATTCTCATTTCGATTTTCCTTCTAGATAGGAACTCAAATCAAAATATTCACCAACAACAACTTGAATTTGGCTTGAAATCTATTTACTCAAGAAATCTTCATATTTTAATGAGGAGATGCATCAAGATTTACGAATATCTTCAATGTGTTTGACGTTTTCTTTTATTTATGTTTTTCTTTGTCTAACACTTTATATGCTTCAATTTGAGAATCAAGATCAACTTTTTAATTCTAGTTAGCAAGGATATAATCATTCCTTTCTTTTAACTCCTCTATGATTTCTTTAAGTTTGGATTTTAATTCATCTTTTTCTTCTAGACTTTTTAGGAAATAAAGATAAAGATCCTCAAACATCTTATGTTTTTCAATTTTATAATATAATTTGAAGTTTTGTATCTTATATGTAGATGCAAATCAGAATTGGTGCTCATCTTTTTAGCCTCTTTGAGATCAATCTCAAATTGACTTGTAGAAGATTCTTGTTCAATTAATGCCATCAAATATTTATCTTATGCTTTTTCTTATTCATCAGATAAAAGTTCTTCATCTAGCCACTCCTCAACATATAAAGCTATCTCTTCGTGCTTGGTTGGCTTGAATCTGTTACCCCGCTTCTTAAGATTCATGTATTTATTCATGTATTTCTTGGCTCTATTTTCTACCTTGTCTATCTTTTCAATCTCACGAGTCTTTATCTTATAGTTTGTAACTATGTGACCAATGTTACCACATCTATAACCAGTAGCTTTCATTGGATCAAAAGTACTCCATGTTTTAGATCCTCCAAATTCTTCTTCTCTGACCTTTGAGTAGTGAAGGCTAGTTCAACCTAAAGTGACTTGGTTTCTACATCTTCAGACTCATAGTTGTCTAAGTTTGACTGGGTTAGATGATAATCTGCTTCGAGAAAATTTCTTTATTCATTCTGCTTATTGCAATCAAGGCATCCTCTGGATCTTTAGCAATTCTCTTGAAGTTCAGCTTCTTTCTCTCTTTTAATTCGTCATAATTAAGCAACAATGCAAAAAAGCCAGGAATATCATAATCATCCAAGTTTTCACTAATCACCAATGTAGTAATTACTTTAGATAATGTATCGGGTAGAATTTCTAGAAACTTTTCATAGTATCTAGCGCACTCTTGGTGACTTGAACTATTTCCAGATCATTACTGAGAATTTGAAATCTTTTGTAAATGTCAGCCAGTGATTCGTTAGAAGTAGCATAGTAATCCATAGTTTCTTATGAGATTTTTCCTCTTTTGACTTTTCACCACAATAAATCCTTTGTAGGAAATGGTAAGTGTATCCCATATTGTTTTAGCAGTCTTGCAACCAGCAATCTTAGAGAACATTGTTTCTCTTATAGCGTTACCAAGAATGCTCTTAGCCTTTGACTCTAGATTATATAAAAATTTATCTAAACCTGACCATTGATTTCTTGGAGTTTCAACTAACTTTTCAGGCTCAATAATCTTGTCTCCATTTTTAACAACATTAACTTTCTTTCCAGGCACAATGAGTCATACTTTAATGACTAAGGATCTCATCAAGGATATTAAAGATGAGAATCCCTTTTCCAGCTATCTGAGGGTGTGAGGTATTAGGATGAATTGATGTCGAAATTGCGTTCTTGATTTTCCGGGTTTAATTAAATCGTTAGGATTTATATATTAACAATTTAAATTTGACTTGCAATGATACCAGTTGTTGGTTCTTAAAGTAAGTTTTTAGAAACTAATGACCAATTAACAAACAAAGTTTCAATCGTTTAATACTAATTTATTTCACATATATTAAGTATTAATTTCTTTGTGGAATATAAGAACAACGAAGGAACTCAATATTTTCGAAGTATTATTAAATGTCGAATGTAGGTATTACAATTAAGAGTTAGGTTTTTTTTCGTACCTAATGATCCCTATATATACAAATATTTGGGATAGCACACACAATCTTACCGTATCTCAAATATATCGGGTTGTAACTAACAAACCCGATCTATGTAAATAGGATAAATACATATAATAATTTTATTTTTAAATACTTTTAATTATCTTTGATTCCTTTAGATGTCAGTTGTAAAGATTATCCTTCATATTATAATCTTTATCTTCGAACTCTGGATCTGTAATTCTAAGTCTAAAAAGATTGAGTCTGAAAGTACCATGTCTTGGTTGAGTCTGAGTCTGACGTTTCAAACTTAGTCGTGAAATTTACTTTAGACTAAAAACCAACACTTAGCTATGTTTATAGGATTTAGACTTTTGACTCATCAAATTTATAAGTTGGGTTTAATCATTATTTTTCCCATAAAATGGTATTGCATTACCTAGCAACAAACCTTTTATTGTAGAGTAATTTGGTTAGTAGCTTTGGAAGTTCTGTAACGTTGGGTCAGTCATGTTGGGTCTGCAATTTTGGGTCAAGTAAGTTTAGGACAAGTTTGGGTTAGCAACTTCATGTAATTTTTGTATTTATGTTTGGTCAAAGGGTAAACACTTATGACCATTGTAATGAAGTTTATGAACCTTGTTATTTAAAGGGTTGGGTTATTTTGGTGTTATTTAGGATCATGTATAAATTGCTATTTTTGTTTAGGCACTTATAACTACCACTAGTATAATAGCAAAAGGATAATTTGGTTAAAGATATAAATATAACTAAAAGGAATTAAAATTGTAAGATTTCATTGAATAGGTAGAATTACATCAAAAAGTATGATAACAACCAAATCTAAATCGGCCCTCGTTGTTCACCCATAAGTTAGAAACAACAAATAACAGCTTCATCCGTAACATTTTCTAGTTCTTCTATTTGATTGCGCAAATCTCTTATTTGATTGTCAAAATCTTTCTTCACTAACTTCATTTTAGAGAAACACCTTTCAACTATTGTTGGGCAACAGACAAAACTAATGCTAACTTCAATAATCGATAGATCAAAGGAAACATACTATTTTTCCTTGGCCATCAAATGAGAAGGGTAGGCAATATCATTCAAATAAGCAAATTTGGTATCATTTCTCATAATATTGTACCAAAAACTTCAACCTGAACGGGAAGATCATCTTAATCCGTACCATTAAAATCTTTTAGGTACAACCCACAAAACTTTATCAATTTACTATTTGTTTAGTCATCATCAAATATGCGGAGATTGTTGGAAAAAATTTGTCAATATAATTTTCTCACACTATAAATTTGATGGGACAAAAAGTAAAACTGAAATTATAGGATTAACTAAAGATATTCAAGATAAACTTGAATATTAGGGGATTTAATTTCCTAATAGGAATGTGTTTCTTAACTGTACAATTCCTAAGATTCTATAAATAATTTTTTTTAAGAGATATTAGATGTCTTACCTTATGTAAAACCATAATCTCATAACCTGATATCGTCTCTCCCATGTATCCTCTAAGTTGTTCTTTAATGATTAAATACATATAAATTAAAAAAATTCTTCTTTGTATTCTTTATTATTATAATTAATTTGTTTAAGTTTTTTGTTTGGATGTTAAACAAGTCCTACAATGGTTCCTTCAATTCCATTAAGTAACATACAATTTATTCATTTTCACTATTGGAATATCATGCTTTTGTCAAAAAGAATGGACTTTATTTAGAAATGAACTAAACCCTATTAGATAACAAAATAAGAGAAATTTACCATAATAATCGTATTTGATAACAGTACTCTATTATAGACAACATCTTTTGAAAGATCAATTATGATAGAATAATATTTCTGTATATATGCACTTATGATGAATAGTTGAATAATAGGTAGTACTTAATTATTGCTATATCAAACTAGTATAATGATATTTTATATTCATCTCGTTTTCATGTTTGTTTAAGTGATTAAAAACCTTTAAAAAATATATTTTCTGAATTATTTATTTTATTACAGTATTAAATAAGAAAGAAAAAAAATGGTAAAATGTGAGTGGAGGGTGAAGTAATCAAGGTGGCACGTTGAGTTCATAATTTTGTACCTTCAACTTTTGTTTGTTTTTGCTCACCAGCTGTTATTACTGTTTTCACTTTCATCACCTTCCTACAATCCCACAATCTCTCTTTATCACCATTTTTATTTTTTTAATATTTTTATTCAACCATTTCATCCTTCATTTCCTCTATATAATCAACCTCTCCCCTACCCTCAAAAACCTCTTCCATTTCTCATTTTCCCTAACTTTTTTCTTGTTAATTTTTTCCCATTTTTTAATCTCTTCTTCAATTCATGTTTCAAATTGATGTATGGATATTAAAAATTAATGTCTCCTGTTCTTTGTGAAATCCTCCGTTCCTGTTTTTTGATAAATTCGTCACTTGTTCGTCGGATTCATCTTGTTCAATCGTTTTCTGTTGTCTTTCTATATTGGTTTTACGTTTTCTCAGAGATTAATAACGTTGATTCCCGTCTAGATCCTGCATATTAGTTAATTTTTTATATTCAATTTTAGATATATCGTTAGAAATCTATTAACTAAGTTTAGCTTAACCGGTATTAACGGTGTGCCATCAGTCAAAAAGTTGTAGGTTCAAATTCAATATCCGTAAGAGTTAGTGATAAAAAGTTAAATAAATCGCAATAATTCATGGCTTGTACAAGCGTAAATTCATCCGGTTCGACCCAGATCCACCACTCCGGATCCGAATACGAATTGATGGATCAAAGGAAAAGAAAAAGAATGGAATCCAACCGGGAATCAGCGCGTAGATCAAGGATGAGGAGACAAAAACATATCGATGATTTGATCAGTGAATCTAATCGGATCAAGAACGATAATCATCAGATCCAGACCACAATAAATGTTACAACACAACAATTCATTGAAATCGAAGCAGAGAGTTCTGTTTTAAGGGCTCAGGTTAGTGAACTTAACCAGAGGTTAAATTCACTTAATGAAATAATGAACTACCTTAACACAAATGTAAATTGTACAACGTATAACAATCAATATATGACTGGTGGTACAAGTGGATTGGTTGAGTTTGATATGATTGAGAATCCATGGAACATGATGTATGTTAATCAACAACCAATCATGGCTTCTGCTGCCGATATGTTCGGGTACTAGTGATTGTTGCATGATTGAAGGGCTGTGCGTTGTTGGGTTGTACCTTTTTTGTGGGGTTAGGCTTTGTTGGATTGTACCTTTTATGGGTTATGATTGGGATATTATGAATTATTGGGCTTAGGAATATATATTATGTTCTTAAAGTATTGTTGAAGGGTTAGGCTTTGCTGTAATTTTAATTATATGTTATTTAATGTGATTTTCTTAAAATATTGTTGAAGGTTTGTTTTTATTTTAGGTTTATTGGATTTGATGAGTAAAACTTAATCATGCATATCGATGGATTTGTTATTTAGAGGCGTGAAATGGTTTATTATTTTCAAATTTTAAGAAGAAAGCAAAGAATGGAAGGAACATATTAACATAGAAAATGAGAATTAAATGAAAAATATCTTACCTTTTTATTAGGGGTGAGTATGGGTCGGTTATGACCTAAAACTGAACCCAAAATCGAAATTTCGGTTAATGTATTTTAGAAATCGATCAGTTTCGGTTAATGTGGGTCAGTTAATCGGTTTTTAGTCGGTTAATAGGGTCGGTTAAGCGTTTAACCGTCGGTTTTCATGAAATCAAACAACATTATGAAATTGATACAACAAGAATGTATTGTAACACATCGATTTTCAGGCATTTTTGGAGAAACATATTGGGCTTATAGGATGAACTGAAACATGGTGGTAAAGTCTTGATCTATGGATGGTGGTGAAAAATGGTATTGAAAGTTGAGAAATTCAATTAAAATTTACGGTAACAAAGTTGAAAATAATACAAACTTGCTTGCTCAAACATCTCAGTTCAAATGACTAGTTACATTTAATACCTACATGAGATAAGAAACAATAACAATAAATCATGTTAAGCAGGTAATCAGTAGGAAGCATACAACCAGTTTGTAGACCACTGCCTACACATCCATTTCACTCTACTATTTGTACAAGTAATAAACTTTTGCTTGTCAAAAGTATGAATACTAACCCACCCAATATTGTTTTAATTATCAATCTTGCATTGGTTTCACTACTAGATGGAAGCAATGGTTGTGGTTGACTACTGTTTCATGGAAATATAAAGACTAGTTTGGTAGTAAGTTATATTGTACAAGTCCATCCAATGCATTGTGATTTGTACCATATATCATGTTGAATACATATAACTAAATATTAACGGTTCAATTAATTAAGTTCGGTTTTCAACTATTAACCATAATCGAACCGCTAGTTTCGGTTGTTTCAAATTTAAGAAACCGAACTGTCGGTTAAGTAAATGGTTCGGTTATATCGGTTCGATTTTTCAGCTAATTCGGTTAAATCAGTTTTATGCTCACCCCTATTTTTAATGTTCATGAGTCGTAAAGAATGTAAATAGATATACAGAATAGTAATCATATTCATATTATTTTCTTTGTCTCAAATTATTTGTCCTAACTTATTATTTGTATTTATTAATAAATAATTATCTACTTCTAAAAATAAATACGCATTAATAATCAAATTTTTTATTTTACTCTTAATTTAAAAACACACAAAAGTCAAAAACGATATTTAATTATTGGTAAAAAGTAAAAACTATCATTATACTAAAATTAAGACTGCAATTAAAATATATGTTTTTGTTGACTTATAGATAAATAATTTGAAATTGAAGAAATAACATTTTTACATGAAAAATTATTTTCTTTTTAAATCATTACATTATTACATTATTGGTATTCTTAATTGGAATCAACGACAGACAAATTACCTATCATGGTATACGTCAAAATCAAACTTAGGTGTAATCGTGGTGGATCTAATTCTTTTTGTTATTGTATCAAAATATAAATAGTGTAAATATATCTAAAAATCTAATTGGTTATAAAACTTTAAAAAATGTACTGAATATTTCCTTTACACTTTAAGAAAAAATGTTATATGTGTAAATAGTTATCTTAATTTTAAATATAAGATAAGAAGAAATTTAACGACGTCATCTTTTCAAATTAATTTATTATATTTTTTAAAGATTCATATGTATATATGAATTTAAAATCTAATTTGTACATATATAAGAAAGTATCGAAAAATGTGAATTATTTTTATCATTTTAATTTAAATTAGATTCAAGTTATGTAATATTAATATTAGAGAAGTTATATATATACATATAGGATAGGAATCAAGAGGGAAGCAAGAAAATTACGGAAGGATGAAAGTAAATCTTAACCCTTAATTTCATCATAAATAAATTTAAAAATCACAAATAATTTTAAAATTTAACATTCATCACAAATGAATGTTAAAAACGTTTATTTATGAAAAATTTAAGGGCTAAGATTTGTTTCCCTCCTTCCCTAAGATTTGAAGCTTACCTATGGATCATTTCCCTATATAAATATATATATATATATATAAAGATTTAAATAAGAAGATTAATATCGTAGGAATATAGAAATCATTTTAAAATCAATTTTTAGATATTCAAGATACATCTTTTTAAAAAAATTCAATGATTATTATTAAAGTAACTTTTGAAAACTATGATAAAAATATAAATAACAAATATTAACTTTTTTCGAAGCTTTTTTACATTCGTTACCGTTGTGATTATTCAAAATAATCACAAAAGATAACATGATAATCACATGTGATTATTCTCTAATATAATGTGATTATATGTGTTTGTGATAATAAAAAAGTAGGACTTGATAATCACATATTATTCATGTGATTATGTAGTTATATAATGTGATTATTATGAATAAAAAGAATAATAAAAAAGAAGAAAGCGTCAGCATTTTTTTATTTGAAAAATAACTTCTAAAAGTTATTTGAATAAGGAGCTACGAAAAACAATTTATAAAATAATATGTTTTGGATATTTAAAAGTAATTTTAAAGTCATTCTATAATATTTAACCTTTTTATTTGAATCTAAATATACATATATATATATATATATACTAGCCTAGTACCCGCGCAATGCGGCGGCGACAACAATATTGTTTAACTGTATATTTGTTAAGGTATCAATTAAATTAAATGTCGGTATATCGTAATCGGCGTGATATACCAAGTTTGGGCACGATGCTAGTTGATGATGGGGACAATAGTAGCGAGTATTGTGAACCGGTTGCAACATCGTCATTAGAAGTATGAGTGGCTACTTCATGGGTAGTAGGTGTCATCACCGGAACATTGACATTGGTGTTTTGATTGTTGTTGTTATTCATAGTGCCAAAATTATTGTGCTAAAGTTGAGAAAATAATATGGTGTAGAAAGATAGAAGTAGGTAGAACATTGAGTCTATTTATATCATTTAAATGCTTGTTATAATCATCGATTAATTCCAAATTTGAAAGTTTCCGTTTTATTTGGGATAGAGTAGAAACAAACAGAGGAGAAACAAACATTGCGGTACGTGAGCAAGAGGAGAATATACACAATGGTATTCTCATGACCCATTCCCACTTGTTCCAAAATAAATAAATAAATAAAGTAATAAGTGACTAAATTTCATTTATATAGAGGTTTTTACGCACCTAGATTTCATAATTTGAACTGATACTACTTTAATTCTCATTTTGAATTATTTAGTTGACTTAATTCTTTAATTTTTGAATTGATAGAGATGGTTTATTTTTAAGGGTAAATTTGTATTTTCTCTATGTTGAGGTCAAATTTAAGATTAAATGAAAAGATGGTTTATATGTAGTAGAGATAGGGGGTTGATCTACAGGGAAGGAATAATCTTGGGGGAATCAAATCTGGGCCGTCCGTTAACATTTACCACGGTGAATATTAATTAACATTCATTGTAACCAAAATTAATATTTATCGTGATGAATATTAACGGACGACTTAAATTTGATTATCTCTTTTCCTCAAAATTACCTATTTTCTTTTTAATCACTAAATCATCCCTATATATATATAAGTATGACCATGACTATATGTGTGTTTAATGGAGTAATAAATAAAAGTACATCGTATTCTTTGAAAAATATAAGGCCCACTTTTTAAGGATATCATTCTTAATTCTACTAAAAGATTACTTATGAAAGTGGTTCATAAAATAGATCTATATTTCCAAACAAACTAATTTAGCATGTGTCTATATAATCAAAAATGTATATTTTATTATGATGCGTACCACATGTTCAATGTACGGAGCCGACAAATTTATTAAATGGTGAATGAAACAACACACCCTTAATAAATGAAATAAAATCATCAAAAGAAACAAAAGAGATATTCGAGAATGATGCGTGCGTAAACATTTTAATTTTACTGAAATTATGTTCAAAAATGTTTATATTTAATTCTTAAAAATGTTACTTCAAATCAAAAGACTCACAATCGTACAAATGAACCAAGTTATTCGAGAGTTATTGGATGTTTACTCGTTAAAAAATCGATTCAAAACGAATAAATGAGTTCTAGTGGAATTTGAACATACTTTGAAATTCATTTGATATTCAAGCTCGACTTTTTATATTAAATTTGAAAATGCTTGCAAATCTGAAAAAGCTTATTATTTATATACACAAGTAGTATTCTATGTAATAACTATAACTGTATATACAGTTACTCAATAAAAACTATTATATGTGTCGTATTTAAAATAATAACCATAAAATATTATGTAAATATAATAACAGTTACTAATATTAATAACACACAAACAATATAATAATTTGATACATAAAATATATAACAAACTATTCGAGTCCGAGTCTATTACAATTTTGTAAATGTTTTACTAGTTGAATTCAAAGTTCACAATGCTCGAAATGAGAGAACTTGAGCTCAAGCTTTCTAAATTTAAATGATTTGACTTTGAGACTAGTTAAGCTTGAACTTGACTCGTTTACACCGTATTAAAATTACAATTTAGATAAATAAAACCTGGACCATTAAGAGGGCTTTGACCTAGTTTCCTAAAAAGTATAAAATAAACAAATAACGTTTTCTTTGTTCCGGTTATTAGAAAAAATAATTTTTTTACTTAGATGTACACATCTTAAACAATGTATCATGTGATCGGTTTTTACCCTTTTCTTGATCAACCTCAAAACATTTACGTAGGGATGTTTGTAATCGATATTTATTATGAGGAATCATGATGTCTTACTATTAGACCATATTGATTATAAGTATATAAACAGCTTACCAAATACAAGATTGTAAGTAAGTCAACATAATAATAATAATAATAATAATAATAATAATAAATAATGTTTAGTATCGAAATCTTTTTAAAAAATTGACACTTATTGACCAGCGTTTAGAATTCACCGCACTTCAATTGGACAATTAAATTTCTCAATTTCCCTAAAACTTAATTGAACAATTAAATTTCTATTAAAAATCAATTTTGAAAAAAACGAAAAATATATATGAACTTCTTTTATTTTACTTCAAATTCTATTAAAATAAATTAAAATTTAATGAAAGAGTTCTACTTACACAAATTCAATTTAAATAAATAATATCACGGGAAGAGAATCATATATTGTGCTAATTATCCTCTAAAATCATGATATTCAAGAATCATGAAGAGAAAATTATCTTTTGTCACTAGGGAAACATTGTACTAAATTGGTCATTGATGTTTCTTTTTTCGTCTTTTAAGTATAATTTGTGATTTTTAAATTGATCGTCGCAGTTCTTGCAACTTGTTTGATTCCATTGTGTTCTGAATACGCTTTGATTTCATTTACGGGTGTTAAGGTTGATCTTACATTGTCGGATGCATTTATCCTCGCTAATTATGACTTACAAAAAAACTACGTAGTAATTTATTTTAATTTATTGTATTTAGTTTTAATTAGTAGTTAATATAAGAATTTAGAATAACCTAAACATTAGAATTTTAGATGGCAAAAATTGGTGACATGTCACCAACTTAACAATTTACGATTACTTTTTATATCAAAAAGTTACAAATCGAAAGTTTTAAATCAAATTGTAAGTTTGAACGTTCATTTTAAACATGCAGTAAAGTTTTTGATAACATATGATATACACTAATACTTTACATAACTTGTATGTACATACATATTTAAACGCGTTTGACATGAATCCATTTAAACCCGTTTTGACCCACCTATTCGGACCTTCCTGCTCGCCCATTTTTCAACTTCTAAAGTTTTGTTATGATCCGAACCCGTTTGATAGGAACCCATCTAAATCCATTTTGATCCACTTATTCAAACATTTCCGCTCGTCCATTTTGCAACCTCTAATATTCTCGTACAATATCTTTCCTTACCTTCTTAAAATCAATATTTTGAAAACTGGTTATTGACTTTTGTTGACTTTTTGACGTTTTTTCACTTTTTTTGAAATTGTTCGAAATTGATTGAGGGTTAATGTTTAACTACAATTCATATTGACTGTAAATTTTATGAATTTGAAATTAGAATTTTTATAACAAGTTATTAGCGGTCAAAGTGCGTTTAAAAGTCAAAATAATCGTTAAATGTCAAAATTGAAAATCAAGGAGGCTGAATTTCGAAAAAGTTTTGGGACCAACTGCCTATGGAAGTTTGCTAATGAGAAGATCTTGAAAATATACACAAGTTAAAAAAAACGATGACTTAATCGGAGTAACGAGTGAAAAGATATGACATTTTAAAATTTAGAAAAAAAAAAGAAAGTCAAAGTCAATAAACCAGTTCGAACTGCTTATCGTTGACCAGGTCAACATCTCCCAAAAACCAATATTGTCGGCCGGTTTTCCTCAAATTTCTGGTTCAATCAGTCAGACCGATTTTTAAATTATTGCTTAAAAGATTAAAAGAATGAAAGCACCTGCATGAAAAATAAGTTTGCGTTACGATAGCTACTTCAGCAGATTTTGAACGTATATAATCCATAATACCTTGTTTCACTTGATAGTTATTTACGCTTGACTAATAATTTACCGTTTAAAATGGAAAAGTGCGATACTAAGAACTTTGATAAAGACACTAATAATATATATTGAGGTGTTGTAAAACATGCATTAAGGTGTAAAAAGTTTGGTGCATCTATAAAATATATATATGGTGTATATAAGGAACTTTTACAGCGCCCAATATAAATTCATGTACTCTAGAATCAACTTGTGACTGTAAAGTTTTAACATGTTTCAATATGAAATTTGAGGTTTATACCCAACAATATATTTATCACCGCCTATCAACCGTTTAAAAAAATACACTCCGTGACTCCGTTAAGTCGATATAAACCCCAATAATTATGTGAAACTTTATACTATCTTTAATTAAATCAACTTAAAATTTTCTTAATAAAAGGTTTATATATCCTTAAATTTTCTTCATCCTCCGTGATGACACAAAAAACAAATCAATCAAATTTATTAAAAGTAAGAATTCCGGCCATTTTCATATTCCTTGTTTGTGAGAAAACATATGCCCCACCAAATGAAAAACTTAACAACATACTGCTTTATTACATCTGTTTAAACTGTATATATGTTTACATAGATGCTAATTAGCCCCAAACAAAATTTTCATTATACGTTCAACCAAAACACCATCCATATTCACATATTCAAGTCAAGAATACTATTATGCGCTTGTTCTTGTTCGTGCATATGTACATTTCCCAATCATCGAATGCGTTTTTTGTTACACGACGAAATCATGTAGCAATTGGGGATCATCAAACCTGTACTGGTCTGCTAAATCAATATGCCTTTGTCCCACATATTCGTTCATTTCCATATCGTTCACAAAATCAAGATTTGGATTCTTTTGCAACATCTTCTCTTTGTCGTCTGAAGAAGACGTTTGATCTATTGCTGCCTTCCCTGCTCGTTCTGGTGAAGATGATCTATTCAACTCTTTATCACGAAACTCTTCTTTGTACATGTCTTCGACCATTGGTTTCCATAGGCGTACACGTGCATTAATAAACCAATTTGCAATCTAATATACATATAGAAATGATAGTTAAGTTACTGAAACAACATTTTTCGTAAAAAAAACAGTGTTTCGATGTGCTTATGCGCTTAAAGGTTGTAAAAGTAAATTTTTATTGTGTAAAGGAATAATGGATAAAATAATCAAAAATGATATTTTTACGAAAAAGAGTAAAAAGATTTGTTCATGACATGACAGCTCTTAAGGCCGTTTGACAAATAAGTAATCTTTTTGTGTCATTAGCTAATCATTTACGTTGCAACTTGTAAGAAACGTTAATCAATTGAAAAACACCAAATCCATACACTCCCTAAACTACATATGTATAACAATAAATTTTGAAAGAACTTAAGCTCGATGGTAAATATACCTGGCTTCTCGTGAGGCCGGTTTGTCTTGCAAGCATGATCTTCTCTGAATCTTTAGGGTAACTACAGAAAACGGTACTAAAAAGTAGTTAAAGCGAGTTAAAAATGACAAGTGATAATTCTGAATAATTAGCGGTGGCAAAGTTCGACCTAATGCATAAAACATTCGTTATCATCTCTCTCTATAGTTAGAGTGGATTCTTATATAGCTAACATAATGTTTGTAATCATATTTGACATTCTTAAAAGCGTTTGTATAATAATTTAACAAGTTGGACTTATGGTACGTCAACTTAACCAATTACCCGTTTTGACACCTTGTTGTTGTCACCTCTATTCAAATATAAACTAACAGAAAACCATTATAGAAAACATACGGGTTAAGAAAATGTTCAAAAAGCCAAGCACGAAGGATTGAAACCGAGCCTTCTGGCAACCCTCGTTGTGGTCTCCAAGAATGACGCATAACACCAAGCGGATTTAGTGTTCGTTGTTGTCTAAGCTGTTTTTCTACATTACGCAAGCGAGGTAACGTTCTGTCTGATGAATCATCTTGCTCTCCAAGGTTTTGTCGGGTCACTTGAATTTGGGCGTTAATTGTATCCCTCAAGCAGCGAAAGTGTCGGGAAATTGTTTGATGAGCAAGTGATGTGTATGATCTAGCAGCCCCACCACCCGTTATCATATCTAATGATCCCTCAACGATCCGTAATTGTTGACAGTATTCTCGATATTTCCTATCTACCTACAACACAATATTATACGAAAATCGTTAAATATATTACAATTAAATCAGAAATTCTTTTCAAAAGTTATGATGCATGATTCCCAAAATATCACCAGGGGTAAAAAGGTAAGAAGAAAAATAGTACTTCTAGTTTTCAAGGGAAAGAATGTACCTCATCCAAAAAGGAGAAAAGTTTAGCCATCTTGTTTTGAAGCTCATTTTTCTCTGAAGCTGAAAGTTCACATGACGAACTTGTAGTAGACTCGATTTTGGAATTATTTTCATCAAGTTTATGTAAGTTGCTGCGTTTATTTATCTTTAGCTGCCTCAAAGCTTCATGAATATTCACTACTTCTTCAAGCAATTCTTGTGATGGTTTAAGATATCTTGAATTGCAAATTCTTGGCACCACCCCAGATGGGATTTGGTAATTAGCACCCGAAACCGAGCATTGAACATTGTTCATAGGTCGGTCAAAGGATGAAAAGTCAATGTTTTCGACTTTATTGTTTCTAGAACCATGACCACTTGAATCTTGAAGATGTGGGTTCAAGTAATTATATTGAAAAGAAGTTAAATCCATAGAAGATGAACTTATTTGCATTCCAAGACTAAGGGACAACTCTTGATGATTCTCAATTCTTGAAAGATTTTGAGGGTTTGACTGCGTTTGACCCGACAAAAGATTCAAGAAAGATGGGTCAGTTGAATTATGGTTTTGGTACATAATATCAATGGGAGGACAAGATGATTCTTGAAAAGAATTAAGTTGTTGTTCTTGTTGGGTAGAAAGATAGGAACTTGGAAACACATTTCTTTGATGATTTGTTGAAGTTGGATAATAAGTAGCCATCTTTAGATTCAAGAAATCAGTCACTATCACTCAAAATTTCATTTGCTGGTGAATGATCCCTTTAGAAGCTGGTGGAAATACCTAATTTGACAAGAAAAACACAGAAACTAAATCAGAAGAATCCATCTAAAGAACAAAAAGACACCTTTTGATCATCCATATTCAGAAAAGATTTAACCTTTTCTCTGAAGAAAACGATAACTTTAAATATATACCATGTTTTGTTATGAATATTTCGATATATTTACACAGATAAATCTAAACCCACATAAAAGTTACAAACTTTTGATGATTTCAGATCATGGTCACTTAGATTATAGAGTAAAAAATGAGTACCTATGATCTTGAACAAAGATGAGTATGAAGACAGAACCAAAGCAGCAGGAAAAAATTCTTCCTAAAAGGGAGACAAAAATGGATATGAACAAGAAGATGCATAAATATTCCTCATAATATTATATATTAAAAAACCATAATAGTAAAATACTAATAAAAAATAAACACACCAACCCTTCTAATCATTGAACAATGACCATCTCAGCAGACTCAAACACAATGAATTGAATGAAGTGGCAATAATTGGATATGAAGCAAATAAAACAAAAAACAAAGATCGTATATAATTAATCATAATTCGTATAGTTGAAGAAACACCCAGCTCATTAATGATATAAAATAACATAACAACAGTAACATTGTTGATTATTATTCATATTAATTATGTAACAAACAAACCTACCATTCTCACGTGTGGACTAAATTGTAAAAATATTGAAATTCAAATGTAAAATTATAGGAGGAAAAGAATTATGGGTATTGCTTAAATTGGGTGGTTTGATTAGTAGTAGCTAAAAGAAATGATTGCTTGAAAATTGGAGTATTCTGGAACTCTAATTCTAACCACCAGTTGGTAGACCTAAACTAATCTTCTTCTTATTGTTCTTCCTCTTCAACCTTTAATTAAAACAATTCTTTATTGTTGCAAGTAGTTGTTGTTGCTTGCAGTTTATGACTTTGATTTTTTAATTCTTCATAAAATTACCGTATTCTACCAAACTCTATAGTCTACATACATATTCCATTCCATCGTCACGTCATAAGTATTTACACTTCTATTTTAAATTGTTGTAAAATAAGTGTTTAATTCATATATCAATCAACCAAGAAAGACTTTAATGAACATAAATAAAATTTGATTGATCGAGAGTGTAGTTAGTAGAGTTTACTAAAACTTAATGAATTTTCAAAGTGTAAACTGGACACTTATAATGAGACAAACATAGTATTACACAAGAAAGTTAATATAGAATTATAACTTATTTGGATAACATAATAGTTACTTTAGTTTATCTAGTTTTAAATAGGTAACTTAAGCGCATATAATTATAGTTGTTAACTCGTGACTCGAATCTTAACTCAGAATCATAAATTATAACTCGTGACAATCTTGTGACTCGACTCGTAAGAATAACAACACATATAAAAATTAAACACCAATAAGTATCAACATATCTTATAAATCATATTCTTCAAAGTTTACATAATCTAAAAATCCTAATAAATTAAATTAAATTTATAAAATCGAAGTAAAATATTATAAAATAAAAAAAAGATGTTGTATTTATTATGTACACGTAAACATTTGAAATTTGAGATTAAGTATGGTAATCGAGTAGATGATGCTATTGGAAAAACTGGACTATATCCGTTATTAACTCTCTGCCATTTCTTTAATCACAACTTCTTATAGTTTCTACATTGTCTTTAAAATATCATTCAAAGAGACAATCACCGCGTAAGTTTTTTTTTTTTTTTTTTGATATTACACAAAAGGTTTGCCCGATTTTCTGACTCGTAATAGTCATGAGTCAGCACAACTCAGAAGAGTCGATATAATGACTCGTAAGAGTCAAAGCCATTTAAGAGTCAAGATTCGAGTCACCTCGTCTTTAAATTCTTTGACTCAATTTATAAGAGCCAACTCTTAAATGGTAAGAGTCTAACAACTATGCATATAATTATCTATATCAAAATATATATCATACTATATATCATCTATACTAAAATATATGGTTACACGAGTTGAGACAGCTGTTGAAATTGTTTACTTGGTTGGTAAGTCTTATGGTCAAAGAGCACATGTTTGTTACGACAATTCATATGTGATTGGTGCCTACAATTTTGTAGTAAATTTTTAATGAACTTCCTACATAAAAATTACCATTTAGTCATACCCACTAGTATAAATAGAGCACTCTGTAAGCTCATTTACACATCCCAAAGTACAAGCTTCTCCTTGTATACTAATAGTTAAATAGAGAGTTGGTGAGATTAGTCTCTTAATTACAAAAGATATAAAGATTAGTGCTTATTCTTGTAAATAGAGAGAATTGAAGTGTAATTCCTATTTTTGTACTTAGTGAACCCTTAGTTGTCGTTATCTCAAATTACTATTAGTGGTTGACTTTAATTATATGTCACTTTTCTCAACAAGTGGTATCAGAGCTAAGTTCTAATATCGAGTGTGTATTTTATCTACTTACCATATGTCATGTGGTTGCCACGTTTAGTAGATCTTCAACATCAGAAAATAAGTAAGATTATTATCACTCGATAAAAGTTCTTGGGTACTATTTCACGAAAAATAGTATTTTTGAAAAGTTGATTG
This sequence comes from Logfia minima, assembly GCA_963921325.1. Taxonomy (NCBI): domain Eukaryota; kingdom Viridiplantae; phylum Streptophyta; class Magnoliopsida; order Asterales; family Asteraceae; genus Logfia; species Logfia minima. The sequence goes on from OY992767.1 coordinate 6,798,078, forward strand.
TAAGTAGAGCAATGTCTACGAAATTTGATATTGAAAAGTTTAACGGGAGTAATTTCTCGTTATGCAAACCAAAGATGAGAGTTATCCTCAGAAAGGATAAGTGTTTGGAAGCCATCAGTGGATGGTCATCCGAGTTCACTAATAAAAATGGGAGGAGAGGATAGCCAGGATATCGCAAATCTCCAATTGGCACTAGTAGATGACGTTTTGTCTAGCATTGAAGAAAAGAAGACGTAGAAAGAAATTTGGGATCACCTCGTAAGACTGTACGAGACAAAAACACTCCATAACAAGATATTCCTTAAGAGGAAACTTTATACGTTACGCATGAATGAATCCACTTCAGTGAATGAGCACATTAATAGTTTAAATACTCTATTTTCTCAACTCGCATCATTTGGTTGTAATATAGAGCTACAAGAACGTTCTGAAATGCTACTTCAGAGTCTACCTGACTCGTATGATCAACTCATTATCAACTTAACCAATAATGTTCTCCAGAGTATCTAGTCTATAATGATGTTGCATCGTATGTAGAAGGTACTCGGCACAATAATAAGGAGGATAGACATGACGGTTCATGACAAGTGGAGGCCTTGGTGGTGACAGGATGGAGATCAATGAACGTGGCCCAAGTGGGAGTCACGATCATTGTAGATCGAAGTCAAGAAGAAAGAAGACCTATACATGCTACAACTGTCACAAGAAAGGTCATTTGAAATATTGCAAGCATTTAAGAAGATTGGACTGCTCTGTTTAGTGAAGCAGTTGTAGCAACTGAAGGCAGAAAGACATTTATTGATGTCTGGTTATTTGACTTAGGATCTACTTTTCACATGACCTCTAGAAGAGAATGGTTCCAACAATAAGAACATATCTTAGGAGGATCGGTGTACAATGTAATGATCATGAATTAAAGATCATTGGAATTGGAGATATCATTCTAAAGATGGATGATGGTACACTCTGTACCATTCAAGGTGTACGACACGTGGAGGGTTTGAAGAAGAGCTTGTTGTCTTTAGGACAATTGGATGATCTTGGCTATAAGATGGAAATAAAAGACAAGATCATGAAAGGCGCGCTTGTACTTATGGAAGGAAAAAAGGTGGCTGTTAATTTGTACATTCTGAAAGGTGAGACGGTATAGGAAGCGCATCAGTTACTTTATATACTTCAAGTGATAAAGTTGTTATAACATGGCATCAAAAGCTTGGACATATGTCTGAACAAGGAATGAAGATTCTTGTTGATAGAAATCTTTTACCTAGTCTCACGAAGGTAACGTTACCTTTCTGTGAGCATTGTGTAATCAGCAAGCATTATCGCCTGAAGTTTAACACATCAAATTCTAAAAGTAAATTTGTTCTAGAGGCAGATGTGTTTGAATTTTTCAAAGTTTACAAAGTGCTAGTTGAACTTGAATCTGGTAAAAAGATCAAGTGTCTAAGGACGGATAATGGAGAATATTACACTAGTGATGAATTTGATAAATTCTGCAATAAGAAGGTATTAAAAGGCAGTTCACAACAGCAGACACTCCTCAACCAAAACGCAAGTCCAACCAAAACACATCTATCGGCTGGATAGAAGTGTGCTATGCACTGGATAGCTCACAAACACCTACTCACCTGATAGAGTCCATCATATTCGCCGAATAGACTTTCTCTATAAGACGCTAGCTTTGTTCGTTCTTTACACTCGATACAACTTGCCTTTGACATCTTTCATTTAAACTAATTCCTACAAATATCCCTTTTCTAAGATTTTAAATCGATGGTCGCGCAAGATTTTCTCTCGGAGGCGTGGGGGTTAAATCCTAGCTCATTATTTAACTTTTATTTTTTTTTATTTTTTTTTATTATTACTATTATTATTTCGGGTTATGATTGGGTGTTAAATCCTAGCTCATTATTTAACTTTATTATTATTATTATTATTATTTCGGGTTATGACTGTATTTTAGTCAAGTGTTTTGTGTTCACGCTAGTTTACATTGTTGGGTGCTTATCTTAGAGCCTCTTCTATATCTCTGATCTTTGTTACTCTTATGTTCTAACAAAGTTTTACCTTTAAAAAAAAAGTCTTAAATTTCTATAGATATATAAGATGGGATTATTACTAGGGGTGAGTATATGTATCAAATTTTCGTTCCCATATTCGTACCACACCGGTACTGTACTGAATCGATACCAATCGATTTCAAACGGTTTAGTATTCAGTATTCACTTTTGGACAAAAAAGAGAACCGGTACTTCTGATTCGGTACCGGTATTTTCCCACTTTTCGCGTTTTATACTTGAAATATATATGTTTTCCTTTCTTATTGGCCGTTTGGTTTTTTCTACATTTTGAAAGGTTTATTTGGAGAAAATATTAGTGAGTAAAACATTATTTCCATGATCATATTATGTGTATATGAACACAAAATAATATTTTTAGGTGATATAAAAAAATAGAGTTGACTATCACGTATGACTACAATTGAAATTTTATAAAATTCTAGCTAGTGCATTTTGATACAAAATTTCACGTTTTAGCACCCTAATTAAATCGAATTTTTGTGTGTTGCTTGCCCATGACTTTGTGTACATCACAAAATCACCTAATATGGTACAAAACAACGTATTTGTATATATACGTTTTTCTTTGTCATTATCCTTCTATGTTAAATGATGAACTTTATTTATTTGAGAAACATTAATATTTATTGCCTTTGATTTTTATCGAATATAAGATACGTACACAAGGGTTCACTCATATATGTATTAGATATTCTTTTTAATTATAATTTCGGTACCAAACCGGGGTATCGTACCACTTTTACCGCACCAATACCGGAACCGTACCGGTACTATACTGTTTCAAAGGGTATAGTATTTGGTACTCACTTTAGGGCGAAAAAGAATACCGACACCAACCAGTTAAGTACGATTCGATACGTGTTCCGTCCCGAGCTTATCCCTAATTATCACACGTATATTTTTATATATTGTCATATTTTCATTTGTACTAATTCTCATGTATTCATAAAATTTGTCTTATTTTGCTCTAGTTGTATACTAATATGACCTATATAATATTAACTAACCATCCAATATCTTAGCATATTTATCAAAAGAATCTTCACATCTGAAAATGAGATAGATAAGTCTAATTGATAGACGACATACATTTAAAACTAATCAGAAAAAGAAACCCTTTAGATACAACATGATAGGAAGAGAAATATATTGTTTAAGTCATGTATAACGTTGAAGTATGCGACTTTGATTTGATTTTACATAACGATAGCTTTCAACGTTAATCTTGTGGGGGTGAGCTGTGCATACAGCCTTCGAATTTCCTAGTAAAAGAATACAAGAGGGATACAGGTACATGTATAAAGTAATAGGTGGGGAAGCATTAGGAGATGATGTATGCCGTTCTTGGAGAAAAAGAAAATTAGGTGATTAATTGATGTTTATTTATAAGATTTGGTATTCGACAGAAAGAAAAATAAAAGAAAGGGGGCATAGAAGGTGAGACAAAATAATAATTTATGGGTTTTATTTTCTAGAGTTTTTGTTTTTAGTTATTATTTACTTATCTTTTATAACATAAAATAAAATAATAGCATAATAAATTAAAAAAAGTTTGATGACTTTCCAAACTAATGTAGAATTTGCGAGCTCTATTAATTATAGGGACTGTACACTTAGAAATCACCGAACTATTAGTTTTTGAAGGTGCCATGTATAAAAATGATCTTGTAGACTGTGCAACCTTAGAATTTTGTTACAATTATATTATATCCTTTCAAAATTTTATCAAACGTATTAATGAAAGTTACTTTTTAAGTCATTTTAGATATTCGAACTTTGAAATTATTGACTACACAATGAAAATTTGTAATTAAGTTAACCTTTTAAATAAAGTTTTGATCAAGATTGATAAAGATTAACTAAAATACAAACTTACAAGGCCTACAAAATCAATTTTTTAAATGGATGATCTCCAAAAATAAAATGGTGTAGTTGACTTGCCTCTAAATGTTTTATCCCTTAATAATATGTTGATAATATGATTATTATGAGATCTAACTTTCAACCTTGATAAAACGTGATTTTAGTTTCCTATATTGTATTTGTTTTGAAAAAGCATAAAAGTTATTTTCTATTTGTTATCTAGCAAAATGGACAACCTTTTACAAGATATGACAAATAAAAACTTTAACCTAAGAATACCAAGCAATGATAATCAACAGTACGTATTATTAGTTTTAGTCAGTGCGTCACTTTTATTCGTATCTAAATAATTTATTAAACTCAAAATTCAAATTGGCTTTAATAGACCGGATTATTTAGATTACCGATTTCTAAAACGAATTATACCGTATCGAAATCGATTTATTTGAATATTTATAAATAATCTGAATAAGATTTGAGTAAATTAATTAATATATTTTTAGTAATATATTAGTATTTGTTTAGAAGTTGATTGTTGAAAATGGAATTTGGATCTTATAATATGATCTATTATTACATCTTATGTTTTTTACATAATTGATTTTCTGCAACTTGTTTACAACTTGCTCAACTTTTTATGAAAATTTAAACGCAAATCAATTGTTAAATTATCCCCAATTGAAATCACACACCCAACTTCATCTAATTTGGCTAAAACTGTTGAACACTAACCGTTTAACCTATATCCGATTAATCCGCTTTTTATTCGGTTTAGATTATGGGTTAATTTGTGATCGTGTAAAATCCAATTAATCCGAACTGAATTATCCGAATATCGAATAATCCGTTTGAATAACACACATTTTCACTATTTGGTAATGTGGGAGAATTGCCCTTAGAAATATGTAAGGAAAGCAATTTATTTGTTTCGTAGAGAGAAAATTGCTTAGTTAAAATTTACGATCCTTTTTTAAATGGGATATTTCGTAGAAGGATGAAGAAATTCTGGTAGCGAAAACGAGAAAAATGGAAATGAATTTCAATCACCAATATTATGAACCTCAACGATCTTATTTACAAATTATGCAAAAACAAAAATTGGATAAAAGAATAGCATCAGACAAAGTTTATTAATAAAAATTAAATTGATACAACTTGCTAAGGTAAATCAACTAAAAATATAAAAATTATATCCATTCTATTGCAAGTAATAACAGATAACTTGAAATTTGTAAATTGAGACATGTATGATTGCTTCTTTGATTCCAGTAGCCAACACATCACTTGAGTTAGCATCCCAGTTTCTCTTGATTTTCACATCAGCAACAATACCTCTTGTATCCATAAACAGCTCCAACAGTTAACAAATGACTAGCTACCACCAAAATTACTAACCCAACTATGTTGCACCAGCAAACCACATTCACCAAAAGCGCAGCTTATGAAAACGTCAATAAAGACGCAATTCATCACACTTTAACTCCTTTGACTCGATATCAAATTGCTTTAAATAATTACATTAGACCACAATTAACTTTGGCAAAAAACATTTGTGGTTTCTTCATACACATCCAAGAAACATCTGTCACTTATTTAAAGCTTCCTCAAAACTGATCTTTCATAAACCTGTAATCAACATTCTGGGCCCTTTCTACGTTTAGTAGCTGTACCACCCATGTGTGCTCGAGATGGAAGAACATCCATATTATCATTTAAATCTTCAAGATCAATCGGACTACTCACTCGCGTTTAACGGTTTCACCTAAAACCTCTTCTTCTTCAAGATCAACTGTTGGAGAACATCTAGGTCTGCCTTTACCACAGATTGTGCCAGGCTTATGATAAAGAGAACAAGTGTTTATCACTTTATTTCGATCTGCAGGAAGACACTATAATTATTAGTTGTTTAAAAAGTTACTAATATACGTAGGAACTCACCCAATATTAACTACAAATTGGCTACAATTTCTACACATGCTCAGTTTGTTTGTTAAAGCTAACCCTAAATCAAATACAACTACACCATTGTAACCTGAAAGAATTCATCTAATAATAGATCTAACTTTTACATACAAACGAGTTTGACATTAAAAAAAATTCATAGCTGATAACCGACATATAGTCGAGCAATCCTTCTTACACGTCTTATTCACTTAAATCATTAGTATCAATTAGTATCAATACTGGTATTCACCTCCTCATGCATTTTGGTGATCTTTCGTGCCATCACACATAGTCTGGGATTTACAAGAAAGAAAAATAAAATCATAACTCTCTTAAGTGCTAAAACATAGTAAAGTTATTAAAGAAATAGCAACAAGCATATTTAGCTGCTAAACTGTACCAAAATTCACCAAAAAAACATTTTTCAAGAAATTGTGAAAGCTTATGTGGAGGAATGTAGAATATCTGGGTGGCTGCTTCACTTGCAGAAATCATTAGCCTCTCCCTTACTGGACTTACATTTTTAGGAAGAAACCCAACTAGACAAATGACAAATCCATTAAAATTTAAAAATTAGAGGCATAAAGTTGTGGACTATACATTTCATTGTTAAATAATTTATGTTGAGTTTTCAAGTGAATTACCAAATGTGAACTCTATTGTGGACAAACCCGAGGCTGAAAGAGCAGACACAAATGCACAAGGCCCTGGTATCAGTATGACCGAAATATTTGCCTCTACACACAACTTCGCCTATGTGATGAAAGACTGTATAAGCATATACAATGATAAGCCTCTATGTTTAGATTTGCGTTTTGAAACTGATTATTGCAACTTACAGTCTCAATAATCAGTTTCTAATGTTTGGATAGACTAACTGTTTATCATGCTTTCTAGTGATATCTGACTATTTTGCGGTCAAAAAACTAATTTTAGGCAAATCAGTTTTATACCATCTACAACGAAGCTAGTTATCTAAGAGTAAATAAAAATATTAACCAACTACCATTTTTTTTAGCTCAAATTATGACACCTTTACCATCATCTTACAAAACTTATCCCTTTTTCACATGAATCATGAATGTCATTCTTCGTCATTTTATGTTTTATTTTCTTCAATGATCAGAAATTGTCAAACAATCAAACTGCTGATAAATTTATAATTATTATGTCAAATAAGAAGATCCAAACAGTATCTCCTACATCTTGTTTTATTTCAACTAATAATTATGTGATTTTGTGCTTATTCAAAATTACTATATCACTTTTTATAAATAGAATACAAACGTTAACAGAAGGATACGTAAGCATATAACATGCAGAATATTACACACCAGTTCGGAGTCAGGATCATTGATTCCCGGAATACTAGCGTCACTGATAAGTGCTACAACCTTACCATCAATCAATCTCTTCAATATGGATTGTTCTCTTTGTACCTCATTGAACTTGTGATAGCTCAGCTATAAAACTAAATCATAAAATAAGAAACAACACAACATAACAAAAACCCACAAAATATTTTCCCTATATTAAATCATTACATGAACTTACAAGAGGAGTTTTAATACTGTAATAATGTTGAAATAATTTCCCGGAATGTCTCGTATCCTCTGCAAGTATCACATCCGCTGATTTTAATACATCCAGCGCTCTGTATTTATATATTAAAGTTAAAAATCAATCAAATGATTAACAATGGCATATTTGTCAATATTTATCACTTGTAGTTGTAATATGCTTTACTGATTATAGTAATTTACTAAATAGTATGAAGATTATCAATAATAGTAATGTACTTACATGTGGTTACCAATCGTAACAATATTAGCTGAAAAACATTGCTATCATTTACCAACCAATAAAGTGAGAAAAGGTGTCTTCGTTCTCTTAATTATAACCAAACGAGCACAAACACATCAAAGAAATGGTCTTTGTGTTCATGTTTGTCTCCATTTATTAAGAAAATAAAGTTTATTCATGTTCGTTAGTTAAGATGTTAATTGAACACCAAAGGAACAAACACATCAATCAACGCATAAACATAAACATAAGAATAAGATGCAAATTTATAGACTTACAAAACATCTATAATCCAGAAATTATTATCTAAAATCTTAATTTTTAACAAGTTTCATAACACAATCCACATTATCTATTAATGTATCTATACTTCCACAATTTAACTATTTTAAAATGTACATGCATTTAAACATAAGGGAACCTAAACGAACATATTATCAAATGTTCACGAACAAAATGTGGGTAGTACCTTAAGGTGATATCTTCAAGATTACCAATTGGAGTACCTACTAGATATAATCCGGATTTCAAATTACCTTAGAAAACATCAAATTGCACTGTTATTTATTACTACTCCATAAATTTGAAGGTATTAGGTATATAAACTCGTTTAGGGTTTAGAGAGATGAGTGAACAGATCAGGTTACCTGTTTTAAAGAGGGTTCTGGAGTGTGAAATTGACGGTGGAACTAGTGTGTGAATCAGAGCAAAAGAAGAGTGAGAAACGGAGAGTTGAAGGCGGATGAAAACCTTGACGGCCGCAACGGGAAACGTTGTGACAAATAAATCAAACTCACGTACTAATTTTAATTTTAATACGAAAATTAAAACAAAACTTAAAATTTATTGAGCTTAAATTTGAGCTTGAGCTCGATTCGTTTCGAATCTAGTATATAAAATTCGAGTTCGACTCATTTGATATTATACAAGTTCGAATTCGACTTAAGATCGACTTGTTTATTTCAAAATAACATTTATTTTATTATTATCTTACTAATTCATTATTTATTTTTAATATAATCTTTAACTATTATTATATTATGTATTATTTATATAATAAGTTTTGTTATATAATTATATATTACTATTACTATTATATAAAAAGTAAATATTGTATATATATATATATATTTATGAAAAGCTCATTTAGATGAGCTTGTTAGAGCTCGATATAAGAAGTTTGAGTTTGAACTTGTCTATTAATGAGCCCTAAACAATGTTTAAGTTCAAACTCAAACTCGTTTAAACTCGACGCAAATCGAACTTCTAACGAGTCGAGCTCGACTAGGTCGTGTGTAATTCGGTTCACTTACACCACTACGTGTTTGTAAGTTTTTATTACTATCATTTTAAAAATTCCAGAAATTCGTAGATGTATAAAATTTCATCAAAAGTTTTGACGACAGCTATATAATAGTTGAATAATGTTATTTTATTAACTCATATGGCTTGAAACCGAGTATCGTGAGTGGTTTTTGTATTTCATTATAATATCAATATTTGAGTTTTTAATGAAATCATTCTCTTAATTTATATACATAACTCATTTAGTTCATTCGTTCATATTAATGAAAAGATAGGTTGAATTGAGTAGATATTCATAGCATCTTATAATTGTTGTTATTCCATGTGATTTGTTCATGTCATTTTTTAGTTTTAATGTTATTCATTATATTTTTTGCTATCAACTTGTAACGTAATCTTGTAATATATATTTATCCTTTATAATTATTATTTAAGCTATTTGTTCCATTGGCAATAATTACTTTTTAATTGTCTAAGTTAAATGTTTTTAACAACTAAATTTTCAACTTTGTTCTAGCAGTATTGAAGTGTCTTTACAACTATGAGATTGAGGTTAAGTCCTGAAATGAGACAAATTTATATATTTATAAATTAATGTATATATTTTGTGGTAGGGGTGTTTGAGTATTTGTTTTGTTTTTTAAATGAAAATTAAATTTTCAACTGATTATATACTCGTATACGAAAGAAAAAGAAAACAAAATTTTCCCGTTTTAAAACTATAGTATCCTCGGGCCCTAATCAAGCCTAAGATTTATGATATCTTTGTTGTTGCATAGTCATTTTCTTATACACCATTCATTTTTGTTGTTGGTTACTCTTTCGGTGTCAATGTGGTATTAGCCTATTAGGGTCTTCTTCGATCGCTTAGTTGTTAATAAATGTAACTCACTAGGTTTAACGAACAAACATAAAAGGTTTTCAAAGACGAACAAGTACATGACAAAGATACGACTTACTCATCCTTTTGTAAAGGCTATAATGAAAGTTGCTAAGAACTTTTGAAGAATCGATTAAAGTTGAAAATGAAGTTGTAACAAAAGGTTAACATCAAAGGGGACACTGTTTAATAAAATTGGTTTTCTTGTTCCGCCAATTGGGTATAGACTTTTATTTCTACCTCAACAACATTATCAATTTAGTTGTTGAAATTGAATCATAAGTAGGATATCTAGTACTAGTGTTATCTTCCTCTGATAGTCGGTGTCCAATGGTTTTGTGTGATAAAGTTTATCAGCAATAAATTGAAAGGTTCATCCAATTAAAAAACAATGTTAATAAAATGTATATGAAAATTATTAAATAAATTGTAAATCTCGTAACATCTCCTTACATATAATATTTGTTGTACGATTAGTAATTTCATCATCTTAATCATACATCAATACCTTCAAACCATTTCGATAATTGTTGAATGAATAGTGATTTTAGACTTCACATATTGCTCTTATAAAATTATACCCCTACACTCTTTGAGTCATCATTGTCAAAAATGAAGTTGAATAAGAGGTAATTATAGAAAATTTATGAATACAAATATAAAAGTGTGAACCTAAATGAAAAAATTCAAAAAGGTTGACAACAATCTTTTCTCAAATTTCTTTATGCATTTCCTCTACGAGGTTACCAAATAAAGCTATAACATTTGTTTGTCTATTAAACTAAATTTGATATATTGTTATTTATTGAATGTAAAATACTGTTGTATTGATATTAAACCTTTGTAAGAAAATAAATTTGGTTTATTTATACTGAGTACTTTCTGAAGTTAGATTATCGAAACCGTAAGTTATTCATTTATCAATTTAATAATATTCATTTGTTTATATTTTAAAAATGAATATTAGGTAACAAAAAGTTCAACCAATATTGCAATTGAATGAATTCTTTTATAAATGAATCTTTCAAAAGTATTTTATAAGTTTTATAGGTAGGTCAATACTGCAAACATGAAATCTATAATTTGAAATTGCAGAAAAAAATATACAAAAGTTAATTGTTAATCATTAAAATGCTATCATACTTAATGACACATAAATGTCAAATTTGATCATATATACAAAACTCAAATTCCAAAATTTAATTGATTACATAGACATTAAGAAAATGCATATAACCTAAATTCATACTCTCATGAACCGTAAACATTTAAAGTTTTAAATACATAATAATCACATTTAATTAATCGAATATAAAAGTATTGTTGGGTCTTCGATCCTCCTAAATTAATGTATATATGACAAGTTAAATTAAAGTAGTTTATAAAGTCGCTGCATATGTTAGCAACGACCCTTTCTGTAACTTAACATTATCCAATGTTTGCATCGCTCTTTGACGTAGAACAGTCACAAGATCAAGTTACAAGTGTCTAAAGCTAATAAAAATTAATTGAAGCATTTGTTCAAGTCAAACACTGAAGACAAGGAAAGAGAGTCAATGCTGAAGTGGAAATCGGTATTATCATCTAACTGACCAACAATTCAAGCTACTATTTAGAAGTACAAGGGGTTTGACAAATATCATTGTATATGAGAAGGTTAAGACGTAAAGTTATATAACGGTTGATTATATTTTGTGCAAAGATATGTATAACCGCTTATGTTGCTTTTGTAGGAAAAGTAAATCGCTTTTTATGATTCCATGAATAAAGTCAAGAGTAATATTATTCCTAGGATATCATGTCACATCGAAAACATTGGAAGTTACATTCAACAATTTCCAATTAGGTTGAGACACGTGTTAAGGTTTGAAGTATTCGTTCAAGCATTTATCATACTATAAATACACATCCCAACAACCGAACTAAATGTCCAAAAATAACGATCTTTTATTTGAGCAATCACTCATGTTAGTCAGCGAGCATTTTACCAGTACGTAAGTTAGTATTAAATCACTAATAATCATTAGCGTCCATGTGCTGAGTGACTTATCATAGTTAAATTTATTATCAAGTATTGTTTACTTTGACTAGTTTCAACTATCTTAGTTCCCCAATGAACGATTGTAAAGTTATTCTTTGATTTAATCAATAAAACTATAAACTTGAAAAAAAATTATTCAACCCCCTTTCTACAATTACACTTGTCGTTAGTAGTTAGTTAATACTAACTTAGTGCACTAACAATTGGTATCAGAGCAGATTGGATAATCAATATCTAGATCCACTATGGCAACTAACCCTATATTTGAAGCTATGAACTCATACATCGATAATGGTTCCAATGGGAAACCACCTAGGTTCGATGTTGATCAGTTCCAAATATGAAAAGGTCGTATGCTTCTATTTCTAAGGGCCCAGGATCGACTTTTAATTAAAATTTTAAATGAAAGAACTTATGTTCACACACCACACTCAAAAGGAATCCTACTGCTAGTGGTAGTGATGATGACACAACTCCTACGAGTATAGTCAAACCTATGAATCAATGGTCTAAGTTGTTCATGCATTTTATTTGAAAATTAAATCTCAATGATTTTGGAATTACCTTAAAGACAAGTATGGTATATTTGAGGGGGAGCTCACACAACATCAAAAGAACACTAGAACTCACCTTCATATGTAACTTTTCAAACAATTTTTGCATATGTTAAGGGGGAGTCTTTTTCAAAATAAAACATTTCAAGTATTAAAATCTTTGTCATTATCAAACACTTTGAAGATTATCAACTTTTTCGGTGCTCATTGACTTGAAGAAATATTCTTTGAAGACATCCATGTTATGTGATGATCTATTCTTGTTTTTGGCAAGATGCTGCAATCTGCACAAAGTGTTATAAAATTCAATTACTCCTACGATCCACCACAGTCGGATGGATCTACCTCAGGAGCTATCTTCTAAAATATTAGGATACAGGGGCTATTAGGTCAAAATGAGAGGAATGGCGGAGTTTAGAGTGCATATCAACATACTTTCAAAAATGCCAACATCATATGTATCAAGAATGAACATGAGGGAGGAGTTGAAAAATGTGAGAGGTTGAGTGAGGGGTATGTGACACGGTTTAAAAAAAGGAAACTCCTTCCTAAACCGATTAAATCGCCGGGTTGCCACATCTACTATTAGATTTCATACTGTGACAACCCTCGAAAATCGGTACATTCCGTACACACTAAAATCATACATTCTTACGCTAATTCCCTTTAATGAAATCAAACGTGATTTAAACTGAGGTAAGTCTAGCACACGCCCACGTTGCACATTTTGGTGCACACTATTTAATGCATGATGCATTACGTTTAAGTAATTTTTGAGAATTACACGATATAAAATCGGATGATTCCGACAAACACGAACGTTGGTGATAAGCTTTTCCTAAATAATGTAAGGCTAACTAAGAATGGTTACTTACCGATACCATTGTAATAGAATCTTAGACTCAACTTCTCTAAAGGCTTATATCAAGCCTAAACGATTCAAGTTAAACCAACGAAGAAAGATAACATGAGATTCACTAAACGAAACGCCAATTATTTACGAATGAGTTAGCACTTAATAACTATGTTCCAACCTCCTTGCTTACTTGCTTAAACACCTACTCACTTACTTGCTTGATACTTAAAACCATAAGCAACAAGGCAACTAGCTTAAATTAAATCCAAGCTCCCTAACACATAGCTCAAATTTAATCAAGCAACTAGGCAACTAGCATAAATTAAATCAAGCTACTTGATAAGCATGTCACCTAAATCGAAATGCAGATTTCTTTTCTTCATTTTGTCCACGTAGCCTTCCTCCTCACCACATCTTCACCTCCTTAGCAACTTGCTTGATGGGACTAAGCACCTCCCATCAAGACTTTCACTTGCAAGATCCCTTGTTTTATTTCAGCTTCAAAAGAGAGTAACACAAACAAACGTACACACACTACACTTTTCAATTCAAGATTTCTGCACATTCTCTCTCTAATTCCCTCTCATTTCAGCACCACTTTCACCTCCTTCTTCAAGAGAACCACCATAAACCACCCTAGAACCACCATGAACCACCACTTTTATATATCATTGTTCACCATTCCTTGAGCTCTTGAACAACATCTAAAGGAAAGCTAGCAGATTTGAGTATTAGAAGGAGTTTTTGGGTTAAAGCTTTCAAGTTCTTTTCTCTTCTTTTTCACCATTCCATCATAAAGCATTGTAAGGAAATCCTTTCCTTTTGATCTTGTCCTTTCCCTACATTATGAATGTCTAGATGCTAGAGGTTCACTCTTGAGTTTTGAACAAACTAAATGTATGCTAAAACAAGTTAAAATGTGTCCAAATGATCATGAATTAGATGGTGATAAAATGAGTACCACTATGTTTGTCTTGATAATGATTGTGTATTAGAATACTTGTTGTAAGTGTCTTGACATGAAAATGGTATATGGATTGGTTAAACATCTGATTTTGAGAACCTATGCTCAAAGGAAATAATTTGAAAGGGGTAAAAACATGAATATAGTTGAAATGATAAGAGAATCTCAAATCAAGCAAGAAACGATTTTGAAATATGAAGCAAAACGAGTGTTTTAGAATGAGAATCGAAAGCCTAAAATGTCACATTTGGGATTACAAACATGTTACTTGTTGTTAAAATGCCCAAAAGCTGGTTTGGAATGTTAAAAATCGAGTTTGAAGTCATTTTGTGAAAAACAGGGTCTGGCCGGATTTGGCCTTCACGCGTACGCGTGAGCAATTCACCCAAACGCATGAAGCCAAATTTTGGCCTTACCCGGACGGGTGAATCTCCAGACCTGACTTTCTGTTCGAAATTACACGGACGAACAAAATCTAACCCGGACGCGTGAGCTTACCCGGACGGGTAAGGCTTATTTCAGATTAAAAAAAAAAAAAAAACTTTTGGAGGGAAAATTCATCGATTCCCAAAATTTAAATTTAAGCTTATATTCGAGTAATCTTAATCCAGGAAAACTTTCGTTTTACTCGCGACATTTTCGGAACAATTTTGGAGGGAAAATCAATAACGAAACCGATTTGAATTCCAGGAAAAGAGTCTTATAAACCAAACTTAATGTGAAAGTAGGAATACTTAAACCATACCTGGAACGACAAAAACAACGATGTTTTTGAGAATCATACATATATATACAAAACTATCACCAACGGGTCGTACACTTTTCGAAAACGAAATACTTTTCAACTTACGAGTCGAGTGAACAACTAGCATAGATATGCGGGTAGCTATCTATACAAATCTAGGTGTGCGGGTAGCCACCTACTGTTACGGACATAGATGTGCGGGTAGCCATCTACATTTACAAACCTAGATATGCAGTTAGCTATCTACTTATACAACCTCATGCGTTTAGGGCGCTAGGAGGCTAATTTGGGCAAAACACACTTATAAGTCGCTAGCACTCACATAAGCTCACCAGGTGAGTTCACAACCCGTATTTTACTGCTTTCTAAATTTGGGGTGAAAAACATATGTACTGTTTACATACAAACTGTTTTCATGCGATGATTGAAAAACTGACAACGAATCCTTGTGCGAATCTATGTTAAACTAGTTGTAGTGCATAGAAGTCCTCATGACTACAAACTGTAACCATTAGCTAGATGACGCTAGCCACTGAATATGCGAATAGTACTATTGGGATGACATCCCTCCCACTTTTGTTAGTCACGCTAACTGCTGACTATATGTCGAGACGAGAAGCGTATATTTTATTGGTCCCAGGCAAAAACAACTAAAAGTCGTGGTTTGGTTATAGGCCTAGGTGTCGTCACTTTAACTTGCAAGGTCTTGCAAACCTTCGGGGGATCACCGTCAGCTACTTATTTTTTCAAACTATGTATCATCGTACTAAACGCCATGGATGGCACGAAATGATTTGTGAAACGTTTACTATACTCTTGGTTTAAATGATGATGTCTAAACCTATGAATTTCACTCAACAATTTTGTTGATTCTTTTAACTATGTTTTTCAGGGAATTAGCAGCGACGTAAGATCATGCATGCATACTTTTGGGACCCTTGCTCACCACGATGAATAGAATGCCATCCTTTTGACAAATATTGAAACTATGATTTGTGATTAAAATGTTAATCATATTGTTTTGCTAAAACATCTATTGTTTTGTAAACACGATGAACATGTAACCGTGTTATTTAAACTATTTATGGCATTCAAATTATATGTTTGCAATAATCATATGCTCTCGATTCACTTGTCGAACTGAACCTCGTCACGCCCCGTGCTTCCGCATTTGCTCAACCGAGAGACGATTTTATTAGGGTGTGACACATACGATGATTACCGGTATTGAAGAAGACATCAGAAACCCAATGATGCAATGCACATTACCCTCCTAGCCACTCAACTAATTCTTAACAAGTTTTTGTTAAGAATTCTTACGGAGACTTATCACATAATCTATCGACATCTCATTTGGAGATTGTTGACATTGAAACAAAATGACATTCAGCTCCAGTCCTTGACTTCATTTATTGCACTTATTGAGTCTAGAGCTACATGATACAAGAAAACTATAAAATTTCGAAGGTTCCCTGAAAAGTCATCAAAGCAACACCAAAAGTATACAAGAAAACTGAGCCATTCTTAGAGCTCATTAGAGAAGGAAGAAATAAAATTGACATTTTTATCTTACCGACCTCGAGATTATTGGATTCTCCTAATTAAAATCAACCTCTAACAAAATAAGAGCCAATAACTTTGAACATAATATTTAATAAATTATAGAATTAGTCATACATTCTCATCATGTGAATTATAAGCATTAATCACTTCATCCCGATGGTGTTTGTCACCAATTATGCAACTCTCTAACCTTGATATATTGATCTTGAATTCTTAGATTCTTCTTCATAATGTTGGTGATTCTCATATCTCTTCATATGCGCACACATATAATATGTTAGTCGACAAAAATACCATAAAAGTAGAAGTATATGAAGTGTTAAACAAATGAAATATCTTTTTTTGATTGTCATATATTAGGCCGGCTTGTGTAGAAAAATGCTAAAATGATGTGCAAACTTAACTCTTACGTAGGAAAAAGTATTTATAGGATCAAAAGTAGCAAGCTTTCAAAATTTGAACGTGTCATGAAAAATTATAAAAATATTGAAAACAATCTCCATTTAATTTTATTCGTATATGAGCTAATTAATAACATGGTTGACATCCTAATATTATAAAGTCGAATTTATATCGACTCATTCAGAACATGTTTGATTTTTTAAAATTAATGGGTTGTCGTTAATGAAAATTGAATGAAAGTCTAAAGGTAATGGATTGACATTTTAAAGTTAATGACCTTCTTATGGCCTCATTAAGAGCATGGTTGGTATCCAAAATTAAATTAATGGTCATTGAGGAAAAAAGAATGATGACATTGAAATGATATAGCTTGCATTACATAAACATCAAATTTGTAAAACGAAATTTATGGACTCACTAAAAATATGGTTGAGATCCTAAAATGAATGGTTAAATTAAGGAAAAATGAATTATGAGATTGAAATGATATATCTTGCATTATGAACTTCTAATATTGTAAAGTATATTTTGACGCATTATTAAAAGCATGGTAGACCTTTAAAAATTAATGATTTCACATTAAGAAATAATGCATGAGCTTGTAAAAGTAATATTTTTTATGTTGTATGGACACATTAAGAACATTGTTGACATCCTAAAATTAATGGTAATTTATTAAGAAAAAATTCATTATGAAATTTAAATGATATATCTTGCATTATGAACTTCTAATATTGTAAAGTATATTTTGACGCTTTATTAAAAGCATGGTTGACCTTTTAAAATTAATGATTTCACATTAAGAAATAATGCATGAGCTTGTAAAAGTAATAGTTTCTATGTTGCATGGACTCATTAAGAACATTGTTGACATCCTAAAATTAATAGTAATTTATTAAAAAAAAATGAATTATGATTTAAATGATATATCTTGCATTATGAACTTTCAAAATTGTAAAGTAAAATTGTGGAGTCATTAAGAAACTAATGAATGACCTTTTAAAAGTAATAGTTTAAATAGAGTCACTAAAAAATGGTAATTATCTTCTAAAATTATGTGTTTGTATGATGTGGCATATAAATTTAACAATTTAAAGAGATAACGATATGTAATATACTTTTTTAGTTGTCAAAACGAGAGGTATGACACGTAAAAAAACAAATGTTCTCTAATTTTGGTTATATATAAAGAATTGGAGATGGAGATCTTTTTATTTTTTCTTTTACTTTTACTTTTAGAAAAAGAAATTGTTTTATAGTGCAAATTACCTCTCCTTAGATACTTCATACTTGGTTTATAGTTGTTAGTGGGTTACAATTTACATGATAAGTTATTGGGCTTTAGCCCATATCTTAGTGCTATAAAAGTATAACATCATTTGGGTTGGACTGTGGTGCCAAATGAATTAGAATAAATTGCAAGCCATATATTGGGTAAGCTTCAAGTCACTATGGTTTTGACTTTTGACGGTGTCACATTGTTTAAATTCGAAAAGTAGATTTAGCATAATGTTATGTCAATCCTTTCATATCGTGAAGAATTAAGGAGACAACAATCGATAGTCGATATTATTACGGTAAATGAAATGGTAACAGTTTTTTCTTTAATACGAGACAAGTCCAGAAGTAATCTTCACTTTAGTTCATAAAAGTGGCGGCAAAAAAATAAGATATGATTAAAAACTAAAAACATTATATCAAAGACTATAAAAAAATGGTCAGTTCTGATCTACTATCAATCTTTATGTACAATAATTCTTCCGATTAGATCATTTGACCTATATGAACATTTTCCTTGTAATTTCTCCCATCGTTGTTGCTACCATCATCACCAAGATCTCATCATAGAATTAAAACTAGGCTCAAATATTTTTTGACCCGTTGCTAAAATATGACGAGGGTCAAACTCCATTTTCCTCTTGTAAAATTTTGGCCATTTTTCGCCATAGTGATCAATCCACTCTTGTTGTGTGGTGTAATGTGGCAAGTACTGTTTGACACCGATATTTTGTTCTTTACAGAAGTTCAAAATCTGACGATTTTCGTCACCTAATACCTCTAATGTCAATGCTCCATCGCTATTCTGCAATGCAGATCTTAGTAACGCCACCAAATAAAACACGTCCTCATTTGGCGCCACAACTGAAGTCTCCTCATCCCACCTACATGATGTATAATTAGTTATGCATAAAGTACAAGTTATCAATGGTCCCTCATGCAAACTAGGTATACTTCTAACATGTTAGATGCATGGTCAAAGTACAAAGGCATATGATTTCCACAGGTCATGTAGATATGCATGAAACACCATAATTTTGTATAACATCATACGGATAGAAGGATGAATATATTATTCTTACTTGTTTTTGTTCACAGGGTAGATGAGAATGGGCCCACTAGTCTTAGTTCCCAAAATGCCCTTGAAAACTCCTTTGTTAAAATCATTAATTCTTGATTTTGGTACAAACAAGTTAAGCCACGGGTGAGGTACATCCCATAAGCCCTTGGACCGGAGTTTCAACTCAGCTTTGTGAACCCGGTTCAAGAAATCTACATATGGAAGGTCAGTGGTGAAGACTGATTCTGGTATATAATTTAACTTCTTTAACAAAGCTTCCACTTCCTACATAAAATAATCAAAAACCATTATTTTAATTAAACCAAACTAAAAGAATTGACAAAAAGGTAAATAAAGAAACCTATCAAACACTTCTTTTTATAACTTAGAGTAACTCACTTTAACTACAAACTGCATTATTAGCTACTAATTATTTGGTGAGTGGATGACATCCATTTATACAAATAATTCTTCATTTAAATATTACTTATGTTTTGTCACTAATCATCGTATCAAATTATATAAGATCTCCAGTGCATGTTTTCTTGGGTTAAAGTACTTTTTTAATTAAATTTGATAGCCTGTCACCGAATTTTTGTAGGTACACAACCACACGTTACAAGATGCATAGGTGTTATTTTATAAGTTATGAGTCAATTTTCACGAGTCGAGTTAAAAATTTTAAAAATAAAACGAGTTAAACCTTGATTTTTAATTGACTTTAAATCGTTTATTGATTCTTTCAAGTCTTGAGCAACTCTTTCAAGTCTTGAGCAACTCTTACGAGTGAGAAAATCAGATAAACTTTTAGTGTAATTTTATACAAAAAATAAAATGAAAAAATAGAAAACGAAATGACTATAATTTATTTTAAATTAAACTTGTTAATTGTCCGTCAACGAGTTAACTATCGACTCTTACTAATTTTACTTTTCTTAAGAAAAAAAAATCTTAAATAATAAATTTGACAAAACTACTTAAAATATACTATCACAATTAAACTAATTAAGGGTGTTTGGAATATCATTATTTAAGTGGTCATCTGATATTAGTATTTACTTTATTTTTAAAGTAGATAAACAAATCGAGATACTCCTTTTGAAATATGCTCACATACTATCCTAAAAGAAATACCGTTTAAAAGTAAACATGTTGATATCTACTTATTTTTTATCAAGAAACTCTCGCTAAAATAAGTACGTACACCCATATTATATATTTTCTTTTTACATTATGACACGTATGCATAAACCGTAAAAAAGTTGTTACATATTTATGAGATAGTAGTACCTGATTGATAGATTCGGGGTCCGAATGATGGTAATAGTTCTTGGTGATTTCAAGGCAGTATAAGACATTGCCATGATCAGCAGCAATGGATGAGATTTTGACAGGGTTACTTGGGGAGAAAAATGAGGATCTCCAATTGTTGATTAAACCTTCATCCACTATAACAAAACCCTCAACATAGTCAAATTTTTTGGAGCTTGGTTGACCATGGAGAGAAATAAGGTACTCTTGATCATGGGTAAAACCGGAAAAGTTTGAATACAATACCCGGATCCATCTCACCTGAATCATACATATACCACAAATGGACACATATATTGTTAATTGCTAAAAATTAAGAAAGAATATGCGTAGATGTAGCAACATATTATTTGAGAATAATATAGATGTTTAGACATGTATATTGTTAATTGTTAAGAATTAAGAAAGTATGTGTATAAATATTATTTGAGAATAATATAGATGTTGACATGTTGCAACTTAGTTAGTTGTTATTTGGGGCTCGACTCGTAATTCGAAATAATAAATTCTAATTTGTAACTCATATCGTTACTCATGCCGTTTTCTAATTTCATTTTTCTTTTAAAAAAAAAAATTAAATTAAAAGTTTGTTCAATTTACGATTTGTAAAAATTACGAGTCAACATGATTGGAAAGAATCGGAGAAGCAAGAGTCAAGGTCATTTAGAGTTAATGTTCGATCGAGTCGTCTTGTTTTTATAGCAATCTGACTCGACTCGTAAGGACCTAATAATTGTGATTTCAACTGACACATGTTTTAGATGCCACGGGGAAAATAGTAATACAAACTGTATATATTATTTTCTAAAGTTTTCTACATAAATATAACTAACTTCCGTTATCCTGATTTATATTTTGTTGCATGCAACTTTACTCGCTGCCAACAAACCGAATATTTCCCCATATATTATTATGCTATTATTAGAAGTGTGACTATGATGATAATAAGAGACATAATTGAACAACAATTATTATTATCTTTAATTTTTAAATCTTAGGATCTAATCTATGCAGTCGATATGTATGAGCTAAAAAGTGTGAGAAAGCGATACTATGGTTACCATGATGGAATATCAAATAATATTCCCAGATAATAATAAGTGACACATCATAGCAACGTCAACAGTTTTTATTGGTTGAAAAAACTCCATTTGCCATGAACCAGTAAATCATTTCTTTGGGTTTTTAAAAAAAAAATAACTGTGTTAATGTCGACTAATTCATGACAGCTTTTTATGTCTGTTTATCTAAAGTAAATATCATTTTAATAAGGGGTGATTTCATTTTAATAAGAATGGTGATTTATAAATTATTATAATTTAATTGTAAATCATTAATTATATTTTAAAGTATTATACGATACAACAGATACAACAGTATTATATGTAATTGGTGAAGTATAGTTAAAATTTAATAGCATACAAATCATCGTCATTTTAATTAAGTTCAATACTAATCCGATTCACTTAAACTTTCAAATAAATATAAGTTTTTCGTAGACGAGTTGCTAGTAGTAAAGACACCCAAAAATACATATGTACAATTTTATATAGTTTTAAGATGCACATTTGAAAAAATGACTACATTTAAGCCTCCTTAGACGATACATATTTCTATAATTTTCAGATAATAAATGTTTACCGATAAAAAGAATAATTTATCGATCACATCTCCATAATATACAAGGACAAATTTGAAATAATGCACCTAAAATGACATATGCCACTAAACTTTCTCCTCATTGTGCACCGTTGATTTGTATAAGGATTTTTATTAATCGTTCCGCATCATTTGAAGTATCACCTTACTATATATTGGTTTGTTCGAAAATAAGTAACCATTTTATATGTAAATCAATTAAAATTGACTTACTGGTTAGAGATAATATTTAATTGGTTAATATTATAGTTAATGAAAATTCTAAAATTACGTATTTTTTTTAAATGAACAATTTTAATGAGACAGAAGAAATAGAAGACTTTGTTTGACCTTTGAAGCAATTAACTAAGTCAAAGTTATATATTGGTCGTCAAAAATACATATTCACATCACCGTAGATGATAAAAGGTACTCATAAAACTTAATACTACATATATTATATTATATTCTATATGGTATTTTAAAAGAAAATAACAAGACTAAAGGATGTAAGATTGCTGCAAAACTCAAATTTAGAATAGAAAGAGATATTTACATACCCTTTGAGGGGAAGGTTCCAAGGTGATTCTAGCCCTTGTAATGATACCAAATTGCCCTAAACCTCCCAAAACCGCATGAAACAACTCCGAGTTTTTATCCTCTGTGCATGTCACCACTTCACCTTTTCCTGCACTTGCACAAATTATACACATTCCCATGTCAATTTCCAATTTGAAACATACATACAATAAAAGGTTTATTAAAAACAGAAAACAATATGGACATTAAAGCCTAAAGGGTGTTTTAATTTTAGAAAATCATTTACTACAATTATACAAGTGAACAATCAATGCAAATCACACCGTAAGAAAACTGTCAATTTTCCACTGTGAAATCCGTGGGAAATTTTCCAGGTATCTATTTCGCGAAGAATGTGTGTTTTCCTGGTAGTTTCATGTGTATAATTAGTATGAATTATCTATTTTTTCAAAGTACGGACGTACCCGTGACGACATCAAGCTCTTGAACATTACTAATTTGAGGTCCATGATTAAAAGCTTGACCACTAATTCCCGCATTAGATATTGTACCACCAACAGAGAGGTACAAGTAATCAGTCCAAGATTTTGGTGCGAGTCCATATTTTAACGTAGACTTCAACACATCAACCCAAAGTTCACCACCCCACACATCAACATACATCAATTTCTCGGAAACAATTGGGGCGGGCCCTCGTGAGTTCCCGCTCATTTGTATCACAATTCCATTTTTGCCTACCTGAGCCTGGCCATTGATTGAATGGCCATGGCCTCTTGCTGACACTGTGAATCCCTCAGGGGATTCGTATGCTAGTTTGATCAGGTGGGCGATCTCTAGTGTGGAACTAGGATGGAGTACAGCTGCGGGTTGAGTACTTTTCATTTTTCCAAAATCTTGAGATACTGACTGGATGTCGGTTTTGTTGATGCTTAATTGAGCGTTGGTCATTTCAACTAAAAGAAGATGATCGATTGAATTTACGGATGATCCAACAATCACGATTAAATGGTAAATCACTGTCAAGAGTAGGAGTTTGGCCACCATGATTCGATGTGTGATCACGACGGGTTTGTAGTTGCTAAAAATAGAATGTTGGGATTTTTTATTTATTATTTTTTGAAAAATGTAAAGTGTGTAAGAGATAAGGAGAAATAGAAGGAACTAAGAAGTGGTGTCTGAGGAGATTGAGTTATGTCCAGAATATGAGATGCAGGTTCGGTATTTATAGGACACTGGAAAAAAGGAATAAGTCACATGGGAATACTTGTGTGGCACGTGACACACATCATGATTTATTAGTGTTAATTTTTTTCTAAATGCTTTTGTTGGAAATAATTATAAAGAGTGCTATAACGATGGTTTTTATATATCAGCGGCGATATTCTAATCGTTACAAAATACAACAATTTTATGAAGAAATTATAATGTCGTTGGTAGTTTCTTTTATATGTTTAGTTTCAATGGCGAACTTATGGTTTATACGTTGGTTCAACCTTCTTAAATCGATATTCGATCGGAAAACCAATCAAAAGGGATATGTATTTAATACGGGTCGGATCGATACAAACATCATTTAACATACACGAATCATTGAAAATAAAACATAAATAGTTCAAAACAACCATCATAATTGATACAATTGCTCCTTATGAGTTTTCAGACCATGAAAATTATTTATAATCATTGTTATCTATACCATTTAGCACATCTTTCTCGATGTATGTTAACATACAATCATTCATAAATTCATCACTTATTCGGTTGCGCAAATCACTCTTAATCAACTTCATTGCCGAAAAAGCGAGCTCCACAGTTGATGTCGCAACATGCAAAATCAATGTTGATTTCAAGAGAAGATACACCTTTGGATATATCTCATGCTTGTTCGTTTCAACCATCATCTTGGACAAGTCTCCAATTCCCTTCAAATAATTAAACCTTCCATCTCCACGTACATCATCTATATAATTGTTAAGTTGTCCACTAAGCACTTTAAGCTCATTTGTTGGAAACTCTTATGGATAAATTCGACCATTTTCATTGACTCATCCACTTGAAACGCTTTAAAATTTTTACTTGGGCAAATTGAAACCATAGAAATTAGTAATGTTGTGTTTACTTCATTAAATCGATTGTTATGCTCTTGAAGTTGCATATCTATGACTAAATAAAATACATCGACTTTGTGGTGGTGCAAGTCGGTAACCTGTGAATAATATTAAAAAACAAGGTAATTGTTAGTTATGCAAGTCGAAATAAAATTAATCAACTTGCATTATATTATAAGTTCTAACTTGTGAACCTGTACGACGACTTATTCCATTATAGTACGGGTCTTGCATATTAAAATTTGAACATTATTCTTTTGACAAAATGTAGTAACCTTCTTTAAAAGTTGTTCCCATCCTCTGTTTCTCATTTCTTAAAGTCTTATCTTAGAGGCCTCACTTGGTGCATTACACTGATACTATCATGGTCTTTTCTTTGTAAAGTTGAAATTCAAAGCATTGGTGATTTCTAAGATATCAACCATCAATTGTAGACAAAAAATGAAATCAACCTTTAGTAGTGATCTCAATAGGCGACGTGCTTCTGCTCTTTGATCTTGGCAATTGCCGACTTCAATAATGTCTTTAAGTACTTCACAGATTGAAGAATATATGGTTAAGAGTAAACCATAGTGAGAACCCCAACGAGTATCACATGGTTGTTTAATACCAACTTTCTAATTTTGGCCCGTATTACTTTGACAATCACATATATTGAGAGAAAGAAAACACT
Source organism: Logfia minima (assembly GCA_963921325.1). Lineage (NCBI taxonomy): Eukaryota > Viridiplantae > Streptophyta > Magnoliopsida > Asterales > Asteraceae > Logfia > Logfia minima. Next base: position 6,823,690 of record OY992767.1, read on the forward strand.
TTAGCAACCTACAAACTAAAATATAATACATCATAAAGAAGAGTAAATTAGGTAAAAAAAACCTTACAACCAATGCCGCCACAACATGTGTCGCTTTTTTCTCTCTTAGTAAGTAACGACGTTTGTAAGAGGGGTCAATCATGTTTAGCAAGGCAGAAACTCGCTCAAAGAAATCATTGATAAAATAATTGTTTTTTGCAACAAACACGAGTGCTAGTTGTAGTTAGTGAGCAAAACAATGAATATAGTGTGCGGATTTTGATTCTTCCATTATCAAGGTCTTCAAGCCATTAATGCACATCTCATATTATTAGCTCCATCATAACATTTTCTACGGATCCTAGATGGACTCAATTTAAATCCATACAACATTGAATACATTGTCACCTTTTGTGACAAAGCCGACATGTCATTAACATGTCTGATGCCAATAAACGCTATACAACAGCCCCTTTAGTATTTACAAATCGTAAAACCAATGCCAGTTGCTCTTTACATGACACATCACCTGATTAATCTACTTAAATTGCAAAAAAATCATCTCTAATTTGCTTTAATATAACCTTCTCAGTTTCCTCTGCTGCAGCACGAAAAATTTCTTTTTATATAGAACTGCACTCTAATTGTGCATTCTTTGGAGCTTTATTTAATACAACACGAGCTACTTTATCACATTGCTTAGCTAACTAGTGTAGAAGTTCCAGAAAGTTGCCTCTACTACTAGAGTCTTGTTTTTCATCATGACCACGGAAAGTTAATCCCTGTTGTAATAAGAATCTTACACAATCGACAAAAGCATATAATCGAATATGGTATTCTTTTTTCCGCGAATCATAATGCTTATTGAAAGCTGTGGTGATCACCTGTTTTTGGTTCATCAAGTTTTAACACTTTTGGATAGCCATTTTGTATGGATTTCCATCACTGTGAACACCTAACCAGTCGTGCTTATTCTATGACTTAAATCCATCTGCTACAAAGTTATCTACACCTCTTTTTTTTTATCTCAAATTTAAAAAGACAACAACATAAATAAAATGCAATTCTTTTTAATACTATACTCCAACCAATATTTATGATCATCAAACCATTTAGGTTTAAATTCACAATGTGTATCTCTACTATTTGTTGGAAAAAATGTTTTGCAGGTTGGTAAGGACCTTTTTGCAAACTCTTCTAATTTCATCTCGTTAATTTGGTTGATAAAGTTTCATGTTTGGTCGTTTTCCTGGTAGTTAATTTAAATCAATATTCTTATACTTTGTAAAAGGAGTTCCTTTTTCATTGTCTTCAAGTGTAGTTTTGTAAACATGTGGTTGTTGTTCTACTATGTTTTTAGTTTTAGGAATACTAGTAGAAAGACTAGAGTCCCCTGCTCTGCTGAAGAAATTCAATATCGTTGTCATTACGATAGCTGTCAGAATCAAATATTTGAAAACTTCAATATATTAATTAGTATGATTAACCTAAATCAAAATAACAACTAATATAACTAATACATGTAATATGAATAGTATATATTGTTATAATCAATAACTGAATAAAGTAAACTTACAAGAGTACATATTATTATGATATATTTTTTTAACAATTAAAAGAACTCTAAGTTTCATGTAACTATGTAAACAAATACATAAGTGATTATGATTGAGAGAATGAATAAATAAGAAAGAATCATAATGAATTACTCATTGAAATAAATAGACAAAAACAAATGGCAATCGAATAGATGAATCGATAGAATAGAAGGGTTGCAGATTCGTAGTAGTTGCTTTGATACTTATTATTTCATATGAAGTAAATCAGAATTAAATAAATTGAAACAAATGGCAATTGATCGATCATAATAGCTATAATTGTACTAAGCTTAGAACTTGAAAATAATAAGCATGGGTTTAATTTTTGAAATAATAATTAAGAGTTTTTATTTCCAAGCCCAAATAGAATTTAAGTTATTTTTCAAGTGACGTCGATTGTATATATGCCTAAGGATTTTGTAAAAGAAATGAAATTTGAGTGATTGCGATGAACCCCCTTATTACAAGAGAGACGCCCCTTTTTAATTTGTACTTTGTACCCTTTTTGACCTGTACATTTATTAAGAGAAATGAATAAAATTATATTTTTGGCTTATTCTATTGTGCTTCTGAGCTTTGCGTGTTTGAAATGGCAATTACAATAAGAGTGATTAACTATAACTAATATCAATAAGAAAATGAACGATATAATATGATTGTGATTGTAGCAACCATTTCAAGAGAAGATTATTCCTTTTATTTCAAATTTATTGTTAACCAGACGTAAATAAACACACAATTTGAAACAATATAATTATTACATTCTATTTTTTATAATGATTATTCTTTTACAAAGATAATGAACTCACACCCTCCATTATAAATATATACATTTTTTCACGAATATAAATATATATATATATATGTTTACTTCTGGACTTGATCACAATTACATGATAAGATGATATTTTTACCTTTAGTCTTTGTATATTTTTCTTATATTATGTCCTATATTACGAGTATTCAAATAAATTAAATTAATTATATTCCTTCATTATACAAGGATGAATAATTAATTTAAAAATAGATAGGAAAATATAAACTATTATATTAAGACGGAGCTAGGGAGTATTTAACAAATACCTTCCGGTGTATGTGTGGAACTATAGCATGTGAGAAACAACTTGTTAAGTTTGCCAAACTTATATTCAAAAGAAAGAACCCAACGAAAACGTTTTTTCAGGTTAGAATGATTATCCAATATTACTCCTACTATAATTAATTAAGAGTCAGCTAAAACCAGCTGCTTATATATATTACTATACTTTGATTTGATGGTATTTAAATTGGTCATGATAAGATAGCAATGTCGTATCTTTAAAATTCAACTTATTATTAAATAAATGGATAGTTTAATAAAATAAAGTTTACGTATACGTATGTTTATTTTGTTGTAAACCAAAGTACTTATGTTCATACCTTTCAAGTATTGGTTGACACGCTTTGCGCGTATATATTATTTAGATTTAGATTTAGAAACATGAGTACTTAGCTGCGAAATATATATGAGGCGAAAATAATCAAGTAACTGATTTTAGAGAAAATTATACAAATATTCTTTAAAATTGTCTCAAATTTTACTGTTAGTTCTTTACGAATTTTATTTACACCAATTATCATTTCTTTTAAAAAATAGTTATATCAATAATCCTTTAGACTAACGATCATTAATTATTCCGTTAAAAATGATCATTTATGTATATTATTTTATCCTTTTAATCTATTTATTTCGAGTAAAATATAAATTATAAAATTCAAATTATGTATAAAATATAATTTTAGGTACACATAACATCATTGTCATCTTCCTCTTTTCACTTAGCCAATTCATCAGTAACTTCGGTCCCTTATCTTCACTGAAATATCGACTTTTAAAGTTTACCACCCAAATCCACCAATCTCTTTCAGCACACAAACATACATTTGTGACTTAAAGATTACGAGTGACAAATTTGGTTCACAGTTTTCAAAGTCGTTTTTACTTTGAAGCTAGGGTTTTCGTCTTAGATGTGTTTCGAGTAAGGAATGAATGCAAAAGAAAAGAGGTGGTAGCTACCGAGTCGTGACCATATAAGATTATTGGGTGATGGAGGTTTGTTGGATTTCTAAACGTAAATCTGATGAGGAAGGCGTCCGCTTTGTGTGGCATGGCTTGTCAACGGCAGTGTTGAAGATTTAACTAGTCGGCCGTGAATAAATTGTTAGGGTGATATCTATCACTTCACATATGGTGATTAGGCTTTGCAGGTGATGGTGATGATAACAAACATTAAGAAAATAATAAATTACCTCTCATATAATGATTGAAAATTATTTAAATTATTGATTTTGTTGATTATGATTTGTTGATGGTGAGTGTTTCATGAAAAATGTTTAAAATGGTTTAACTAGCAAGCATTGAGGGAGATTTGATTACATCAAAAACAAAGAGAAAGTGAATGGTGGTAAGCAAGGTTGTAAAATTCGCTAGGAGGGGAGTAGTCGGTCGAGATCTTGTAGCAAATACTCGGTCTAGGCGGGGAGTACTTGGGTGTACTCGGATTAACTTTTTTTTACATTTAAATAATAAATTTTGAAATTATATCTTTAAATATAGACTACTGATTGAAGATCGTTAGTGAAGGACACTAAAGAGTGAAACTGAAGGAAAATAAAGCGGACTAAACATTCAATTGGACTGAAAACCCTAATTTTAAAACATACTAAATGTTGACTGAGCTTTGACTTTAACCGAGTTTGATAGAGTTTTTTCGAGTAATCTTGAGTTTGACCGAGTTATTCAAAGTTTGATCGAGTTTTTCTAGTTGACTGAGTATTCAGTCCGAGTCGGACCGAATTGCTTCAAACCACCCTTGAGTCAGGGTACTCTTTGAGTACTCGGTTGAGTTGGTCGAGTTTACAACCCTAGTGGTTAGTATGATGGTTCACATAATCACAAGAAAGAAAAGAAATTAAGGTAGGTTAAAATGAAAATAAAGGAGATCTAGGAAATGTTATTATTATTAATTTTTTTTTTCTTATCTTATTTATTAAGAAATGAAATAATCCTTGTGTGCATAACATATGTTTTAATTTAATGGAATAGTTAACAACTGTTAATTTAAAGAGGTATTGGAATGACAAGTCATAAAAAAAAATGTTAATTAGTGTAATTAAAATTCATAAATTCTAGTAAAATTAGAAGTAAATTTAGAAAATAATTTGTGTAATTTCTCGTGATTCTAATAAAAAAAACTCTCAACTATAGTAAATAATACGGAGTAATTAACATAACAAAATAATATGATCATCTATCTACTTATATTTTTATTATCTCGATTTCTCTAATATATTAATTCATTCACGCATCGACAGATCTTTTGCGTAGACGCAACTTTTTGATTTTACTTATTGTTGCTATATGTTGTGATTACTTAATTAATTATGAAATAATTATTTTTCTCTAAATTTTAGTAATTTTTCTTTTCTTTTTTCTCGTAGATAATACGCATTTTCAACATGTTTTTAGTTTCGTCCCGATGTAAGTAACCAACAAATTAATATATCAATACATGTAATGTATGTCACATATCTTAATATCTTAATCGGTATATGAAAAATCACGTAGGATATATCTTTGGCAAGCCAAAAAGTCAACTATCTACGGTAATTGCGAGGGAAAGAAAATATATCAGACTTGACAATATTTAAGAAATTATATATGCTGATCAAATTCGGTGCATAATTCAAGGATACTTAACCAACTCTATATTTTCATAGACTCGAACTACTTCTTAAGACTATTTCGAGCTACCAAAATATATGTCAACCTAATAACACTAAAAACTTGAGTTTTAAGAAAATATAAGCATAAAATTGTGTAAACTAATAGTATTTCAAACATACTTTTACTCTTATTAATTACTAGACGTATTATATAATATTTTCTGAAATTTAGTGTTTAGCGTAAAGAAGTAAAAGTATGGATAAAAACGTTGTTCAAGTTATTAAGTATAACTTGTTAATTGATAACGACTGGGTCGGGTTGAGTTGCACAAAATCGATGTTTATTAGTAGCTTGTGGTACAGTTTTCTTTCCAATACTACGTACCCCCTGATAAGTTTTATTTTGTTTAATAACAATACATTTACAATCGATGGATAGCAACATCTAAAATCAGTTTCAACATAAATCAAGATTATTAATAGAACACAAAACCAAAAAGGATTCTTAGTAGCTACCAATGTAAAAAAATAAACAAAAATTGAGCTAACTTTTGACTGATCCTTTAATTACCTCGATCTACCCCCAAACAACTACGGTTATAATCACTAGCTAAAGGTTTCAAAGTCTCTATTAAAAGTTATATTATCTTTGAGAACTAAGACAAATTAAAGAATTTAACAATTTTGAAAACGTATTTTAATATTGTTGATAAGTACTTTTAACATCGTAATAAAAATGCTAAGACATTAAAAAATTTCACCTACAAAAACAATTAAACTACTATAACCTTTTTATATATAAAGAAATGAAATATTAAAAAAACATATTGATTTCTATGGTCATTCATGTTCTTTTTAGAGTCATTAAGACTTCACATTTATGTATTTAATATTCACTAAGACTTCACATTAATAGCATGAAACTCAAATTTTAAAGTATATAAATACTAAGACCCAAATACAATAATATCGTCAGACCCAAAGCCAAATCTATAAGAAATTTGTTCAGTTTGAGCGACGTTTATTTTGACTTATAATTTTAATTATTGTTTTCATCATATTAACTTTGCAATGAATAATACTGTTACATAGATAAAATATCATGTACATGATTTTTGTGACTAATATAATTATCAAATTTAAATGATTAGTGCTACAAGATATACGTTACCTAGATATAAATATGTCGTAATATAGTGATGTGATTAATTAATGACCTATATAATTGTTCTTCTAAATGTACGTACATACCTCATATGGAGAGTCATTTATTACCTATATATAAAATAGTAAAAGCATGAAGACTTCTTTTTGTCCTTGTAAACTTTTTTTGTCTTTCTGTTTTTTTCACTCTCTTAATTTATCTCATATATATATATATATATATAATCGAAAGTAGATAATTTTATTTTGCATTTATATAACTTATCTCACATAGATTTAGATTCAAATAAGAAATCTAAATATCGTAGGAACGTAGGAAATGACTTCAAATTCATTTTTGAATATTCAAAACATGTTATTTTACAAAAATTTCTTCGTACCTCCTCATTCAAATAACTTTTAGAAACTATTTTTCAAATAAAAAAAAATTTGACTTTTTTTTATTTTTTAATTATTTTTTATTAATTTTTTTATACATAATAATCACAATTTTTTTAGCTAGATAATCACATGAATAATATGTGATTATCAAAATCTTATTTTGTAATTATGTCGAACACATAATAATCACATTATATTAGAGAATAATCACATGTGATTATCATGTTATATTTTGTGATTATCTTGAATAATTACAACAGTAACGACTGCAAAAAAAGTTCGAAAAAAAAGTTAATATTTTTTATTAAAATTTTTATCATAGTTTGCAAAAGTTATTTTAGTAATAATTATTAAAAAACTTTTGAAGAAAAATGTGTTTTAGATATTTAAAAATGAGTTTGAAGTTATTTCCTACGTTCTCACGATATTTAAGTTTTTTATTTGAACCCTCCCTATCTCACATATATGTACAATCGAAATACATAAATGTATAGATAATTAATTTTTATTTGTATTTCTTGATTAATACTACTATCATTATATAAGTTACCTACTATTTATATATGTATAACAACAATAATATTATGAACAGTAACTGCTTTGTCAAATTAATAGCGTTTTTTTTCTCTCTTTTATTACTTTTAATATTTAAAATTGTTTAACAACTTAATTTACTATAATCTACTAATATTTTTGTTATTTAAAGCGATGTTCGGTATCATACCCATTATCATATATATATATACTAGATTTAAACCGTGCGATACACGGCAATTTATAATTAACCAATTTTTATATTTATAATTTTTATAGATTTAATAGTTTAATATTATTTTTCAATTAGTGTTTGAGTAGGATCCATAGATTTTTTAATTAATTTTATTATATTCAAATATTATATAACTCTATCTAAATTTATTTTTTAGTTTATCTTTTAAATTTAAATAATCATTTATTTTTAAATTATGAGAAGTCGTCACGTGTCATTTTATTTATATGGCAAAATATGAAACAACCTTTTATTCTCCTTTAATATATATATATAAATATATATTTTTTCTTTATGTTAATTGCTGAATATTTTTTTGTATTCTATTATTACATTAGTAATTGATTAATATACCTATACTGACTAACGAAATCATATTCACATTTATATATTCTCTAATTACATTAATTATAGATAAATATTAAATATTAATAAATGAAATCAATTCCACTTATATAATAACATTTTTCGTTTGACTAAATAAAGATGAACTCAAATATTTAGTTTTATTTAAAATCTAGTTTATGTAATCCCGTTACAAAACGCGTGAAAAAGAATACCCTAGTTTAACATATTTTTCAAAGGTTACACATTTGAAATGAGGTTCAATTTGTCATTTTATTTATATGCTCCAACCGATTTGGCAAAATATCAGCGGATAAACATTTCATTACAACCACTATTTTCTATGTATATTAGAGTTAAATTTAATTAATTGATGCCAACAACATTGTTTGTCACTATTAAGTTTTTAAACAGTCGGTGACAAATGTCGTGCACGCAAGACAAATGGCATACAAAAATGTACATGTTGATTCACATTTTCCTCAACTTGTTAAATACAATTTTGTCAACACAGAAGTAGTTGAGCGTTTAACGCCCACATCATCATGTGATCATATATAATGTCATGATTATGATATCATATACGGATCGAGTCGGGTTGTTATATATATTAAACTTATGTTGACTTTGAGCCAAATTAATAAATATAAATCGAACGTTAATATTTTTCTTTTTCAAATTGTTTATCCACAAATTGAAAAACACCTTTTAAAAAAGGTATATTGATTTCGGTAACCTTTCACTATTACTTTAACTATTGCGCGTTGTGACAGCGAGTATCTTGTAATGAAAAATTTGAGAGAATATACAATGGTCCTGTTTGGTATGGAGCTTTTCGTAGCTTTTAGGAGCTTTAGCTTTTAGTTTTTGAATAAAAAGCTCCTATGAAAATAAAAGTCTTGTTTGGCATGTACAAGTTTTACCTTTAGAATCAAATGAAAAACTCAAATTTCCAAAGCTACTAGAAGTAGCTTTTCGTGAAAAGCTCCAAATGTAAAGCTACAGCTACAGCCTACAACTATTTCACCAAACATACCCAATACCTATTACAATGTAATATAGAGATAAAATATGCTTTGAGTTTTATGTCGTGTTAAAATTAAGGGTAATATACAAATATGAAATTTTTTATTATTAATGCATATTTATCAGAAGGGAACAAATAAGTGTAATAATAAGATGGACAAATAATTCAAGATGATGAAGCATAATTTATAAGAAGTGAAACTCAAAAATAAACGTTAATTATAGAAATAACAACTTTATAAACGCATATTCATTGAAAGTCTTGATTGTATGCCCACTGAGATCACTACCGATGGTTGAGTTCTTTGGTGTGTCTTCAACCTCTCCCAGAACAACGTCATAGGCACGACTCTGTCTTGGAATCTTTGTGATGTTCGTGTTCAGCGAGACGAAGCAAAGACAATAGTTGTGGAGTTGGAGCATGCAAAGGTGAAAAACTCCCTTTTTATAGGTCTATTAAATAAATAAAATATTATATTGCTTTAAAATGGTAAAATACCATTTTGATGAAAAAAAAATAATTTTTCTTATTTTGACACCTTTTTCCGATTCCAAACACCTTATGTATATACATTCAACTACAATTTTTTTTTCACATATAATTCTCACCACCTCTACATATTTACATATTTTACATATTTTACATATTTTACATATTTTACATACAGTCAACTATGCCTAAACATCACCATAATAATTCTCAGTTACCATCAAATGATATTTTGACAACTTACTTAACAATCCTATTCCAAATATGAATTATTTACCGGTGAATTCTTCTTCCGCACCTCAATCGAGCAATCCTTCTCTAAGTCACATGAATTTTGCAAATTACACACCTACTGCCAATCCATTTTCAATCTCACCTGACAACCCACTATCCTGATACCAACATCAAAAATGATATCATCAATCTCTACAGCGACAACTCGACCAATACCCAAAAAAAAGTCTTTATGAACGTAATGTATTATTTTCTATTTAAGTAATGAATGTGTTTTAATTGAAATTGTATTTTAAAAATATAAATATTTTATGTTAATTGAAAAAAAAAAGAATTTGGTAAAACTCAAAAAGATTTAGTTTTTCATATTATCATTGAAAATATTTAATTTCTGTAAGTATGTATTAACATAACGCTAAATTATCAGTTCAGCTTTTGAATTTCTCCTGTTATTATGGAAGTGCTCTAACCACATGATTTATTTTGTGAATATTTAGAGATTATACTTGAAGTGAGAAGATTAATTATTTGTAGTTGTGATATCATACATTTGCCAGTCAATCCTGTGTTGTAATCAACCACACATTCTCAACGGTCGGTATTGTCTGCTCATGACCATTATATATATGGTCAAAGTCGATGAAAATAACTTATTTTATTTTATATACTATAGACAAATAATGATTCGAGGTAATTTATTTTGTCGAAACCTGCAACTTCGTTTCACACTAAACAAAACTTCTTAATCACGTATAATAACCCGCATTACAAAAGAATGTACGTGTTACTTGTTTAGGATAAATTGAATTAATTAATTAATAATGTTACTCGTATCAGTTAAATATATATAAATAATTAGCATGTAACGTTAATTAGTGATTTGGGCTATCATACGGTTAATCTTACACTATAATGGAACTACTAGAAAAATTGCCATCACCAGCAATCTAAAATCGTTGCTAATCACTGTTAGCAACGAATATTGAACGGAAACAAGTCGTTCTGAAAATGCCCATTTGCTATGCATAGTCGTTGCTAATTGGCAACGAATTTAGTTGTTAATTTCAGAATACTTTATCAGTTGTTGCTAATTCAGAAATAGCAACGAATTCAAAATTATTGCCATTATACCACCAACAACGAAAAAATATTCATGGTTGACATTGACAACGACATGACGACCTCTGATAACCTTTTAATTTATTATTTATCATAAATGAGTCAAGCATAATGCTAGGTTTGTATCCTTTTAATTTCAACGACCTGATTGTTGGAAAATTATTAAATATAAAAAATGTATATAAAAACCTGTGTGCAAATGTAATCCACAAAATAAATACCAAAAGCCAATGATTTTCCATATAAACTTGCTATCTTGTGCAATATATAGATCAATTAACGATCCATCAAATATGTGTTATAAATAAAGAACTCATCAAGAATTGTAAGGTAGCTAGAGTTATTGCTTCATTAAAACTTATAGACCCAATCAATGGCGTATCCAAATCGGTTATTAAGAAGAAAAAAATAAATTCGCATGGTGAAAGATTTGATTAAGATACATCTCCAGACTCAGCAAAAATCCAATAATGTTCGTTGCAATGAAAGATTGATTAAGATACATCTCCTTCCATCGAGTCTGCATGTTTAATAAAGGTTGTGGTTCAGAAAACCATGGAAGTGGGCATCCTTTTAGGCTATAAATTTTTTTTAACGACAATAAAAATTTATGAAGATAAAAATCTAGCAAGAAGTTAGAAAAATAATTATAAAAGTTTTTTTAGTCAATCATATCAAGCTAAACATTGAGAACTTCTAATATTTAACCAACAAGTAAACGAATAAAGACGAATAGTATCATAAAGATCACATTTCCTCAAGTTTTGAGAGTTAAATGTGACGGAATTTTGATACTTCCAAATCAACCTCCAAGTAGTAACAACAATGACGATCATGCGTTCCTCAAGGGTATTTGTATCACAAAGATTCTCAATCTAAACCATGCAATCCACGCTAGAAGACGTCACAAGGATGGACATATCACACCAAATTCTTATCAATCTCCGTATAGTTGAAGCTACTTCACAAGAGAAAAAGAGATGCTCGTTTGATTCTACTCCATTCGAGCAAATTGGACATGAAATCGATTGAACTTTTAACCCTATTCGGACAAATTTAAACGGTGCGGAAGACAATCTAGAAACAATTAGGCTATAATTGAACGGGAATGTTGAACAAGTTGAAAGTGTTATCAAGAACAAAGGCGACAAGAAGGTTCTCCCATGAATTGCTTCGCTAAATATTTTGTGAGATTTCTTGCGATCAATAAGCAAGATGGGTGAGAAGTATATGTAGCGAAAATAAAGTCAATTTTATTGATATTCGAGAAACAATGTCGCATGATGTTAATCGGGTTCCTATTCGATCTCTTTGGGGGAATTATGATTTTGATTATGCGGTTAAAGATCCCAATGGAAAATCAGAGAAATTTGTTGCCATTTGGGATAGTAATTCGTTTCGCATGCACTCAAAAGTTGACAGGGAAGGTTTTCTTGCAATTACGGGTCTTTGGTCTATCCTAGACATTTGGTGTTTGATGGTAGCAGTGTATGCCTTACAAAATAATAAGAGGAAGGAAGCTCTTTGGAATGATATCTCCAACCTAGTTAATAATTCTCAAACGCTTTCGATTGTTCTCGGAGATTTTAATGAAGTTGGATATCCTGTTGAAAGATTAGGTACTTTGTGCTCACCACGCGGAGCAAAGCCTTTAATCACTTTATCTCTGAAGCGGGTCTTTACGACCTAGCAATGGGTGGCAAACGATTTACTAGGATGGACAAACATGGTACTAAGTTGAGCAAGATTGATGGAATTTTAGTCTCCGAACAATATATCTCGAAATGGCCAAATGCTCAACTTTTAGCTCTTACACGAGAATATTCGGATCATTGCCCGTTGATTTTGAGAATTTCTATAGAAGATTTCGGACCGATAACTTTTAAAATTCTTTAACTCGTGGCTCTTGAATGAGACCTCAAGGTTCTTGTTGCAAGAAATTGAGTTTTACTGGTCAATCATCTCACTTATATCCGGCTACCAAATTCAAGAACAAGCTCATTTTGTTGAAAAAAGGAGATCAGAAAGTGGAGAAAAGACATCAATGCCAAAGAGAATTCAACCTTGGCCCTAAGAAACAAAGTAGAATTCATTGAAGATAAAGCCGAAAAGGGAATCTCAAATCCTCAAGAACAAATGGAACGACTTTCATACATGAAAAACATAATTGAATTGGAAAACATGAAGCCTCAAAGACCTTCAACAAAAAGCCAAAGTCAAGTGGGCTTTCAAAGGTGACAAAATTTATAATTTTTTCTTGGTATGCGAAACAACAAACCTTAATGGTCTTTCAATAAGCGGTGAGTGGGAAACCAAACCGCAAATTATCAAAAATCACATCTTTGATTTCTTTAAAGACAAGTTTCAAGAGAAAAACCCTACTCGGTCTTCTTTTTCGAATAACTTGTTCAAAAAGCTTTCTTACAATGATGTTTCTTTCCTTGAGCTCCCTTTCTCAAGGAGATTAAGGAAGAGGTTTGGTGTTGTGGTGGAGAAAATTTTGAGAATTAAAGTGGAAACAATAAATAATAACAATCAATTTATTAAGCTGATATCAATTGTTAGAAAAAAAGTTACTCGTGTAATAAATGTTACACCTACAAATAACAAATGGATAAAATAAATCAAGCAAACAAGATAAAAGAACATTACGAACACAAGAATTTAAAGTGGTTATATCCGATCTTCAAATTGGAGATCAGTTTAGTCCATGAGCTCAACTTAGAGACAAGAAGACCACTTTTCAGCATACACTAAAATCATGCAGTGCTTCTAAAAATTGAGCAGTGAGTTTTTCCCCTGCTTTAAATCATCGAAATCACACTGTTTATTTAATTACAATAAATACAATTACAATTATAATTTTAAAATATAAATTTAAATAAATTACATTAATTGAAAATAAAAAAATTACATTAAATAATTTTTAAAAAATAACATTACATTTAAAAATAAAAATAAAAATACAATTACATTAAAAAGTAAAATAATATTACAATAATCTAAAAATAAAAATACGATTATATTAATCATTATGAATTTTTTTATTATGAAATTTACCGTTGGGTGTAAAAATAAAAATAGTTGTTCTTTTTTCTTCAGGTGACCTCCATAATGCTTCTGTCTTAAACTTTCTTCACAAGGATGAAAATGAAAGACAGGACAAGGAAGACGAAGAAGGGAAAAACGGTGCCAATAGAAGAAAAAGGACGGAAGAAAAAAGAGTGAAAAACAATTGGGTTGGCACCGACCTAACAAGTTCCATGAATCTTCATTTCATGTCCCACCATTTATTGTTTTCATTTTCATTGGAAGACCAACCGTTAACTTTGCCATCAATTTGTTGTTCTTGGTCCCGTATAAGAATAACTACTAGAATATTTCTTAATGAGAAAGGAATTCTCTTCTATATATCCAGATTCTTCAAATACGTTTTCATAATTCATGACATTGACCATATGTTTTGTGTGTTTCTGAAATATTTTCTAAGAATGCAATTTTCAATAAGTGATTTAGTATATCAAGATATTTGTCAAACTTTATTAGTGCATTTGAAGTGAATAGTCGAGATGTTTAAAGCTTAGGAATGGTAGGGACGTCATTGGCAGGGCCAGTCCTAGTCCTGGTACCGGATCACCCGAGCGATGACTTAGGACATCAAAATTTAGTGGGCATCAATATTATGTTGGGGTCAAGTCATGTAATCTAAATTTTTATACAATTAATTATTTTCTATGATGAAAATAACGTATTTTATGTATCTAGAAACAAAAAATTAAAGTCACAATAAAAACTAGCTTGGTGTTGCTTTTAATGGTGGAAAAGTGAGTGTGAGGGTAGAGTTTGGGGAGATGACGATATAGTCTCCTGAATTTTGTGCAATTATCAATGTTTTAATATTATAACCCTTATAATTAGTTTAAAGTTCATTTCAAACCCTATGCTCTATAGTTTGTTAATATAGTCATGATTGCAAAAGTTTGTGTTAATACATGCCCAACATTGATACATTAAGAAAAACTATATTTTCAGTTCTATAAATATAACTGTAGTTTAATATCCAAAGAAAAACAAAAGTTTTCACTTTAGTTACATTCTATGACATTATTATACATGCCTTTGTTTTATAAAGAATAATAATTTGAATGGAGTAATTAAGTTAAAATGTGTCGAATAACTAGTTCGGTTATCAATTTTACATAAGATTGTTTAAATTTATAGTTTTTGAACTACTATTTACGTAGTACAATGAAACAAGAGAGAATGAGCGGGTTATTAATTTTGAGTATTAAAAGTAAGTATTTAGCAATTTTACCTATGACAAGATAATTAATATTTTTTCTCAAATAAATGCACAAATGTATTTTTGTAGCTAATGTAAGTTGAAAATTCGTAGTTTATTTTCTCGTATTATATAACATTGTACTTATTTGATGAAAATCAATGTATTTATAAACCATCAAACTTGACTAAGTTCTAAACCTATAAAATATTGTGTGTTTGTTTACAAAATTAAGTATGGTTTGTAATTCTTGTCAAGTGCTTTTCATGGAGTTTTGTAATTGCCAAATATATTGTAAGATAAATCATAATCTCGAAAACTAGTAAAAGCGAGTTCTTATTGGATTTGGATTTGTATTTAATAATTTTATTGCTGATCAATGCATAATTAAGTAGGCTTTGGTCAAATTAAGAGAAAGGACACAGATCTTGTTGGAATCGACTATCACCGCAATAAAAAAGTTCACAAAATCTTGTAAAAGCCAATAACTAAATCACGAAATAGAAAAAGTTAAATACATAAACGTTTTTACAAGAAAAAACTCTCAAAGAAGAGTAAAAATCACGGTATTATTGGGCGACTTAAATTCCACTATGATACGAACGCAATTGCAAGAACGGACGCTCTTCAACACACTATTGAATACCATCACATGTCCTAACACCACTCTCTACGATAGATTACAATTATGGATTCACTCTCAACCTTATTAAATAATCGAAGACTCACCACATGAAACAGAGGGAGACTCTAACATGACTCCTATATTTATTTATATAGTCAACAAAAGATAGTTTCCTAATTTGATTACAAATCAAATTCTCAATTAAACTATATTTTTATTCTTCAAGTCTCCCTAATTTAGGAAATTAGAATCATACTCAACAATTGACATGATGACAAAAGTGGCAGTTTTCAATGTACGACGTTGATATGATACACTTTATTCAGTGAGGTTGCGAGTTCACTCTTTTTGTTCTAACACGGTTCGTGACATAATGAAACTTACGTAATCGATGGGCTCATGGGCATCTAAAATTCCAAATCTCATACCCATACTTCAAACCAATTTACGAAACATACTAACATGTTAATGAGTAATACGTATAATTAAAAGATAACATGCTAATGAGTAGTACGTTTAATAAAAGATAATCAAAGCTAAAACTGCTTTGGATATGAATTAAGTATAGATGGAAGGATGGTTTGGCATAGCCTAACTTAATGTATAGTTTAAAAGACATGGTCACGAGGGGGGGCGGCTTAATGGCCTTATGACATGCATGAACCATGTGCCTTATGAAATTTGCTTTCTTTCTAATTCCCATTTGCCTAACACAATACAAAAATCAGCACAAAAAGAAACTCTTTGATTCTACTTTCATTTCCATGTGCTTTAGAATCCATCTTTTCAGTTCAAAATCTACATATAAAGTTTGAAAGTGCAGAATAATGGGGGTGGACCATGGCAAACAGCACTTTATACACAAAGAACTCAATTTTTGTTAATAACACCCCACTTTTATTATTGATTTGATTCCTTCTTCCCTTCAAATATGGTGTATATGATTGTTGTTTAATTCGTAACATCTTTTCTTCTTTTTTACAATTATAATTTAACCGATTTATACAAAATGCTGGTTTAATGTATATCGGATCATCGTTCGTTCTAGTTTTACTGATAAACATAAAAGAAGCTAATATTGTCTAGCAGGAATCGAAATCGAGACCTTATATAGCTTATGTAACATTGGACAAATTAAATTCTCAATCCACTTATAGTTTGAATTTGATGGTTGGAAAAAGGATGCATGATTTGATTTGCTTTCTGCACAGTATCCCTTAGAATCAGTAACAAAAGTTGATTATACTTCACAGGTCATTTTCCATTGAGATGCTCTTTATTATTGTTACTTTTTGTTATTTTAGTATTTTCTTGGTTTTTTTTTTTTTTTGGTGTTCAAGTAAGATTTAGATCCATCTCATGAATCAGCCTATCATTGCATGTGCTTCAATTCAATTATCTTCTCTGCAAAGTTTTCCATCATGGCCTCCAGAAATCTCACTTTAATTGGAATAAACGAATTTCAAGAATTGATTTAATTATAAGATATATTTTGAAGAATTATATACCATCAATACCATGCATGCTTCTATAATCTTTGATTATCGTTTGATTAATGACAATATACAAAAAGAAGTATATATTCAGCTTGGAAAATAATGATCTTAACTCAGCATGAATCGATAATTTCTGCATTATGGGAAACAATTATCATTAAGATATTTGTTAAATAGCAGGCCGGCCCGCAGCATATGATGACCCGGTGCGAGACAAACAACGAAGCCTTCTAAAATAGAATTTTATATATAAATGTATATCCTAATAGAAAGTTTACAACTAGTACAAAGCTATTATAAAATGATTTATCCTTCTAATTATTAATCCTACTTATCATCCTAACTGATTAATGATTGGCACTTGGTTAGAACAATAAATCATGGGAGGGGAAAGAATAAGTACATGCCACATGTCCTAAATTAATAGGATTATAAGGATGGGTAGGAAAATTAGGTAGGAAGAAAAATCATTTTCTATATCAAAACAAGTATACGAAGTTCTCCTACTTAAATGCATGAAAATCTATTATTAAACTGTTGCGTGCGACTTTACTATTTTTTCTGTAGATTAACTCTTTATAATTAACATTCTCTAAATTAATTCATTAATTATATTCTTTTAAATTCCACAAATGAAAAACTTACAAATTAAGATTATTTGACAATATCAAATCATTAAAACCCTAATATATAATTCAAATAATTAAACTAATAAACTAATAAACTACCGAAGATAAAATTAAAATTTATAAACATAAAATTGATTAGTTAAAAAATTAAGAGAACATACCTCTTGAAGTTGGTAATTAGGTTTGACCGCAATAATATTTTTTGTTTAATCGACAATTGATTAAAGTTTAAAAACTAATAGAATTGTTGTATTCGATAGTTAAATATAAAATTTAACGGAAGTGGTCCACAGTTGTTAATTCTTTAACATGATGCACATAACCAAACTACATGAACTGGGCTCCATAGTTTATGAGCTATAAAATTATATATTGGACACGTAAAAAATACACGTAGCTTTCAGAATTCTGATTTGACTTGACTTAATTAGTTAAAAATTGGTTTGACTTTCATTTGGCGTTTTGATAAATGATAGCTCTTTAGCTGGATCAATATCATAACATATAAAAAATAGTCGTCTAAAATGCGAACACTTTAAAAGCTAGAATCGGCCATTTCTGTATGAAGAGAAGAAAGAACGATTAGGAAAATTTATTTTTTTTATTACTTTCTAACTATTAAACAAAAAACAGCCAAGTCAATGATCAACATAGATATTGTTCAATCACGCTTTAGTCATTGGGCTTTCTCTTAATTAAACGGGCCTAAAAGCCAAGGCCCATTTATTTTCAAACAAAATACAATACTTCAATTATAATTATTTATTTTTATATATAATTAAAAGGAATTATGATGAAGGAATTTAAACTCTTTATCTTTTTTTACTATTTGTGATTCAACGATCATAATTTCTTTCGTATAATTACACTATTGACCCCTTAAGTACTTGATATATTTATTTAAATTAAAAAATAGATAAGATATTTTATTCATTTTTATAAATTAAATAGTCTATGAACTATATAAAAAAATTGATTACGATATTTTATTCATTTTATTAAAATTAAATTCGTCTCGCATTAAAGCGGGTCTATAAACCATATAAAAAAATCGACCAAATAAAAATTAAATTCGACCCGCGATTTATAACTATATAAAAAATCGGTCACAATATTTTATTCATTTATAAAAATTATATTAAAATATTTAATTCATTTATAAAAATTAAATCCGTCCCACCTTATCGTGGGTCTATAAACTATATGAAAAAATCGACCACAAATCAACTAGAATATTTTATTCATTTATAAAAATTAAATTCGTTCGACCCGCATCATCGCGGGTCTATTAACTATATAAAAAAGATTATCGTAATATTTTATTCATTTATAAAAATTAATTTAAATATTTAATTCATTTATAAAATTAAATTCTTTTCGTGCTATTACGGATTTATAACCTAGTTTATTTTCAAACAAAATACAGTACTTAATACACAGTTTGTTCAACATATTAGACGACGCAATCCCCAATGATGTTTTAATCATTGGGCCTAAATGCTTAACCCTGTTTGTTTTAATCAAGTTCTTTATATTTATTTTCAACTATTTTATTTTTGGTTAAGTTGGATAGTAAAATTAATAACTACAAAACTATGTCTCTAGAACGTTTGAACCAATAACCAAAAGTTTGGTTTAGCATTTTAATATCTTACTAAACAATGCATAGTGACCAAATCAATTAAAACCGGTTTGACTTGGCCGACAATTTGGGCAAAATATTTAGTATAAGCTAGACATTTGAAATCGGTGACCCAACAATATTCCTTAGCAATATCGCAAGTTAAAGCGTAATTATTATAAGCTAGATATAATATCACAACTTAACCGTGTCACAAGTTAAAGCGTAGTTATAGTTATATAATATATAAGCCGCTAAACGTTTGACTTAATTAGATTTCTAGTTATAAACTCAGTCATAACTTCACTAAAATAATTTTGAACGACAAATTATTAGAAATCACAAAGAGCGAAACGGGAACGAAACAAGAAACCAACTCTCCAAGGCAGAGAGCAGCAAAAGGAAAAAAAGAACACCCTAAACACAAGCTGTATTAAATCTTTCTCTGCAGCACGATGGGTAAAAGCCATAGAGTTTCTCTTCTTCCAAACGGCCCAGCAAGCAGTACGGAAAATAGCATCTAACATTTCCTTTTATCAGCACCATTAGAGGAATTATCAATAATTCTTGAGAGATCCGCTTAAGATTGCGGAATCACCTGAGAAATCTGCCACGATGAGAGGATACTAGACCACAAAACATTCGAGATACCATAATTAAATAAAATGTGGTCTAATGATTCAGGGCAGCCATCGAAACAAGGGCAAAGCAATGTGCGAAGATCTATGTCCTTTTCCATCTGAGTTGCATATCGTTGGAAGCTTGTTCTGATCAATTCACCAAGATAAAATATTAACTTTGAGAGGAATATATTGGAAATAATTGATTCTCGTATCTTTTGCCTTTATTAGTTACCTTTATGTTGTACATTTCCTTGTTTTATTTCCTTCCTTTTAGCCTTGTTGTTAGCCTCGGTTGTATATTTATTCTCCCCTATATCTCTTGTTTTTATATACAAAAATTATTAACTTCTGAAACTTTTCATGGTATCAGAGCGGGTTTCTTACCGCTCGACCAAAACCTCCAAAACGTAAAACAGAAGATTGCCTCATCGTTCTTGATCTACCATGGCCGCCGAGAACAGCGATGCCGTAAACAAAACCAAAGAACAAACCATCGATCACAACTCTCCCTATTATCTTCACCCGTCAGATTATCCAAGGCAAATGCACGTTAATGACGCCTTGAACGACAACAATTATCTCGATTGGGTCCAAGAGATGGAAAATTTTCTATTTGCCAAAAACAAGATAGGCTTCATTGATGGAACCATCAAGAAGCCAGAGAAAAACGACACCAATTACATGCCATGGTTACGTTGCGATGCGATGATAAAGGGGTGATTAACTACTGCTATGGAAAAAGAAATCAGAATTAGCGTGAAGTACGCTAATAGTGCCGAAGAAATTTGGAAAGATTTGCGTGAACGATTTGGAAAAGAGAGTGCACCAAGGGCCTACAAATTGAAACAACTTCTGAGCACGACTAAACAAGACGGGTTTTCGGTTTCGGCTTACTACACCCGTCTAAGAATGCTCTGGGACGAAATAGATTCTGTTTTTTCTATACCTAAATGTTCTTGTGCAGGTTGTGGTTGCGGCATAGGCAAAAAGATTGGTGATCTGAGAAACAAAGAAAAGTTATATGAGTTCTTGCTTGGACTCGATAGTGACTACTCAACAATTAGAACACAGATCCTTGTCATGAAGCCGATTCCTTCCTTGGGTGAAGCTTATCACCTTGTTGCCGAGGATGAGCAACAAAGGGCCGTGTCCAATGGGAAGAAAAACAGTGCCGAAACTACTGCCTTCCAAGCCTACATCAAGCGAGAAGGATCCGAAACCACAGGTGGGCAAAATCGTTTCGGAGCAAAGAGTGGGAAAATGATCCCCGGTGACAGAGTGGAAATTTTTATTTTTGCGGGAAGGATGGACACAATCGTAATGGTTGTTTTAAGCGCATCGGGTACCCTGATTGGTGGCCGAGAAAAGGAAAAAATGACAAAGGAAAAACTAAAGCAGCATGCATCGAGATGACGGGATCACAATCACAAGATGAAGTAGAACGAAGCCTGATAACTGGTCTGAATAATGAGCAATACCAACAGTTTCTGAACTTGCTCAACATGAAAAACATCTCCAATAATGAAGCAACCCAACATATGGCTAACATGGCAGGTAGACATAACGAAGGTAATGAATGGGTTATTGACTCGGGTTGCACCGAGCACATAACCCATGATTCAAACTTATTTCACGTGAAAATTGAAATGTCTCAAGAGTTACCTGTCACCATTCCCAATGGTGACTCTATACCTGTTAAAGGAAAAGGGTTGTGCGCTTTGCCCAATGGAATCAAAATACATAATGTTCTTCATGATCCTGATTTCACTTGTAGCCTTCTTTCTGTTAGCAGGTTGACAAAAAATCTTCGATGTGCCGTAAGTTTTTTTCCCGATTTTTT
Organism: Logfia minima; assembly: GCA_963921325.1. NCBI lineage: Eukaryota > Viridiplantae > Streptophyta > Magnoliopsida > Asterales > Asteraceae > Logfia > Logfia minima. The sequence continues at coordinate 6,845,616 of OY992767.1, forward strand.
TGTCATGAAGGATTTGAGCTCGGGGAAATTGATTGGGACTGGTAAATGCCAACAAGGTCTTTATCGGATGGAGGTGGGTAGAGGCAAGAGGATGGCTATGGCTACTACTGGTGATGTCTGGCACAAACGTTTAGGGCACCCCTCTCGTGATAAAATTTTGCATCTTGATTTTATTTCGTTGAAAACAAACATTGTTGCTTGTGATTCTTGTTTAAAGGCCAAATTTACTAGATTGGCTTTTCCCATCATTTCCATTAAATCAAAAGAATGTTTTGAACTTTTGCATTGTGACATATGGGGAAAATATCGAAAGCCCTCTCTAACCGGTGCCAATTATTTCTTAACCGTGGTGGATGATTTTAGTCATTCAGTTTGGGTCTTCCTTCTAAAACACAAATCGGAAGCAAGTGACTGCCTAATCGGTTTTTGCAAAATGATTAAAACACAGTTTAACAAAAATGTCAAGAAAGTCCGATGTGACAATGGGGGGAGTTCACATCGAACAGAATGATAAACTTCTATACATATCAAGGGATTTTGCTTGAGACTACCTGTCCACACACTCCTCAACAAAACGGAGTGGTGGAACGAAAGCACCGACATTTGCTTGAAACGGCGAGGGCCCTAAAATTCGAGGCTAAGTTGCCATCAATTTTTTGGGGAGAATGCGTTTTAACAGCAGGCCATATCATAAACCAACTTCCTTCCAAAACCATTGGAAATAAGACCCCTTATGAGATTATTCACAATGAAAAGTCGGAATATGATCACATGAGAGTTTTTGGGTGCCTCACCTACTACCGAAGCGTTGAGACAAAAGGAGATAAGTTTGAAGTAAGGGGGAGACCGGGTATTTTCTTAGGCTATCCACGTGGAACAAAAGGCTATAAAATTTTCGATGTCAAAAACAACAAGTTAATTGTCTCCAGAGATGTAAAATTCATTGAAAACACATTTCCCCATGAAAAGGTCAAACCTAGCTTCGAAGAGGAGGGGCATGATTTTTTTGAAATACCCACCATTTTCCATGAGGATCTTACAAATAAAACTGTAAAAGATAATGTAGAAAAAAAAACTATGGTTAATGAGGATCAAAACTTGCATGGTGACAACCCACCCATGCACGTTGATGAAGAAAATTCTGCCATGCATGGCAACATTTCAAACAGTGAACCAGTTTTAGAACAATATGAAGAGTCAAGCGGGGACCACGCACAACATGAAGAACCTCAACCTGCACATTCTGAAAATCAAGAACCCACAAGAGAAAAAAGAGCCAGAACACGACCGACTTACTTTAAAGATTACATTGTCAACTTACCTCCCTCCTTGGACAAGGCATTACCCGTCAACGATCAAAATTCCTCCACGGTACATCCCATATCCAATTTTGTTTCTTATAAAAACTTTACTAAATCCCACAAAGCGTTCTTGTCGGCCATCAATTCAGGCGATTAGCCAAAAACCTTTTACCAAGCTGTGCAGGATAAAAATTGGAGAGAAGCCATGGAGATGAGATCCGAGCCCTCGAATGAAACGACACTTGGACCCTTGAAGAATTACCGGTAGGGAAGCGTGCCATCGACTCGAAGTGGGTATACAAAATAAAGTACAAACCAAACGGCGAAATCGAAAGATACAAGGCGAGGTTGGTTGCCAAAGGCTTCATTCAAATGGAAGGAGTCGACTTCCATGACACTTTCGCCCCAGTAGCAAAACTTGTTACCGTTCGTACCGTTTTAGCGGTCGCAACAAAAAGGAACTGGATCATTAACCAACTAGACGTAAACAATGCTTTTTTGCACGGGGAACTAAATGAAGAAGTCTATATGAAGATTCCGCAAGGGTTCGAAAAGGCAAAACAAAACAAAGTTTGTTGTCTCAGGAAGTCTCTTTATGGTTTGAAGCAAGCTTCAAGAAACTGGTACCAAAAGTTCACCTCGTCCTTACACGAGATTGGTTTTAAGCAATCTAAAGCCGACCATTCCTTGTTCATCTTCAAAACATAGGTGTCATTCGTAGCGGCTCTCATATATGTTGATGTACTCATCGTGGGAAATGACATGAAAAAGGTCAAAGAAACAAAGGCCTTCTTGGATAAAAAATTCAGCATCAAAGACTTGGGAGCTCTAAAATACTTCTTGGGCATTGAAGTAACACGGACTCGAAAAGGGATGGTTCTCAATCAAAAGAAATATATTACGGACATTCTTGAAGATAGCTGAATGACGGGATGTCGGCCGAGTGCCTTTCCCATGGAACAAAACACCAAGCTAGGAAAGAGTGATGAAGAAGTTCCTGTTGATGCGACTAGGTATCGAAGGCTTATAGGAAGATTGTTATACTTGCAAGCGACCAGGCCAGACATTACTTACTCTGTCAACGTGTTGAGCCAGTTTGTAGCGGATCCTCTTCAAAATCACATGGAAGCCGCCACAAGGGTGTTAAGATACCTAAAGGCCACAGTCGGTCAAGGTATATTACTCCCCAACGAGGGAGGAACAAACCTGGTAGCCTATACCGACTCAGATTGGTTGGGTTGTCCCGATACAATGAGGTCAAGAAGTGGTTACTTGTTACTCTTAGGAGGTGCTCCCATTTCTTGGAAATCGAAAAAGCAATCAGTGGTTTCCCGCTCCTAAGCCGAAGCCGAATATCGAGCCATGGCCACCACTGTTAGTGAAGTACTATGGCTTCGATGGTTGTTGAAGCATTTAGGCTGTGAACAGGGCAGCCCGACCTAACTTTTCTGTGACAATCTAGCAGCCAAACATATTGCTAACAACCCGGTCTTTCATGAGCGGACAAAGCACGTAGAGATGGACTGCTATTTCGTGAGGGAACGAGTTGAGTCTAAGGAAGTGGAACCCCTACATATCGACACCAAACTACAAATTGTTGACTTGTTCACCAAAGCTCTGGGTTCTCGACAGCTACAATTCTTACTAGACAAGTTGGGCATTTGCAGCCTTCATGCTCCAACTTGAGGGGGAGTATTGGAAATAATTGATTCTCGTATCTTTTGCCTTTATTAGTTACCTTTCTGTTGTACATTTCCTTGTTTTATTTTCTTCCTTTTAGCCTTGCTGTTAGCCTCGGTTGTATATTTATTCTCCCATGTATCTCTTGTTTTTTTATACAAAAATTATTAACTTCTGAAACTTTTCAGAACACGATTGTTCCAGGAAGTCTCAGGAAGCTGAGTGGTCCACCTCCACTCGTATGCACCATCATCAAGATGAATATCACAAAGAATGATTGTAGTTAATTGGAATTCCTCCAATTCTCTCCACCATGTGGGCTTCTTCTCCACTGCCAGGAGGGTTCACCATATTGAGACAACTGATCTATTACCTTGGGGCTTCTGTTTGTTCAAAGAGTAAAAGGGCAAGGGAAGGCCTAGTCAAAACTCTTTGAACCACACCAAGTGTCAGACTAAAATTTTGTGTCTGACCCAGAACACACTATCCAGCTTCAGCCCATTCATTTGAATATTTATCCAAGGGGTTGATCCCTTAATAAAAGAGCAGATCGTATCGAATCCACCTTTTGGCCCATACAATGCTCGAATAACCCGATTCCAGAGTGAATCATGCTCGTTTAGAAATCTAGAACGCCATTTACCTATTAAGTTGAGGTTAGCAGCCATTAAACTTCCAATTCCTAAACCACCTTTTTTCTGTCTGCCAAAGCCACTTACCAAGCAATCCAAGGGATCTTTCTTTCATCAGCCGAGCAACCCCAAAAGAAACGGTTTCTAATCGAACTCAATTTAGAGAGAATGTTTATCAGAGCCTTATATAACAAGAAATAACTTATAGCTAAGCTCCTGAGGACATATTTTAGTAATGTTAGATGCCCTCCAATTGAGAGTGTGCTAACTTTCCACTTAGAAAGTCTGCTTTGAAACTTATCTACTACCGAGGTCTAAGAGCGGCACAAATTCATGTTTGCACCCACCGGTAAACCGAGATAAGTGAAAGGGAAAGATCCAACAGAGCATTATTTTTTTACGAGCCATATTATCCACCTTGTGTTGAGGAACACCAATACCAAATATTGCACTCTTAAATAAATTAATCTCAAGGCTAGGAGAGAAATAGAAACAATCGAGAATGCGAATGAGGTTTCTAGCATGGTTAGAGGACCACTCGCTAAAAAAGATAACATCATAAATTGGCGTACTGTATGTGAGAAATTGTTGTGTCACCATCACCAACGCCAATACTCTTAAAGATCTCCCCGTTTTCAGCCTCAACAATCATAGTATGAAGTGCCTCACCAATAATGAAAAATAGTAAAGGAGAAAGAGGATCTCCTTGTCTCACACCTCTTTCTTTGAATTCCGTAGTTGCGGGACCATTGACAAGAATAGACATGTAAGTGGAGTCAAGACAACCGTGTATCCACTTCCTCCACTTCTCACCAAATCCCATTTGCATTAGAATGTCATCTAAAAATCCCCCAGTTCATAACTATTTTCATAATCATTGCTTTATTCTTCCTCATTTTCGCTCGATTGAGCAATTCATTAACTATTAAGGGACTACTAATTATCTGTCTCCCCGTAATGAAACCAGATTGAGCATCTCTGATTATTACAATGACCAACTTGAGACGTTCAGCTAAAACTTTAGCAATAATTTTCTAATCACACCCAAGGAGACAAATGAGATGATAGTCAGAGTGAGGGGGGTCTAGAACCTTGGGAACCAATGTAATGAAAGCAATTACAACTCTTGAAATTTTTGCACAATCACCAAACTGTTTCACGAAACGAATGATATATGGCCCCATAACATTCCCATACCTTTAATAAATTTAAATGAGAAACCGTCAGGCCCGGGGGATTTATCTCCGCCACACATCCATACAGCTCTTTTAATCTATTCATCTTCGAATGGTTTTTCATGCAACTCCTTATGGGAATTATTAATGGAGCAAAAACAATCACTTCTGAATTTGGGTCTGTCACGCCACTTTTCTGAGAATTTATCTTTGAAAAATTCAAAAACCTGCGATTTGATTCTCTCGGGATCCATCGACCATTGACCATCGATTACCATCCCATTAATAGTACCATTTTACCGGTTTCTATTACTTAGTCCATGAAAGTACTTAGAATTTTCATCAGCGTCGAGAGCCAAATTATATTCGGCTTTTCTTCAGATCTGGTGCTTTCTTTAACTCCAATTCCATGATTGATTTCTTAACATTGAGCCTGTTCAGATCCTCTTCCTCCGTAAGCTCTCTTGACTCAGTAATACTGTTTAGGGTGGCAAGAAGAGACCATGGATTAGCAAAGTCATCTGAATCCTTTATAGTAACTACCCGCCTCCAAACCTTTATATCCCCTTTGAGCTTTTCTAATTTTGCTTTGAGTATTACAGTGTTGGATCTTAATGTTCAAAATTAATCATAAGATAATATTGCTAATAACACATGATCATATAGGGTCATACTAATTGCATTAAACACAAATTGATTAATTATAAGAATTTGATTCTTGCTAATTATCAATTACCCTTGTATTAATTGGAAGTTATGATTATGTTATAATGTTCCAAAGCTTGTATGTTATTAGAAGTTAAATGATATGAATATAGAAGTCATGTACAAGTTTTTGGACCCAAAGGAGTTTGGAATTAAACTTGTACACAACTTGCATTGCATGAGAAACATCAAAAGGAGCCCTCCCCTCTTTTCCTTGGTTTGGCCGGCCACCAAAGGGCCCTCCCTTTAGTGGTGGGTTGCTTGCTAAGTTGTTATACATGCCATGCTTGTATCAACTTACTTGGATGCATCTCCAAGCATGGGACTAAGTTTTCTTTATGCATGCATGTGTGTATAAAACTTCAAGTATTATTCATTCTTCTAACTAGTGATTTTCTCTACATACATTCTTCTCTCAATTCTCACTAAAAGTTAGTAGTTAAAAGAGTATAGAATTCAAGCTCTCTCTTAGACAAATTGAGATTTGTTTTAAGAGCTTAAGAGTTAGTTACTACAAGGGTATTAGACTAGCATCTTGTGTTGATCAAGTGCAATTGGTGAACTAACTATAAAGGAGCTCTAAACTTGAGTTCTTGCAATCTACATTAACACCTTAATTGCCAAAAGGGACCAAAGAACTACAAAGGTTGTAACTCTAAACACCCTATGGTTTATAAAATACTTGTGATCCATTTAATTCATCAACTAATTCTTCAATAACTGGAAATGGGAACTTGTCCTTGACAGTGTATTTATTGAGCTACCTATAATCAACACACATTCTCCAAGTACCATCTTTTTACTTTACCATCACAATTGGAGAAGAGAAAGGACTTTAGATATCCTTAATGACTCCAGAATCTAACAACTTCATAACCATTAGTTCTATTGCATCTTTTTGGTTGGTGGATGTTTATAAGGTCTTGTATTGATTGGAGGTGTATTTAGAACTAAGGGAATTTTGTGATCATGACTTCTTTTTGGTGGTAATTCTTTTGGAACTCCAAATACTTCAGGAAAATCATTTAACACATCTTGTAACTTTGGATGAGAAGTTACTGGCTCAACTTGGGCTTGGCACAAGGCGGCAGGATAAACACACAATGTCATAGCAGACGACTCTACTACATTACCAACTGAGTCCCAAGGTTTATTAGACCGTTTGAAGTCACCTAACACATAGGGAATGTTTCATATCGACTTGACCTACCACATGAGTTGGCAACCTGCATAATGCATTACACGTGTCAAATCTTCGCAAGTGTTTGACCGAAGACATCAAGAAGATCTCATATTAAGACGTACAAGTAACTAAGAAGTTGGCATACATTGAACCCGAGGCTATCCTATTCCGCAAAATCAATGTACTACGCGACAAGGAAATTCTGTACAATGGAAGAATCACAACGGACCCGAAGAAACTTGGGAACTAGAATCGGATATGATGAAGCGTTACTCGCACTTGTTTAAGAATTAGATTTCGGGAGGAAATCCTAACTAGAAGGAGGTGATATAACACCCCAAAATTTTAAATAATCATAAAAGGTATTTTAAAGTTTATAAATTCAAACATGTCAAAAATAAGACAATTTTCATTTAGAGTTATCTATTATTGGGTCTACTGAAACACAAGATGTTTAACGAAGTATATATCAATATATACGTAAAAGAATCATATGTGGTCATGTGAGTACCAAGTAGTTTATGATATTCTCACAAGATAGACACCCGATGTGTAAAAATCTAGTTATAAAAAGATTAAGAAAAATACCAAAGAATCAACTATTATACAACTAGGCAAGTATACTTAATCGCTTAGTAGTATAGCAATGATAATTTTCCGGGTTATCATATCGCTGGAATATATATGTATTTTAAAGTTGTTTTATGAGTTTATAATTAACTAGAGATATAGCAATTGCTAAGGGGATTTTTGCCTCTTAACAACACATAGTCAATTTGGGTTTTAGAATAACAAAGTAAACAAAGCAAATAAAAGATAAATTAGTCTCATATTAGAGAAATATGTTCATCTGGACCTTTTTTAACCATGGTGTTGAGCATTTTAATTAAGAACTAGATTGATAAGTCATATGTGAGAAATCCATTCACTTAATCAAGATTACAAAATTCAAGTTTCCTTTACACCTTAGACCTCTTAGATATAACTAGAAAATTCAATTACAATGATGAATTAATCGTGTGCTCTTACCTTCATAAACATCAACAATCACAGAAGACTATTCTTAGTATGATCCACCTATGTTACAATTACTTTAATTCAATTCAATTTTTTTACCGTCTCCAATCAAAAGCAAAAGATTAAAGTGAATCAAATCAATGTAAATTAAATATTAAATACAAGATTTTCACTCATTGGAACAAATTAAACAACAATTTAATGAATTTATTTAGCTGCAATGCAGACCATTCTTAGATCAAACATCAAATCGACACACAAACAATAATCCATTAACAAAGTTTATCCAACATCTAGGGTTATTAGTCTAAACGAACATAAAGAACTTAGCCCATAATTATAGACTCAAACAAACAAAGAACAATAATTAATGGAAAATTCCTAGTTGATAGTTGATAGAAATGAGAATTAACCAAAGAAAGTAATGTTATTGGATGAATGATGATCAACTCTAACTTCTCTAATACTGAAGATCATGTTTTAAGGCCTAGGATTCATCCAAAATTCACCTAAGGTTGCCCAGGTCTTCCAATAATAAAGCATAAGTCGTCTTAGGGTTTAATTTGGTGTTATCGTGGCAGGATCCCTTTTGATCTGGCGGGATTTAACTCAGGATTAGAATCCCAATTTTTGATATGTTGTACCTATCTATGTATAGTAAATTTGAGTTATAAATCAACTAAATCCTAGTTCGTATGAAGAAGGTATGGCCAAAACGATGAAGCATCTCCAAATATGCGACATCAACCATTTTTTCATCTTTTCTTAATTAATCTTTGATATCTATACCTAAAATCAATTTCAAATAAATAAGTACCTAAAGTTCATGAAATTAACTAAGATGAGATACAATTAGGACCGATATTGCAACTAATATATGTATCAAATAAGCAATATTAAAATTCTCACACTTGAACTTTGCTTATTCTCAAGAAAACAATCATTTAAAAGTCCTAGACTACTCCCATTGCATACAATTAAAAAACGGTTATTTGTTAATGAGTTGTGTGCTCGACTGAACCCCGATTTCCATATTTTAGTGGGTTTTGAGCTCCCCACACTTGTTTCATTGTGGGAGCTGTGAGTGAAACGTGAACCTCAAATCAGTAAAGTCAACTAATCATTCGTACCTCGTGTGATCTTGACAATCTCGAGAAGTTTCCCTTTCTCTTTCTTTGACAACTTTGAAACAATTCGAGTGCCAAGATAAGTGTCATCTTTAGAAGCATCTTGATGCACATGCGTGTAAATCTTTTTCTTGAAGTTCATGAGGGTATCATCATCAACCTTCTTAGCGGCTTTGATAACAAATGATAATGACATAAATAAAATTCACAAAAAATGAAATAAAATTCAATCGGTGACAACAATTAGGAACTCACATGCAAGGGCGGCCCTGGGGCTGGGCAGTCAGTGCGACAGCCCAGGGCATCAAGAAAGTTAGGGCATCAAGTGTTCAAGGGCTAGATTAATTTGATCATATACAAATTTGAAATTTAATAGCAGATAAAAATAAGTTTTTGAACACTTAAGTCCAATTATATGATATTTTATGTTTATAAAATATGTTTTAGATAGTTAATATCAGTTTTTTAAAGTCATGGAAGACAAATTAAAGTTTAGGTTTAATGGAGATGGTAAGTTGTAGGTATGTGTGTGAGGAAGATGACATCTACGGGCCCACTAATTCCTTTTATGAAGTTTTTTGTTATTTCCCTCTTATTAGTGTACGTATGCACAGTTTAACCCCTCCAATCTTTTAAAAGGACAACTTAATACGTACAATAAGAACATCTTTTAATAACCTTTGGATTTATTACCTACTAATTTATGAAAAGTCATTATTTCAACTATTATTATGGTTAAGATTATAATGTATGTAATTGAGTTTGTGAAACTTAATGTATTAACTTTCGGTATTTTTGTTTTAAATTTATGAAAGTTGTTGATTTTTAAAGAAAAACATAAAAGATATACTCTAAGTTTTATAACAAATACTTTAGAAGTTGTTGATCAATATATATTCAAAATCTAACTGAATAAACATATTCAAGTTAGCATCTTTGTATACAATTATATTTTACATCTTTTGTGGCATAGTTCGATTAAATTTTAAATCTCTATAAGATGGTGTGTTGTAATGTTGTTTGCTAACAAAGGGTATTTTTCGGCCGATTCGCCCTAGACATAAAAAAAACTCAGGATCAGCCCTGCTCGCATGTTCAGAATTGAATTCGAAATATATTGACAAGCTTAGCCAAATGATTATACAAGATGTAACCAAATGAGTTACAAGAATTGCATACGAGAAGAACAAGTCTACAATTAAACAGATAAAATGAAAAATGAGATGAGTTACAGCATTTATTCACCAATATTTCTTAATAACCGCCATTCCCTCCAGCAGCTCACGTGACTTCCAAAAGTAAGATTTGATTTTCTTAGCTATTCTCAAGTCAATTCTCTATTGCTACCAAAAAATGCAATTCATTGAACTTCTCTACTAATTTCATTTATCTATTTAATTCAATTTCTCTCTAGTGAACATATCATAAGGGTTTATTATCACCTTTGTTTTCTAATTCTGATCGAGTTTGAATATTCAAACTCTTTTTGTCCAAAATGCGGTGGTACAATTAGTTTGATGGGATCGACCCAATACTTGATTTAGGGTGGTTTGGTAAAATTAATTGAAGCTAGAGTTTGTGATGGAGATGAAGATGAAGATGAAGCATGAACTTGTGATGAATGTTAGGAGCTAGAGCTTGAGCTTTTATTTAGTACTGAAGCTCGAGATTTTAATTTTTTTTATAAGTGTTTGACAAACAAGCTTGAGTTGGAAGTTATTAAAGTAAAATGACATAATAGACATGACACTTTAATAAAATTAGTAACAGAAGAAGCGTAATATTGTAATTTAATACTTAGGAAATAGAACTTCTTTGAAGAAGCTAGTTTGAGGAGATTCTTTTTAAAGGGATTCTTTTCTTAAAATTCTTATATTTATTTTGTGACAAACTTAGATTGTAAAATTACAGGAGATTGAGTTTCTTGAAATTAAAATCTCAATTATGTAGAATCTCTCAAAATCCCTGACAATCTTGTTGTCAAATACGACCTTAACTTGTTAATAATACTAGACAATAAACTATACCTAGTGTTTATACTAGTCTTGTTATATTAATATAGTTCCCTAATATAGGATGGTGTCTTGTTAATCAAGATTATGTTAACTTATAAATACAAGTTATTCCAATTCTATTATTGATTCGATAACTAATGATTAATAATATTACTTTACGCTATTTTACACATAATATATTATCACTTGGCGTTTATATAGCGGGAAATAGGCTCGATTGTAGAGAAAATTTTGTGAAAGAGCGCCAAATTGAGGTCATTGGAATAACTAAAACTCGATGTTCAAAATTCAATGTCAATACAAGATCCGACTTTTACTCCAAATCTAGCCGTTGTATAAAACTAGATCTTCTTCAATTCGATTATTATTATTATTATTATTATTATTATTATTATTATTATTATTATTATTATTATTATTATTATTATTATTATTATTATTATTATTATTATTATTATTATTATTATTATTATTATTATTATTATTATTATTATTATTATTATTATTATTATTATTATTATTATTATTATTATTATTATTATTATTATTATTATTATTATTATTATTATTATTATTATTATTATTATTATTATTATTATTATTATTATTATTATTATTATTATTATTATTATTATTATTATTATTATTATTATTATTATTATTATTATTATTATTATTATTATTATTATTATTATTATTATTATTATTATTATTATTATTATTATTATTATTATTATTATTATTATTATTATTATTATTATTATTATTATTATTATTATTATTATTATTATTATTATTATTATTATTATTATTATTATTATTATTATTATTATTATTATTATTATTATTATTATTATTATTATTATTATTATTATTATTATTATTATTATTATTATTATTATTATTATTATTATTATTATTATTATTATTATTATTATTATTATTATTATTATTATTATTATTATTATTATTATTATTATTATTATTATTATTATTATTATTATTATTATTATTATTATTATTATTATTATTATTATTATTATTATTATTATTATTATTATTATTATTATTATTATTATTATTATTATTATTATTATTATTATTATTATTATTATTATTATTATTATTATTATTATTATTATTATTATTATTATTATTATTATTATTATTATTATTATTATTATTATTATTATTATTATTATTATTATTATTATTATTATTATTATTATTATTATTATTATTATTATTATTATTATTATTATTATTATTATTATTATTATTATTATTATTATTATTATTATTATTATTATTATTATTATTATTATTATTATTATTATTATTATTATTATTATTATTATTATTATTATTATTATTATTATTATTATTATTATTATTATTATTATTATTATTATTATTATTATTATTATTATTATTATTATTATTATTATTATTATTATTATTATTATTATTATTATTATTATTATTATTATTATTATTATTATTATTATTATTATTATTATTATTATTATTATTATTATTATTATTATTATTATTATTATTATTATTATTATTATTATTATTATTATTATTATTATTATTATTATTATTATTATTATTATTATTATTATTATTATTATTATTATTATTATTATTATTATTATTATTATTATTATTATTATTATTATTATTATTATTATTATTATTATTATTATTATTATTATTATTATTATTATTATTATTATTATTATATTATTATTATTATTATTATTATTATTATTATTATTATTATTATTATTATTATTATTATTATTATTATTATTATTATTATTATTATTATTATTATTATTATTATTATTATTATTATTATTATTAATTATCAAAACTAATGAACTATAATATATTTTATACAAGTTATTTTACCTTCACGGAATCGTCAAATAATTCGTTATTTGGCTTGATTTCGACTTAATTTAATTTAGTTATTATTTTTATAATCATCAATAAATAAATAAAAGTATAAACCAAAAAAGTTATGTCCAAAATATCACGTGGATGTATCTTAATTTTGGGTGACCTTGAACTTGATTGAATTATTTGTTCCACAAAGGCTGACTGACAAAATACTATATTAAACTTATATATATATATACATTCCGTAAGCATTAAGTAAATTATGGTATACATTTACTACTCTATATGTCATTTATTATGAGCCTGTTGATTAGTTACCGCATGCACACTTCGTGAGCCTGTAATCAATTTGTTCCATAAATAGAAGGGATAATTTTGTAAATCTCCAACTAAATTCTAACACTCAAATGTATCATATATGTCCAACTAATAATTTTAATAGTTATTTCAATCTATATGACTCTTTTAATAATAAATTAATTTTTAATTACCCATTATACCCTTTATCTTTCTCACGGAGCTCATCATTCCCATTCAACCATTAATTCTAAATTCAGAAACTGACTCTAAAATCAAGTACCAAATTATAGAGATTACATATGGTTTCGACACCAATTGCAGCAGAGTATACAATTCATTCATTAATGTTCACATTTATTCTGCTAGCATACAATAACAAATAAAAGTATGAACTGATCTGAGATGTTAGGGATAAGGAAGATTAGGGTATAATCGGTAAAAATAAATTATTTTATCATTCAAAGAGTTTTGAAGATTAAAAATCATCATTTGAATATTACGAATGGTATATGTGATATATTGAAATTTTATTAGACAAATGTGATATTACGTGCTTTAAGGTGGCATATATGAAATTATGTATTGATTTTTACTTTTGGTACGAGATTAGGGTGGCAATTACGTTTTTATAGAAGAAGGGGCAGACAATTTCAATATTTGCAACACTTCATTTTACATGCATACTACACTTTATGTAAAATATATTATTGTTAAAATAAAACGTATCTTAATTTTTTTATCACAGAAATCAACGATCGAGAAAGTTTGATACATCGTTCTTCAAATACCGCTATACTTAAGAACCTTACTTTTTTTACTTTTAATCTTTGAAACTAGCTAGCTGTATTGTATCATAATCCCTAAAAACTTCTATAACTGATCTTCACTTTGATTATTGATTAAATACCAAAACTGATCTTCAATAATAACAAAATGATATGATATAATCTTGTAATTCAAAATCAAAATTATACATATAAAATAATATTTGTTTTAAGTCTTTATAAAAAAATATCACATTAGATTACCGTATCCAACACAATGATCATATTTTTTTGATGAAAACAGTTCTTCTAAAGATAGTAATTTATAAACAACTAGACACACCAAGTTTCAACTACAAGTTTTTCTTTAATTAGTAAGCTTTATGTGTTACAAGATGTTCACATCTTCATGGTACACTACATAAATCATGTGACACATCTAATTAACTTTAAACTATATATTATCAGAACAAATCAGAACAAATTATAAGAATGTAATATAATTTAGTTTACATTAATTTTCTTTTTATTTTCACATACACAAACTTCCTTTTTCTTTTACTACTTCAAACTATATCATATAGTACATATATGAAATTTATTTTTATTATCTACTTTGGAAAATGGATGAGTATGATAAAATTACAAACACCGATTATATTAAATATTTGTCTCAAAAATATAATCTACAATGAAGTAAAACTCATAACATCTTGGCTCCTTGCCTGCCACCCTGCCTCTTACTCTTACACCATCATCAATACACAGAGTGTCTAAGTGTAAGATTTCAGCAACAACACATTGGATTCATCAAACAATACTCCAAGAATAAGCACTCTACAAATTTACATAAAAACCCCTTCAACACTTGTAATCTTTTCTGTCACCATCACCGCTTCCACCACCTTTCATTCTCATTAACACCACCATTTGATAAATAAATAAAAAAAACAAAATTTTCAAAAAGAATGGTGGTGGTCATGAAGCTTTTAAGTTTATTCATAATCTTTACATATTTGCAAGTGATTCATTGTATTGTAACTTATGATCATAAATCTTTGATTATAAATGGTCAAAGAAGAATTCTTATTTCTGGCTCCATACATTATCCAAGAAGTACCCCTGAAGTAAGTTTTCTTTATACTCTTTTTGTTCAACTTTTGGATAAATTCATAGAGCACATTTCAACGTACTTTGCAAAATGGTCCTTTTTAGTAATCATATGCTTTTTGATGTTGCAATGTGGAGTAGTAATTAACGTAATTTTTCTGTACTATAACTACCAAACTAGACCATTAACAAAGTATGTAACCAGTGGAGAATATCAGCAAGTGTGGTGTGTGTCAACACACATAATCATTGATTTTTGAAAGCCTCTGATTAGAGATTATAGTACACTTGTTATTACTATACCTCAAGAAAGAAAGAGTTAAAAGCATTGGGCCTCAGTTTTTACTATATTAGAGATTATTATTGATCGATATTGATGATTATAAAGGATTTATCACCGATTTTATTTTAATAAAGACTAGTACTAGTATGATTGCATCTTTTAGTGAACAATGAAGAAAGTTAACTTTTTTGGCTTGTAAAAACTGAGAGCGTTATTTTATGTATATTTGTAATAATTTTGGTACATTAATAAATTTTTCTATGTATATTTAAATTACTTGTGCAGTAGGCCTATTTTATGGTGTGGCGCAGGGCCATCGAAATTCATTAACCACCCTGTATCCAATTGGTTTATGAAATTTGGCTTTTTACTTTTTGTGTTTGTGTTCTTGATGTGGTTTGTTGCAGATGTGGGATGATTTAATGATTAAAGCAAAAAATGGGGGCTTAGATGTAATTGACACTTATGTGTTTTGGAATGTTCATGAGCCTACACCTGGTATTGTAAGTCTTCTAAACATATATTTTCTTCATTAAAGCTATGTGCAGTTGTGGTTAGTTAGATATTGTTTTTCTTCTTTTTCCAGTATGATTTCAGTGGAAGATATGATCTAGTGAGGTTTATAAAGACAGTAGCAAGACATGGACTTTATGTAAATTTACGAATTGGGCCGTATGTTTGTGCTGAATGGAATTATGGGTACGTTGAATTCGATCCAATTTTTATCTTTTCTAGCTACTGCCTTTTGATTTTACAATTTTTTGCAATGTTTGACTTTTGTATGCTGAGGGTTTGACTTTTTCTTTACTTTCGTATAGGGGTTTTCCTGTATGGTTAAAGTATGTTCCTGGTATCAGCTTTAGAACAGACAATGAGCCTTTTAAGGTTTCTAAATTTGTATCATTTAGTTTATGTTATGGAGAAAAGTTATTGAATGACAGAATGAGTATTTCTAATATACGACCCTAACTTTGTGGTTTATTTGATGTTATTTCAGGCAGCTATGCAAGGATTTACTAGAAAAATAGTTGAGATGATGAAGGCTGAAAAGTTGTTTGAATCACAGGGTGGTCCCATCATCCTCTCACAGGTTCTAGTTTGTTTCAACTCTTTCGATCATTGTATTTGGTTTTTCGTCATAGCAGTTAACCCCGTCTTATGGAAAGTAACTAAGAAACTTTACATACGAAAAACGCTCGTATTTTGGTTTCATCTAAAAGCACTTACTGCTTGCATATGTGTTGTTTTGTCTTCCTATTTTCATAAGATTAGTGATCGTCTGATCGATTTAGTTAGTAGGTAATAAGAGCATGTGATCCAAGAATTAGTGTCAGTCTTTACAACTTTGACTTTTATTCGTCATGTGGAGTAAGTTTTAATCTAACATATGGTTTGGAATCGGTATTTGAAGGAAAAATTGGTAACACTATACATTGATATTTGGGATGCTTGCAAATGCAGGAACATATTTTACATTAAAATTAACTAACGGCTACATAGTTTATATTTAATAATAAGGCTCCAAAAAAGTACCATCAACTATCGACTGACATTAGTTATATAAATCTTTGTGATTATTTATAAATATGGTAAGCTTACACCAAAAACAGAACAATATAACATTGTGAAATTTTCTGTGCTTTACATTAATTGTACATATGTCTCGCTTTAAAGGTTATGTTAGCCTTTCAATTCTCATCAGACCGTTCACTATTTGTTTTAATTAGATTGAAAACGAGTACGGTGCACAACGGAGGTCACTTGGACCAGAAGGAAAAGCGTATGTAAATTGGGCAGCAAAAATGGCAGTTGAACTGAACACCGGAGTCCCATGGTCGATGTGCAAGGAAGAAGATGCACCTGACCCTGTGGTCAGTTTTCATAATACCGTTTATTTATAAATAATTAGTCAGTCAAATATGGTAACACAAGATATTTATTTCATTAACAAACTAATTGTTGGAGGTTTCGTGCAAAAAAAAAAACACTTTGGAGTGCTGGGCATAACCTGAATCGACTCATTTTAACTGTTTCATTTTTAGCCAAATGTATTTTTTTGGTCTATGTGTTTAACCCGTTAGAGATAAACATAACATTCAAAAGTAAATGGGTCATAATGCTCCTTTTATGTTTAACGTATAACAAAATGTGTATTGACAACAGATAAACACATGCAACGGCTTCTATTGCGACACTTTTACTCCAAACAAACCTTACAAGCCAACAATGTGGACTGAAGCTTGGAGTGGCTGGTAAAATTTTATTTATTCTTTAACATGCTTAACATCAGCTTCTAGTAATCATGTTATGAAGTCTACATGTTTGCTGTTGTATTCAGGTTTACGGAATTTGGAGCCCCAATTGAGCAGCGACCAGTTCCTGATTTAGCATTTGCTGTAGCTCGTTTTGTACAGAAAGGTGGCTCGTTTTTTAATTATTACATGGTTAGTAAGTTTTTTAATAATGTGGGATTCATTGCTTTAAAGTTCCTTTGAAATACTGAATTATGTTAAATCTATCATTTTCGGTTCTTGACAGTACCATGGTGGAACGAACTTTGGACGCACTAGTGGAGGACCTTTTATCACCACGAGCTACGACTACGATGCACCTATAGATGAATATGGTGAGAAAACTAAAGTTTAAGTTGCACGTAAAATAAATGTACTTTTAATCAAATTCTAGTACAGGAGACGTACTTTGAAAATCAATATTTAAAGGCATATGTTATAAGTTCATAGTCAAACAAGGGACCCCGTTACTTGAAGCGTTAACGGGACCCTTATTTGTATGTAAACTTATAGCATATGTGAAAAGTAAGTTTCTAAATTAGAGAAGTACTAAAAGAATGTTCACAGTTAGTGCAATATTACATGATTTCATAAACAACTAATCTCAAATTTTAACCATTTGCAGGCTTGATTAGAGAACCTAAATATGGTCATTTGACAGAGCTTCATAGGGCTATTAAGTTATGTGAACCGGCTTTTTTCTCATCGGATGCAAGATATATTTCTTTAGGCCAAAGGCAAAATGTTAGTTTTTTTATACCCCATTTTAAAATTGCTTCAGTTCTATGAAAACCTTTTTTTATCGATAAATTTGTGTGCATTCAGGCATACATGTATGAAGGAAATGGACATTGTGCTGCTTTCCTTTCAAATTTTGAAACAACTTCTGCTGTAAGAGTTGTGTTCAACAATAGGCATTATAAATTGCCACCTTGGTCCATTAGCATCCTACCCGACTGCAAAAATGTCGTGTTCAATACAGCAAAGGTATATTACTAGAAAATATGTCACAGAACGACTATAGTAAAATTTAAACTCAATTTATCAAGGAATAATGATAATATCTTTATATGTAAACTCACTTTGATATTAACATGTTTTTTAAGGTTGTAACTCAAACATCACGGATACAAATGGTGCCAACGGGTTCTATTTTACAATCATGGAAGAGTTACCATGAAGATGTCTCTATGTTAACAAACGTACAATCGTTGACTTCGGTGGGACTTTTGGAGCAGATTAGTATCACTAGGGATGCAAGTGATTATTTGTGGTACTTGACTAGGTACGCCAATAAGTTTTTCAAGAGGTTTCCGTGTGTTTAATATCATATAAGAGGTGAAAATTTAGAACCATCGAAGGGGTAGATTCGGTTTATATAATATTTCTGAAGGGTCAAGCTAGCAGGTAAATTTATAGAAAAAGCTAGTAGAAAATCGTCCAAATGGGCAATGGCATTTTTAATGGACATAGCCTTCTAAACAGTTTATTAAAAAAAAAAAAAAAAAAAAAACCTATTATTGGAATGATATAATTTTCTATCAGGTTTAAAACACTAATTATTTATAAGAAATTGAAATTTGGGACATAAAGTGTTTTGGGTCGACTCAACATGATTCGACCAATACAACAAAAGGTACCTGCTTTGTCCCTTACCTGCCCCGCCCATTTTGACACTTCTAATTATCTGTATACAGTATGTAACTTTTGAAAACACTTTATTTCACATTAACCAGTATCGAGATTAATCCATCGGAGAGATTTCTTCATGGAGGGAGAAAAACAACTCTCACAATTCATTCTAAAGGCCATGGAGTTCATGTTTTTGTGAATGGAAAACGTTTCGGGTCTGCATATGGGTCGCGGGAAGATACTAGATTGAAATTTAGTTCAACAGTTGATCTCCGAGGTGGAACAAATAAAATTGCGCTGCTTAGTATGTCGGCTGGACTACCAGTAAGTTATTTCTGGTCAAACCTAGCTAGCACCCTCCAGTTCATATTGAGACACATATTTTTTATACTTCATCCCCAAAACTTTTTCAGTTTGTGGTAACTATAGATTAAAATCGGTTATATAAAATATTAAAACTATGAGCCTGGTACTTGAAGAGCTTTCTTGAATTTTGAAGTTAAACTTCATTGGGTTTGACTGAAATAGTAAAAAAGTGCCTGCATTTTGTCCTTTCTCGTTGCTAATTCATTAAAATTTTTGTTCTCCATTCAAGAATGTTGGAACACACTTCGAGTTAAGAGATACAGGAATCCTAGGACCTGTTTTGCTCGATGGGCTTGACCATGGAACAGTTGACTTATCGAGGTCAACATGGACCTATAAGGTAAGTCCACAATGGAAATTTGGAAAGCATACATACGCGAACTAGTAACTCCTATGTTATTGAACTATTGAATGAAAAATATCCTAAAAACAGGTGGGGTTGAATGGGGAGATAATGAATCTACATTTGCCTAATGGCATCTCATCTGTCGAGTGGAGTCGAGTTTCACTAATCAACCGTTTTAGGCAGCCATTGAAATGGTATAAGGCTTATTTTGATGCACCCAAAGGTAACGAGCCCCTGGCTTTAGATATGAAAAGTATGGTCAGGGGTCAAGTATGGATCAACGGTCAAAGCATTGGAAGATATTGGACGGTCCGCGCAAATGGAACGTGTGGAGTTTGCAGGTATCCTGGAGCTTTCCGGCCCGGGAAATGTCACGCAGGCTGCGGCAAACCAACTCAAAGATGGTAAAGAAAACATAAAAATGCATCCCTGCATGCAATCCTAATTTTATAGTTCATAAAATTAGAGGTGGCAATTTTGACTCATTTACTTATGGATGGGTCAAGTCGGCCTATGTTTTTTTTTCTGAACAGTAAGAAAAAGAATCAGAGGAAACGGGTGAAATTGGCCTATACGGATGTCAAACAAGTCAAAAGTCAAGCAATAATGTATTTTCAACGAATAAAACCTCCAAGTAAAAGCTGATTCTTTTTATAACCCAATAGAATTAAAACACAACCCAAATCAACCTATTCATAAGTAAATGGGTCAAATTGGCCCATATGGGTCAAACAAGTCGAAAGTCGTGTCAGAATGTTTTGGGTTAACATAACCTGACTGGAATAAAAAATACACATTTTGATCTTTTACCCAACTCATCCATCTTCCACCTCTAATAAAACCGTACTCTTGGACATTCCCATTGAGAATTTACTAACATCTAACTATATTTGTCTTTACTAGGTATCATGTTCCGCGATCCTGGTTAAAGCCAACCCGAAATCTATTGGTGCTATTTGAAGAAGTTGGTGGGAACATATCGAGGATAAATTTGGTGAAAAGAAAACACACCCATGTTTGTGCTTCTACGTTTGAACACCACCCAATGATTGAAAATTTTCAAACCAAGAGCACAGGTGAAACGACCATGCTTCATGACACTAAGGTTCGCCTGCATTGTGGACTTGGCCAGTCCATATCCGCAATTAAGTTTGCAAGTTTTGGGAATCCTTTTGGTGGTTGTGGAAGTTTTCAACTGGGCACTTGTCATGCGCCAAACTCTCTCGAGCTCATAGAGAAGGTACACCTTGCCTTTACATCATTCTTAATTTCTATGCTCAATAACCAGATGCTGTCATAAACAATAGTAATACATTGCAATAAAGGTGACAATTTTGACCTATTTACTTCTAAGTGGTCAATTTCGGTTGTATCATATCTTTGAACTTGTCAAATATAACATTTAGCTAACAGAGAAATGAGTCATAGAAATATTAATTCAGTTATTTCGAAGTTCATTCTTAATCACCCTTATTTAAACATTTATATTAATTAACTATCTTAATAGTATTGACATTGTAATAATAGTTAACACATCAACTTTTCAAAGAAAAAAAAAAATGGAAAAACAAGTCTTTGTGGGTCAATCTGATACGTTTCAACTTAATAAAAAAAGTTTTGTTTTAACTCGTGACCCAACCTCCTTCTTGGCAGCTTCACTTTATATTTTCTTACACTTTTCCTTTTCAACAGACATGTGTAGGGAAGGAGAGTTGCCAGGTGATGGCTTCGAATGCTTACTTTGCCACAGATCCGTGTCCAAAAGTCTTGAAGAGGTTATTAGTGGAAGCCGTTTGTTCCGGCTAACACAACTAGGAAGATTTAAATGACCATAGCGAAGGGATTTGGAACTATTTAGCGAAACTGCAATGACTTGTGAACTTGAAGAAATCAAGATTTATGAGTTACAAATACCTAGTCGATAGCAGCTCATTTCAGAAATTTAAGTTTTTAGGAGAAAGCAATAAGAAGAAAATAGTCACATGAATAAAGTGGTTTTTGTGTATGCTAGAGTGATAATTGTGTACATGATATGTCACAGAAAATCGAAATTTTGGCACTACAAGAAAAAAAAGCTTTGTGTACATGATATGTCACACGACAAAGGGTTTTTGCGATTACGCTTTGTCGTCATAAAAAGTTACAAAATCACAAAAGTTTAATGCTTTTTGACTTTGACTTGCACATTTTCATTTGCGACATCGTTGAAGTTCCTTTTATTATCAATAGTTGAAGAAATCAAAAGAAAAGTATTCTATTTTTGCGTCTTAAATGAAATCCACGGGCCAGGGTCATAAAGGCCTATATGAGATCCTAACAACGTCATGGCATGTCCTTGTGCTATGAATAAGACAGTCTCCTAGCTCGCACCTTAGCGTTCTTTATAAGTATTATTCGGTGCCAGTGGCCTCTCAGCTTTGTGGGCGATATCGGATGGTTGGTATCTCACCGCATAAGTGTCAGGGATGGCGTATCTCACGTTCCGTGAATAGCCAGACCAGCCTACAAAAACGAAACCAAAATAATATAATGTACGTTTTGTAGTTCTAAATTGTTATAAATAGAAAACTTAAATTTACATGCTAAAAACTAAGAAAGTTGAAAGTATCATAAATTTATAAACTAGAAATTAATACATAATATGTGGTAAGTTGTACCGTAAGGCGTTTCATGTTGCTGCTAAATAAAAACACAGTTCATGATTTTGTCTTTTTTGAGCTTTGTCAAAATTTGTAATTGTCTTTTGAACATTTGATCGATTTGTATGTTTGCTGGAACAATATAATATTTTCAATGGTGGTAATTGTTTCCGTATTTGTGTTTGGATTTTGAAAAGTGCAGAAATTTGGTATAAATTGTATCTAAAACAGGGTCAAATCTGCAGCTACAAAAGATAGGATAAAACTTGGAAATACCGCAAAAATAGCAAAAACATGCCAAAATTACAGTGACCTTCTACAATGACACGTCATCGCAAATAGGCTTTTATTAAAATAGTATGTAACTGGACCACATTCTCTTATTGGAAACCGTGGACCGAATTAGTTTTTCCTTTACAAGTATTTCTTTTCCGATAACATTTTCAGAACCTATTATTAGCTTTATTTACAAAATTTGTTTGTAGCAGTATATTCTATAAAATAATTTCATGATATAAAAAAAAGTAGTCGAGATACTCTCACCCCTCAATATTACCATTATCAATAGGTGTTGTATAAAATTGTAAGTGGTAATTGATTTAAGACTGCCAACTCAAAAAAGTTGATTAATGTAATCATGATAAGTATTTAATATTAGATTTCACCGTTGGGCACATCTCATGGTTAAACAAGTCAAATCCTCTTATCTATTGTAGTATTCATATTTTCAAAACTTGTTTTTAACGTTATTAATATAACCTGTTTCCAGCAGTATTTCTATAAAATAATTTCATATATAAAAACAGGAGTCGAGATTCTCTCACCCCTTAATAGTACCGCACCCCTTAATAGTACTCTTTTATCGATAGGTGTTGTATAAACTTGTAAGTTACTCAACAAAGCTTATTACCGTCACCACGATAAGTATTTAATATGAGATTTTATTATTAGGTGCATCTGAACATTGAAAATACGTGTTTAATCAATGCTAATTTGTTCTTGCAAGATTTGTGTTTTGCTATATTTACAATTAAGATTAATACATGTTTATGTGTCTATACCATCCCATCAATTACTCACCCTGACTATTTGTAACCCCTCATATCTAAGCATATCAACATTTAAGCATATAACCATTTAAGCATTCAAAGAGCATATAAATCATTTAAGTAAAAGAAATAATGTATTTACCTAGCATAGACTTTATGCGGACGTTAATGGAATTTGGTTCTCCACAAATCCAAACCTCTATTCAAATGAATTAAAAGAAAAAATGTTATATGATGAAAGATAAAATTTATTTGAAAGATTAAAAATAATACTTACCTTAGAAGGAAAATTAAACTGTTGGACGGTAACAAAGTCATACATCCATTTCAAAACATAGTATCCGCATTCCCAAAGTGTAGTCGGGTATACGGGAAAACTTCTTTGCCCAAGCGTTGAGAATAATCAAGCAAATAGATTGCGTTAAATAACAAGTTGCATATTTATATCTTTTTATGTTTAAGAAGATCCTTAAATGTTAAGACATTCCATGATGTTGTAATGGTTTATGACGTTCGATTTGAAAGGGTGAGCAAGGGAGTCGAGTATGTACACCTGATTTGTTTCACGGTGTAAAATAAGCAATACCCAATATCGACTATTAAATTTTAATAATGTTAGTATAATAAACACACACACATGTATATATATATAAGAAAGGAGAACTAACAATTAAGTTAACATCATACCCCTGCCAGTATGGTGATAACACAATGCTCTTAATAGTTTTATGAAAGTCCATTGTCTCACTTAATAAATTATGCAACATCGTCTACTCCTCATCTCTCTGTATGCAGTCGGTAGTAATCCTACATGGGTTGATGAATCCACATCAATTGTCGGGGTATGTACATTCAAGAATCGTGTAAACCGCGCTAAACACATATTAAAATAATTATAAAACATGTGATAATCGTCAAAAGAATATATTACAATATATATTAAGAAAAGAATACTTACCGGATGAAAAACAAAGGATAGCGATGTAGGCTTCCCCATTCATTACGAACTCCTTTAGGTTTAATATTTTAAACGGGTGTTTTATTACTAATTTACTTCAATTTCTTTTGCTCGATCTGAATTTGGCTTGACCGAGTCTCATAAACAATTTCTTGTTCTAAAACTTTAGAACTTGCAGGTTTAACAAAAGCATTAGCTAATATCTTTTTATTACCTATTGATAACTAAAAGTATTCGGTAAGATATCTAGTACAAGTTTCTTTCACTTAGATTTTGTCTCTTGTTCCAAATGGGATTTGAGATCAAAATCTTCACCAAGAACAGATTATACTTGACTTGGAATCTGTTCAGACAAGTAATCTTCATTCTTTAAAGAAGCAATGCACCAGGGTTTACAAATGTTTTCAAAATGTTTAGCTTTTTCTTTAAATTCATGTTTTTTCATGGCTAACATTTTGTATGCTTCAATTTGAGCATTTAATTCAGTGTTTTTATTCTTGTTAGCAAAAATGTAATCATTCCTTTCATGTACATCACGTATAATTTCCTTAAGCCTGTATTTTAAATCAAATATTTCTTCCAGACTTCATTTGAAATCTACATAAAGAAATTCAAACATTCTTAGTTTCTTAGAATCATAATACAACTTAAAATTATGTACCTTATATGCAGAAGCCATGTTCCAGTCGAAATTGCAGCTCAATCTTTCAGCTTCTTTAAATCATATTCAAATTGACTTGCTTCTTTTGCTTGTTCAATGATAGCCATCAATCACTTATCTTATTCCTTATCTTCATCATCAAATGACAACTCCCCATCTAACCATTCTTCAGCATATAGAGCCTTTTCCGCTTGTTTCTTGGGTTGAAATTTATTCCCACCCTTCTTCAAGTTCATGTACTTCTATCTATATTTCTTGGATGTATCTGCAACCTTATCTATCTTGGATGTCTCATCAATCTTGATCTGACAGTATGCAGCAATAAGACCAATGTTACCACATCTATAGCAAGTAGCCTTCTTTAGATCAAAGGTAATTCTGTTTTTAGATGCACCAAACTTCTTTTTCTATTGCATTTGAGTTATAAAAGCCAATTCTGCTAGCAACGATTTAGTTTTTTCCTCATGAGACTCATCACAGTCTGAGTCCTTCTACTTGTAGCTATTATAGTCGCTTACGGATCCTTAGTAACCCTCTTGGCGTTCATCCTTTTAATTTCCTTTGATTCCTCATTATTTAAGAGCAATCCATACAGACCAGGAAGATCATACTCATCTAATTTCTTACTTACTACCAAACATGTAATGACCTCATAGAATGAGTGAAAAAATATCTAGAAAATTTTAACAGATCTCTATTTGACTTTTAGTAACTTCAATTATTTCCAACTCATTGATCAAGATTTGAAATCTTGTATAAATGTCAGTCAAGGATTCTTTTGACGTTGCATAGAAATTTTCATAATTTCTAATTAAGTTCTTTCTTTTCTGACTTTTAACAACACTTTCACCTTCATACTGCACAATCAAAGAATCTCATATCTCTTTTGAATTTTTACATCCTGCAATCTTTGCAAAGATGGTTTTAGACACTGCATTCCCAATAATGCTTTGGCTTTTGCATCCAGATTGAAAATTGATGTGTCTTGCTTTAAGCGTTGACTCCTTGGTGTTTCAACAAACTTTTGTAGTTCAACTGTTTTACCCTCAACATCTATAACTGCATTAACCCATTTACCAGTAACATTAGGTCCTTCTCAAATGACTCTGAGCATCTCATTATGAATCTCAGTAAGATGCCATTCAGCCTTCAACTTCCAGTGTGCAAAATTCGTTCCATTAAAAATTGGAATATCTTTGCCAGCCATGATTACAGGTTGCATAACTTCAGTTGCCTTTTTTTATTTTTATTTTTTATTTTAGGGGTGGGGATCAAGAGGGAAGCAAAAAAATTAAGGAAGGAGGGAAGCAAATCTCAACCCTTGATTTCATCATAAATGAATTTTAAAAATCACAAATAATTTCAAAATTTAATATTCATCACCAATGAATGTTAAAAACATTTTTTTATAAAAAATCAAGGGTTAAGATTTGCTTCCCTCCTTCTCCAAATTTTGAAGTTTCCCTATGGATCCTTCCCCTTTTTTTTAGTTTGTAGATGATTATTTGGGTTTTACTTAGATCATTAAAGATTAATATTAACAATTAAATCTTTATTTTCTATGGTACCAGTTGTTGGGTCTTAAAGTAAGATCTCAGAAAACTTGTTAATCGAATTATCAATTAATCACAATGAATTAATCAGTACAAATGAAGCATTCAACGTTTAATACCACATTAATAACAATTCTAGTTTTATTAGTCTTTGAGGAATTAAATAAAATATAAATTCACACATAATTATATAATAAACGTATTTGTATAATTCGATTTCTTTGATTTCTTGAATATGTGTACATACATTTAAAAACTTAGGTTTTATGAATCATATAGAAATTATATATACAATATAAGTCGGTTAGGAAATACAATCCTACATAATCTATAACAAATAAAGATCTACCTAACCTCTACGAGTTTTATGGAAATAAGATAATTATATATAAAATTTGAATTAATGTATTTTAATAAGATATCTGCATCGCTTGAGTCTGTCATTAGAATTGACCATTTCAGTATGTCTTAGTTTGAATCTGTGCCACAGACGCAGACGCAACCTGAGCACATATCAAAGACTCAACTATATGTAGTCAATTTTTCACCAAGTTTTCTAGACTTTCAATTTTTTACTAAGTTTTCTAGACTCAAACTTTAACTTGTCAAATATATATTTTGAATTTAATCTCTCTTTTTTTTCAACAATTTATAAAAAAAATTAGTACGTTTCCCATCATGACCAACGCTTTTCTTAGGGCTGCCAAATCAATTTGAAAATTACTTTCCACAATTTTCATGTAACGTGTTGAGGTGAAGCGTATAAATCAGCTATAATCACGGATTATCAATGTTTTACTAAATGGACCCAATTTTTAATAAAAGTAGTACTCATTATGTTCTATTATTAACCCACCTTGGTCTATATATATAATCTCTCGGCTTTTCTAGAACAAAATTGCACATTTCATCATGGAATTGGGAACTTACTACGAAATTACGATTTAACAATAACAAGGTATTAAATGTCCATGGCGTTGCTATGGGTTCAAGTTGATCGAAATGACGACATACCTATAGTACATTCACACAAAAACTTATCTTTACTCTATCATATATATGTATAGTTAATTATCATTTTTTTAACGGTAACTTTATTAAAATTATCTAGCAAGGAGCTAGAATATAAACAAAATTACATAATAGCTAAGAAAGGATTTTGAAGCCAACCAATCCAACTAATGTTTCTCTTTGCTCTAGAATTACACCAAACAAAAGCTTAACTAACAATAGTATCAAAAAGCATCGCCTTCGAAGGACTGTTAGAGGAAAAAATGAACTTATTGCGAAAAATGCAAACGTGCCACCAAGTAATCAAGAAAGTAGCTTCCAAGTATTCCCTTACCACTTTCCTTATCTTCGGAGAGTCTATCCAAAGTAACCAGTCTTGATACGATGAAAAAGATGTAACCGGTAACCCCCACCAAGTGAATATCTTCCTCGTTATATCCCGAACCACATGACAAGAGATGACAAGAGAAAAACAGATGTTCCATGGATTTAACATTAGAGTTGCATATCGGACGGCTAATAGACGACAATTCCATACCTCTCACAGACATATTAAGTTTCGTTGGAAGTTTGTTCAAAGCTAACCTCCAAGCAAAAACATTAACTTTAACCTGCACCAATCGAAGCCACCGAGTAGGACTCCCTCTATGAACACAAAGCTGATCATGTATATATCTTCTCGTCGATGCAACAGAGAAACATCCTGTAACATCCAAAGCCCATATCCACCGGTCCGGTTCATCCCGTAGAACAACCGAAGTCATTGTTTGAACAAATATTCCATCTGAGTGCTTTCTACTCCACCTCTTGGGTCCATTCGTAATGAACTTAATAGCCCAGTTACCAACTTCTCTTGCACTGAAATTTGCTTGTTGGATTCCAAAGCAAACAATCTAGGAAATTCATCTTTTAACAATCTATCATTCCTCCAATGATCTAACCAAAACATTGTGTTACCACCATCCCCCACATGTTTAATGGCATTCAACATTAAATCTACACCTTTCTATTGATGAATACCATGACTACAAGCTATCCATGTTGATGAATTACCATGATGTGGAGGTTGATCACAATATCCGTGAGTGCCATGGATAGCCTTAATAATCCTCACCCATAAATCCTTTTGTTGCGTTTTGAATCTCTACATCCATTTGAATAACAGAGCTCGATTCATATTAAAGAAACTCGAGACCCCTAAACCACCAACCTCCTTATTAGCTAACACTGTTTCCCAACTAACCCATGCTAACTTGCGTTCCCCCATTTTTGACCACCTAAAGAAATTACTTCTTAAGGATTCAAGTTTTTTTAATACTCCATTCGGGACTTTGTATAACGAAAAATAATACGTTGGTAAGGATCCAATGACCGATTTAAGAAGAGTCAAACGTCCCCCAATAGAACCGTTTTCACCTTCCATTTGGATAATTTGGCTACAATTTTATCCACTACCATGTCCAAATCTTGCAATCTAGACATACTCGATCCAACCTGCACTCCTAAATATTTGAAAAGAGTTTTAGAAGCTTCACAACCTATAATATCCACCCTTCTCACAACCTCCTCATATTTAACACCACCTATTCCCATGAGACTACATTTATGAAGATTAATTCGTAAACCAGAGGCCAAGTAAAAACATAACTATATTATGCAAAGTAAACTCATTGAATTCCCCAATAAAAACCGCATCATCAACATAAAAAAGATGAGAGAGTATGACCTGATCACGAGATCCAATTGAGACTCCTTGGAAGAAACCGTGAGACCTTGCTCTACAAAACGAAATGTGTAATGATTCCATTACCAATAAGAATAGAAACGGAGATAACGGGTCAACCTGACGAAGGCCCCGATGAAATTTGAATTCTTTTGTAGGACTACCATTGACCAAAATTGATCCTGTCGACGAGTTCAAGCATCCCGTGATCCAACTCCTCCACTTTTTACCAAACCCGAACCATCGTATAATATCATCCAAAAAGTCCCACCTAACTGAATCATATACTTTTCAAAATCTACTTTAAAAATCATTGTTTTCTTCTTCTTATGATTACACCAAGCAGTCACTTCACTAAGAATCATCGGACCATCCAAAATTTTTCGACCCCTAATAAACACGGACGGTTCCATACTTATCAAATCACCAATAACCATACTCAAACGATTCGCTAAGATCTTGCCCACAATCTTATATAAACAACCTATAAGACTAATAGGCCGAAAATCTTTAACCAATTTAGCATCCGTAATTTTTGTCGCCATAAAAGAAGGATTACAACCACTTGGAAACTTGCTAGAAATAAAGAATGCCTTTACAGCCCAACATACATCCATACCTACTACGTCCCAAAATTTTTGAATAAATTCGAAAGTAAATCCATCGGGGCCCGAAGATTTATCCACCCCCACAATCCCAAACAGCCCTACGAATTTCAACATTTGTAACATCACTTTCTAGCAACAAAAATTGTTCATGCTTCAACGAGTAAGGGAAATCACCCGAGAATAAGAGTCTAGATGTTGAAGGTGCCTCAAATCTAGAAACAAAATGGTTATAAAATTCATTCTACACGGCAGTCGGATCCACAACCCAATCACCATTTATAGAAACAACTCTTATAGCCACTTGACGCCTCTTTTTGTTAATCATACCATGAAATTTTTTTGAATTTTCATCACCTTGGATAGCCCATCGAACCTTTGCCTTTTGAGTCAATTCGTTCGTCTTCACCTTATTAAGATCCCATAAGTTCTTCCTTTTGTTTAGGAATTCCTCTCCACAATTGCCATTATCAAGATGTTTATCAATAAGCATGATCTCATATTGTAGTTCTAAAGTCTTTGCAGTAGCATCGTTTCTTTCAAGTGGAATCCAAACTCTCAATCTTTTCTGCAAAGCTTGTAACTTCTTTTTCAAGTAAGACATGGCATTTTCATCGATCACCTCAACCATGTACCATGATTCCGCAATAAGACGGTCAAAGTCTTTAAACATAAACCAAGAATGAAATAAACATAATGGAGTTGGGCCATAACCAACTGACACCTCTCGGAGGAGAATAGGACGATGATCTGACAAGTGACGATCAAGAATCAAACCTAAGATATTCGGCATGCTTGCCATCAAACCTTCGGACACTAAAAATTGATCCAACTTGTTCATTTTTCCCGCATTCTTTTGAGCCCATGTGAACGAGTAGCCATCAAGAGGAACATCCAGCAAGCCCAATGAAGTAATAAAAGAATTAAAAATTGCAGCCTCTTGCTTGTTAGACACCGATCCATATCTCTCATAAGGTTTGCGAACCTCATTAAAATCGCCCATGACCAACGTTTCTCCTTCCCATCTATCAAACACACCATGTACATAATCCCATAACATACATTTTTCAGACAATTCTTGAGGGGCATTGATGTGTAAAATCTAGTTATAAATTTATATCGTAAATACCGCAAATTAACTATTACACAACCGGGCAGTGAACCCTGTCGAGTAGTAGTATAGTTCGGGTAAGTCCGAGTCGAACCAAGAGGACCGTGCAATCAAGAATGTTTAGCGAATTAAGTTAATCTAAAACAAGTAAATAAACGTGGGGGTTTTACAACCGAATTGTTGCTTTGCAATTATCTCTAAATGTAAATTAAATAAATAACGGGCAAGTGGATACTGAAGTATCAAGAATAAAGAGAAACATTCATCTAGACTAGCTCACTAATGATTTCGGGGTGTTCTTTAAAACCAATTTATATGTTATTGTTTAATAAACTCAATCGAGTGTGGAATTCGTGTTCACTCCTTCCGAAAGATTAAAATAGAATTACCCTTTCGTGTTCACTATGGGTTTCTAACTAAACTAGTCTCAATTCAATTTAGTAACTAATGATTTAATCTTGTAAACCTACATTCGCAAGAATACTAAACCTAAGTCAAGTTCTCTTTCTTAAATTTAATACAACCACAATCAAGTCTAATCAATCAATCTATTTAAATCTCACGTTCGCTTAGATTTAGTAATCATTCATAGACAAATAATTACAACAAACCAAAATAATGCAATAGTGTTCACTAGAACATTTAATGCTTCATCAATAGAGAAACTAAACTAAATAAAACTTAATCACAATTGGACTTTCAATCAAACATTAGTTAAACCATAATAAACATCAAAGGAGTTAACACCCCCTAATCAAAAGTTCGCATCATCTAAATAAATGTTAAATAACTTAGCTCATAATCAAGCTAATAAGAACAATAAACATACACAAATTGGAATCAAACATAGTTTAAAGGAAAAGAATGTAGAACCAAATCGTGGAGAATAATTGTTGTTAGAGCCTTAATCTTGGAGTAATAATAGATTGGAAGGGTTGTCAATCCTCTCAAGAACACCAAAAATCGCCCCCCAAAAGCCCAAAAAACGGCCCCCAAAAGTTGAGTAAAAGTTATGTTAAAGTTAGGGTTTAGTTAGGTTAAAAGTGCAGAACCCGGCTGGAAAAACACCTCACCCGGACGGGTAGTAGGTCACCCGGACGTGTGAAAGAGCTTAGCTCCCGGTTGGATTAACATCACCCGGACGGGTGAATTAAAGAAGCAGACTTTCTGTGCGCATTCACCCGGACGCGTGAGCATGTTTTCTCAGCTTGATGTCTTCTTGAAAGTTGTAGCCCTTTGAGTTCCAAGAATTTGGGCTTTTGAATCACCTCAATCGGAGTCCGTATGAGGAAGTTATTGCCAAAACCGTGAGACCTCGCCGAAACTTCGAAACTTCTTATTTCTTGACCTTTTCTTCAACATTTTTACTCGTTTTCTTCTCGCATCCATTCCTAATGATAATAAACACATTTCAAGCATATTAAGTACCAAAAGTTTGTTAAACCAATGATAAATACGTATAAAACGAGATGTAGTGCGAGGGTAAAACATGTATAAATTGAGCATTATCAGGCATACACACCAACCATTAACACTTTAGAACCTGAGAACTTCCACATACCTTCTACCATAACAAAACAATTAGAAATAGATGTTTGAAGTTTAACAAACACCGAATTATTCCAAACACACAACACACCACCCGAGTTACCAAAGGGCGGGCTAAAAGCATAATCAAATGACAAGTTACCCCATACATATCGCACTATTGAATCATCTACCATCTCTATTTTAGTCTCCTAAATTGAAAGAAAGCTAATACAATGTTTACTACTTAACTTTTACACCCATTGTTTCTTCGCCTTATTACCTAACCCTTGAATATTTAATGAAAGCACATTTATTTGGCAGTGAAGATAACTCCTTGTTGTGATATCAATTCTTCAATATTGTTTAAACATCCTTCCATGGAAAATCCCATTGCTTGACCAATCTCCACGAACTCATTCATTTTGTTTAGCAAAGATGATGCAACCCGTGGAGGTTGTCCACTCGGATCCGAACTTGCCCCAACACTCGTTGTCCTTGTAATACCCGACCCCATCAGATTAACAGATTGCTTCCTATGTGTTGTGCTCGATGCCCCTAGCTGAGATACAGGCTTTAACACCTGTTCCGAGTCTTCTGCCATTCTACATATATCTTCTTGTTCGTTGTCTTTTATTACTTCATCCACTGATTTGGTGAATCCAGGAGGGTGAGATGGATCATCACTTGTCCCATGCTCTTTGTTGGTATCTTGTGCCAACTCTTCCTTATGTAGAATATCATAAATACCAAATGGGTCTTCAGA
Source organism: Logfia minima (assembly GCA_963921325.1). Taxonomy (NCBI): domain Eukaryota; kingdom Viridiplantae; phylum Streptophyta; class Magnoliopsida; order Asterales; family Asteraceae; genus Logfia; species Logfia minima. The sequence continues at coordinate 6,879,057 of OY992767.1, forward strand.
TTTATTCTCTGCTGATTGCTTGTGTTCAAGCAGCATGTCATCCAACTGCTCACCATTACCTTGAATACCCGAACAAATATCCGTATAAGGTAATGAATCTTCACTACCTTCATTTTTCTCATCACTACCCTCCTCACTTTCTACTTCAATAAAATCAGGAGTCCAACCTATAGCTTCCCGAGCACGAATGGCATAGACGTTTCCTTTTATTATTATTTTGAAATTTTCCATTATAAAATTATCCATTCTCATGACAACACACTTCCTTTTACGCCATAGATTATTGTTCGTAGGATCTTCTACAAACAGTAAACGTCCCCATCGAGTGAGAAGGCAATTATCCCGGTTCTCTAAACTGGCGAGTATCTCCTATATATAATCATCATGAACTTGTAGCTCGACCTAAACCTCGGTACCAACCCTATCGTGCCCCTCCTCCATATCAATTGTTGCCTCGGTAACCATATCAACTACTGCCTCGGTAACCAACGTGGTTGGTAACCACAGGTTCTATAACTACCTGATCGGTAACCACCGGTAACCACCTGCTCATCATCGGCACCCAAATCATATCTAGGATGCCCGGTAACTCCTCTTATCGACGAACCGAGGAAGAATGAAACTTCATGTTGACCCCTCGCCTCGTACCCTATGTAATAAACTGCGATATCATACGCCAGGCTGCTCGTCTTTCTCAAAGACAACGACGCAACTCAAAAACACGCGGCACGGATGGATGGGCTACAGACTCGGGCCGTGTATTAGATACATAGGGGCCTGTGTCAAAAATAGGACCCACGTCGGATGCATATCCATCAACATCATCTTGGCCCTGAAGATTGAAAAATACGCGTCAAGAACATTATCTTCAATTATGGTATAATAACTTTAAATGATGTTGGCCCTCAAAATTAATACCTGAAGCGAGTCGAGATCCCGCTGCATCGCCTGCATCCACTCTAGTAACATGACAATAGTGGCGTCCTACCTAGCATTGACGGCCTCCTGCATATCCACCCGCTTCTGTAAGGTGCCCAGCGTCTCTCGCAGGGTAGTCACCTCTTCCTCTAACACCGGGTCAGAGGTGTCACGACGAGTACTCTCTCTACCAGGAGAGGTGTGACGGCTAGTAGTCCGTGTACCGGTGGTCACCTCCTCCTGGCTGGTCCGCGCCTTCTTCTTCGGCCGATCATCATTCTCACCACCTATCTGCTCGTCAAAGAAACGGGCGCTATCAATCGACCAAGGACACCTAACTCTCTTGATGTCGACTTCAACGTCCTCTCCGGCTAATGCTTTTTCTTGGTATCCGCCTGCAATTATAAATAATAAAATACCTATGAGTTTCAAAAACCTAAATGGAAATGTCCTTCTATAAAATTGACAAACCAGGTTTATTTCAGCTTAATCTCAACATGCTTTTATCAACAATTGTCAATTATCTATATATAATTTAAGAACATTATATCAAAGTACTTAATTTACCGGTATATGCAATAGCTCTGCAAATTCAGTCCATTTGGTAACTAGTCTTCTTCTTTCCCAATAGATCGCCCGTGGAACTCCTTCCTTTTCCTTTTTGATTGCAACCATCTCCAAATGACGGTAAAAGGACTCCTACATCCAAATCTAGTAAACAATAAACAAACAACAAATTAACATTTTAATAAATTGTAAACCAGCAATATACGGTACTTTTAACAATAATAATAATAATCTTGATGCTACCTTAAATGCCCAGACGAAACCACTCAATGTGTACTTCATCCCAGCCTGACTGAGACGGGTCTCCAAACCTTAGTTCAGCTGTTCATAAGTTCTATACCAAATACGAGAACCCCAAGGGTACTCGTTAACTGCCGCAAAAACCCCTACCAAATACATAAAATCATGCTCAACTACATGACGTGACTACTTACCCATAAAACCCAGCTCCACCAGATAAATGATACACAATCCTCGTCGCTAATTCTACATGGCCCTATAAACGTGGCTTTATCTAAAACCTTATCTTTAGTGTCTTTCAAATATACAGTCGTGCCCACATCCAGGAGTAACCGCTATTTAAATGCTGGGATCGTCTCACGAACCTCCGAAGGTATATACTTCACCATCTTAAGATTGGAACCAAACCGAAAACCAGTCACTAGACAAAACTCCCTCTTACCAAATCGTATAGAATAACCCGGCATGATCCTAAACCACAACTCCTCGGCCTCCTGTCGAGTCTTCTTTAGCACAGGAGGATCACATCGTAACTGGAGTATATGATGTACATAACCTGGGTCATTATCCGGAGACCTCAAATCCAACCAAGGGCCAAAACATGTCTCTCTAAATATTTTCTCCTGGTCAAGTGTCAACCATCGCTTAATCAACTTAATAACCTTCAGCTGGTTCTTCAATGTCAACTTTGCATTGACTAATTCCTAAAAAATAAACACTCTAAACTTAAAATGGGTAAAATAAAGTTAATAAAGTCGACAAAGTCAACACAATTCAAAATACTTGAAAAATAGTCAACATAGGAGAAACATAGTAAAATGAAGTCAAACAAGGTCAACTACGGTTAAACAAAGTCCACAAAGTCAACACAACTCAAAATAGTTTACAAATAGTCAACATAGGACAAACATTGTAAAATAAAGTCAAACAAGGTCAACTACGGTTAAACAAAGTCCACCAAGTCAACAGAATTCAAAATAATTTAAAAACAGTCAACATAGGTCAAACATAGTCAAATAAGGTCAACTAAGGTCAAACATAGTCCACTAAGTCAACAAAATTCAAAATTCTTGAAAACTAGTCAATATAGGTCAAACATAGTCAAACATAGTCCACAAAGTCAACACAATTCAAAATACTTTAAAAATAGTCAACATAGGTCAAACTAGGTCAAACATAGTCAAACAAGGTCATCTACGGTCAAACGTAGTCCACAAAGTCAACACCATTCAAAGTACTTGAAAACTAGTCAACATAAGTCAAAAAAGGTCAACTACAGTCAAACATAGTCCACAAAGTCAACACAATTCAAAATACTTAAAAAATAGTCAACATAAGTAAAAAAAAATCCACAAAATGAACACAACTAAAATTACTTATATAAAAGTCAAAATAAGGTCCTAGGTCGCAAATACAATTCACTAGTCGTAAGTATTGAGGCCTAGTCGCAGGTAGTGGTGCCCGAGTTGCAAAGTCATGTCACCGGGTCGCAATTCTAGATCATTGGTCGCAAGGACCCGTGACCGAGTTGCAAGGTCTGGTGTCCGAGTCCAATGCCCGTTGCGATTATGGTTCTCGCTCACCGCACCAATTTATATTGTTTTTTATCAAACACAAACATCTATTACATCAATAAAACGCTCATATAACTTTAATATACCAAAACAAACATCTATTACATCAATAAAACGCTCAAGTGTTCGATGATATGTTTCAACGAATTCGTCCATTAAACAAAAATAAAACTTGCATACCTGAGTTGAGGACATCTTAAACCTTCAATTAACTTTAAAAAAGTGTGGTAGTGGTGTGTCGGTTTGGCCGGAGTGTTTGGTAGTCAAGTTCGCAATAATAGTCAAGTTCACAAGTGGTGTTTGGTACTTTGGTTTGGCCGTTGTTCTATATCGAAATGGGTTTGGTCGCAAATTCTAGATGGCGGTCGCAAGATTAAAATGGGTCGCAAGTTTCCGAATCGTAGGGTCACAATAACCAAGTCGCAGGGTCGCATATCCGGGTCTTGGGGTTGCAAGTTACGGGGTCGTAGTCGCAAGGTTACGGGTCGCAAGTCACGATTTGACTTGCGACAGGATAGGGTAAATTCGTATATTTTAATATTTTTAGGGCAAATTTTTTTATAAAGAAATTTTTTAGGGAAATTTTTAAATATCCTTTTTTTAATAGTCAAGTTAAAGCATTAATTATCACGCAGTTTGATGTATTTAACATTTTATAATTCAAAGCCCACATGTAGCATACTCCGAGCTCCAGTTTCAAATTTTCTTGATCAAATATCAATATCAAGTTGACAATATAAAAATCAAAATTCAATTTCTATTTCAAATTCGACCCACTTCTCAAAAGCTTTTATTAAAGATAACGGTAACAAAAACTTCATAAAATGCTTTAAAAAGCCTTTGTTGGGATGCTCTAATAACTATAACCCACTCGTTAAAAGAAAAATGACAGATGGTTTCAGACAGCCAGTGTGATTAATTTAGCATCCCACCTGTTAACCTCGAAGTTACAACTTAATTTATTCATATGTTATTATATATAATAACATGATTTAATATATATATGCATTTGGTTATTCGAACATCTTACCTTCACATTCATTAGTATTCCACTGTTTGAATACTCTCTTTCATTTGCTCAACAGAAATATGGCATCTACAATCAGGAAGTTTAGCCACTTACAAATCCCACTTGAAGACGTCCTAGAAGCCACCAATAACTTCAATGATAAAAATGTCATCGGCCAGGGTGGGTTGGGCAAGGTTTATAAAGGAAAGCTCTTGCTGTCCGGGAAGTGGGTGAATATTGCTGCACGGCGATTAGACAGTAAGCATAAGCGAGGCATCGAGTTCTGGACAGAGATTTCGGTGCTTTCTAGTCTCATGCATGAAAATATAGTCTCTGTTATTGGGTTTTGTGATGAAAAAGGTGAGAAGGTCATCATAAACAAGCATGAGGCTAAAGGAAGTCTCGTGATGTATCTAAGCAAGCCAACCCTCACATGGGTTCAAATATTGAAGATATGTGTTGGTGTTGCGCGTGCGTTAAGTTACATCCATTATGAGGATGGACGAAGTTACTCTGTCATACATCGTAACATCAACAGCTCCACGATATTATTAGATGCTAATTTTGAAACCAAGTTATCTGGTTTTGAATATTCTATCAACTGTTCAGTACATCGAGTGGATCAAGTTCTCTTTTCAGAAGCTATTGGCACAACAGGGTATATGGACCCATCAATTGAGAAAACTGGAGGTGTGACCCACAAGTCGGACATCTACTCATTTGGCGTTGTTTTATTGGAAGTAGTATGCGGGAGGAAAGCATTTATTCCAAATGTGGATAATAGTTTTCTAGTTTCACTGGCCATATATCATTTTAAAAACAATAAAGCAGAACATATAATCCAACCTAGCCTAATGTATCAAATGGGTTCGAAATCAGCCACAAAATTCCTGGAAATAGCATATTCCTGCTTAAATGATGAGAGAGTACTGCGCCCAGATATAAACTATATTGTCCATGAACTTGAGGAAGCATTGGAACTTCAGCTGCAATATGAAAGTGTTTTTGTAAGATCCTCTTCTTTTTTTATTGTTTTGCTATCATAATGATTTGTAATTTCATAATTAAGTTGTTTCCCATGATTCTAGTTGATGTTAAAGGAACTGCCGAGATATGTGGTTGACATAGAGGTGTTAAAATGGACATCTTGGGTTCAGGATTGTTGATCATGTCAAAATGTGATGGGTCAAGATAGATTAAACGGCTCGTGGGTTCGGTTGGGTTTATTAACAATCTTTTAGGAGTTTTATATTTCTTTTGTTTCTTACGAAAAAATTTCATTTCAAGTAACAACCTTTTCTTTTTCGCTCCTTGTCACAATGTTGCAGACAAACAACTTGGAACACTTGAAATTTCGACTAGGTGACTTGAAGATTAGACTTGCTGATATAAAATTGGCCACAGATAACTTTTCTGAGGCATACCGCATGTGGGATACGTCATTCTATCACTTATATAGAGCCGAACTTGAGCTTTTCGATAAAGAAAATTTTGCCTCTGTAGAAGAGAAGAGTAAAAGTGAACTACCCAAGAGACGCGCCACTGTAGTTATAAAACGCATCCGCCCTAGAGTAGACAAACAAGGAGAAAAAGAATTCATCACAGAAATTGAAATTCTTACATCTTGTAAGCATAGCAACATAGTTAGACTACTTGGATTTTGTGATGAAGGTTTTGAGAAGATCCTCATCATTGAGCCTCTTTCTAATGGCTACCTTGAAGATTATTTGGTAAACATCAACAACAAGCCTGTTCTTACTTGGGCAGAACGTTTGAAAATATGCCTTGATGTTGCATATGGTTTGAATTACCTGCACTATGAGATGGAAGACCAAAAGACGGTGATAAACTGTATTGTAAGGAGCAGCGTAATTGCTTTAGATGAGAATTGGAGGGCAAAGATTGCTGACTTTGGTCTCTCAATGTTTCTTCCGAATCTATATGATGATTCTCTCCGTCTCTTTTCTGTTGCTGGCGCTGTTTATTACCTCGATCCCGAATATGAGAACACGTGTAAGTTAGATAGAGAATCAGATGTATATAGTTTTGGTGTAGTTTTGTTTGAAATTCTAACTGGTAGGGTAGCCAGTGATCCGATTTACACCAAGGAGAGTGACAAAGGTCTGAAATTTGTGGCACGACGACGCTATCAAGATGGAACATTACACGATATGATAGATCCTATAATTATGGATGAGGGTAGTGTCCAAAAAAATTCTTTGGATGCATTTATAGAAATTGCATTTGAGTGTCTGGGGGAAACCCAAGACCAACGTCCAACAATGATGGTTGTTGTCAAGGAACTGGAGAAAGCTTTATTTTTTCAAGTAAGTTAATGTTTTAAAAGGTTAACCTTTTTAAATTTCTCATATATATCACTAGTGATGTTTATTACTCATACACTTTAGCTTTTACATAGAAGAAACCCTCTTCACTGTCAAATAAGATCTTGAAACTTCAAACTTTTTGAAATAATTTGTCCATAATTTTACTTTATTTATATAGGAACAAACACTTGGAAACTTTTCAAAATATGTTACTTTCAATTTGAGAACATCCGGAACAACATTTTATTTGATGTTTTTCTTGGTGCATATGTTATTTGAGAACATTTGGATTTTGGAGTAGTTGATATAAGTATTATAATTATAAGCTACAAATGTCGTTATTGTTATCAATGTATGTTGTTTATTCAGTGTCTCATGGTGTCTCATGGTTGACAGGAAAATAATAAAGACAGCGACCTCAGGACTTCACTTGAAGACATAAAATTAGCAACAAAAAACTTCGATGATGACAATTGCATTGGTGGAGCAGGATTTGTATGTACCTAACACTAATCCTTATACTTTGCATACACACTTGAGTTGTTTCATAATTAAGTTTTTTCCCTATACTCTAGTTGATGTTAAACGAACTGTCGAGATATGTGGTTGACATAGAGGTGTTAAAATGGACATCTTGGGTTCAGGATAGTTGTTCATGTCAAAATGTGGTGGGTCAAGATAGATTAAACGGCTCGTGGGTTCGGTTGGGTTTATTAACAACCTTTTAGGAGTTTTATATTTCTTTTGTTTCTTACAACACAATTTCATTTCAAGTAACAACCTTTTCTTTTTCGCTCCTTGTCACAATGTTGCAGACAAACAACTTGGAAGGCTTGAAATTTCGACTAGGTGACTTGAAGATTAGACTGGCTGATATAAAGTTGGCCACAAATAACTTTTCTGAGGCATACCACATGTGGGATACCTCATTCTATCACTCATATAGAGCGGAACTTGAGCTTTTCGATAAAGAAAATTTTGCCTCTGTAGAAGAGAAGAGTAAAAGGGAACTACCCAAAAGACGCGCCACTGCAGTTATAAAACGCATCCGCCCTAGAGAAGACAAAGAAGGAGAAAAAGTATTTCTTACAGAGATTGAAATTCTTACATCTTGTAAGCATGACAACTTAGTTAGACTACTTGGATTTTGTGATGAAGATTTTGAGAAGATCCTCGTCATTGAGCATCTTTCTGGTGGCTACCTTGATGATTATTTGGTATACTTCAAAAACAAGTCTATTCCTACTTGGGAAAAACGTCTGAAAATATGCCTAGATGTTGCATATGGTTTGCATTACCTACACTATGAGATGGAAGACCTAAAGATAGTGATAAACCGTAACATAAGGAGTAACATAATTGCTTTAGATGAGAATTGGAGGGCAAAGATTGCTGATTTTGAATACTCGCTGTTCCTGTCTCGGAATCAAGATGACGATGCTCTCCATCTCATTGTAACTGATGGGACTCCTCGTTACATGGATCTGGAATATGAGGAGAATCGTAACATAGAAAGAGAATCAGATGTATGTAGTTTTGGAGTAGTTTTGTTGGAAGTTTTATGTGGGAGGGAAGCATCTGACCCAATTTACATGAAGGAGAGTGAAAAAGGTCTGGCATTTGTGGCACAACGACGCTTCCACGAGGGAACACTAAATGAAATAATAGATCCTGTAATAATGGAAGACTGTGGTGAAAACGCCTTTACCTTAAATACGGGACCCAACAAAAATTCTTTGGATGCATTTATAAAAATTGCATTGGAGTGTCTGGGGGAAACCCAAAACCAACGTCCAACAATGATGGTTGTTGTCAAGGAGCTGGAGAAAGCTTTAATTTTTCAAGTAAGTTAATGTTTAGAAACTTAACCGGCCTTTTCTCTTTCCCATATATATCACTAACGATGTTTATTACTCATACACTTCAGCTTTTACAAAGAAGAAACCCTCTTCAATGTCAAATAAGATCTTGAAACATCAAATTTTTTGAAACAATTTGTCACAATTTTACTTTATTTATATAAAAACAAAAACTTGGAAACTTTTCAAAATATGTTACTTTCAATTTGAGAACATCAAAAACAACATTTTAATAGAAGTTTTTGATTGGTGCATATATTATTTGAAACATGTGGATTTTGGAGTAGTGGATGTAAGTATTATAATTATAAGTTACAAATGTCGCTATTGTTATCTATGTATGTTGTTTATTCGGTGTCTCATGGTTGACAGGAAAATAATAAAGACGGCAACATCAAGATTTCACTTGAAGACATAAAATTAGCCACACAAAACTTCCATGATGACAATTGCGTTGGTGGAGGAGGGTTTGGGAAAGTATATAAGGGAAAACTTCCTCAAGGTGATGATACAATTGTTGCAAAGCGATTGGATACTAGGGGTGGTCAAGGGGAACAACAATTTCGGAATGAGCTCCAAATTCTTTTTGAGTATAAGCATGATAATATCATCGGTCTTGTAGGCTATTGTGATGAAAAAGATGCAAAAATCATTGTTTATGAGTATGCATCACGAGGAAGTCTTGATAGCTACTTGAATGATACTCGTCTTACTTGGATGAAACGACTTAACATATGCGTTGATGTTGCAACCGCATTGGATTTCCTTCATAGAGGAGTCGGAAAGCAATCAACGGTGATACATAGGGACATCAAACCTGCTAACATTTTGCTAAATGATGACTGGAATGCAAAACTTGCTGATTTTGGGCTTTCCTTGATAAGTGCAATACATGAGGAAAATGACTACGTCATCGATCGTGCGTGTGGTACAAATTGCTACGTGGATCCACTTTACTTAAATTCGGGTTTTTTAACAAAAGAATCCGATATATATTCATTAGGTGTGGTTCTATTTGAGATCCTGTGTGGAAGATCAACATTTGAGATCCACAATCGGGAAGGTATGTATCTACCAACTTTCATTAAACACAACTTTGAAAAAGGAAAACAAGACGAGGTGGTGTTTGAGAAAATAAAAGCACAGATCATGCCAGAAGCATTGACTGCATTTCAGACAATTGCCTATAAGTGCTTACATGATAGTAGAGAAACACGACCAAAAGCGAAAGAAGTTGTAAAACAACTTAAGGAGGCGTTGGAATTACAAGTAAGTTATTATAGTTTTACCTAGGCATGATTTTATAATTGATTTTATTTATACCGAGTAATGCTTTATTTTAATTTTTACACACAATAGCATCCGCAGTCTTTGATTTTCTAAATCCTCACCCAAAGCGTTAACCATTCCATAAGAGCTCCAATTTTCGTTTTCTTTTTAAAGCTTGACAACTATGCCTCTTACTGTATAAGATAATCATGATAAGCTAGGATTTATAATATCATATAACACTATCTTCTATTGTCTATCAAATTAACAAATATACGTCAATAGATAGTTAAAAAGTTCAAAATGCGGCTAAGATTTTAATCAAATGATATATGCAATTTACATGTAGATGTTGAAAGGTGATTGAGCTTCTAGCACAACAAGCACTTCAATCAATTGCAAAATTAAACCTCAAATGTTGTCCCAGATACCGGTTGTTTGTGTTACTAGATACAGGTTGTTTGTGTTACCTCCTATTCAAGCTTTCAGAAGTTGTTGGGGATTGCATTTCCAGGTGAATGAATGGAGGTTATTGAATGGAAAGTCAACTCAAACCATAAACTTTAATTTATTTGAATTTGAAACTGGTAAGTTATTAAGGAAAGATGTCAAGTCTTATTGTAGTAGGCCTTGAGTTTCCGCCAATGTAAGAAGAATTCTATCATAGAACTATGGTCATCTTGTGTTTTCAATATTCTTTTGTATCATGTATGAAAATAAAACAGGATCAGTGCAGATGTTGTTTAAAGTTCATGATATGCAAATGCTAAGTTCATCATTTGCATTTATTAAGTGGTCAACTTCATTCTATGTCAATAAGTCGGCCTATATATAAAAATTGGGTTCAACTTGTTATATTCATTACTTGTCGGTGTTGTATTTGTGGTGTCTAGGTATTTAGTATCCTCGATGGTAGAGTTATATTTTTCGGTCATGGTTCCTTCCGGGTTAAGTCTACTAATAATTTCTAGTCTCATGCTAGTTTTCGTTTCATGCATTCGCCGTTAAAAATTGGGTACTTAATTTGTCAAATATGTTACTTAATTTGGACCATTTAATTTGTATCCTGAACCACATGCAATATCTTATATAAACTCCAAGAGATCATGAACAAAATTGAAATTTGATACACGTCAAAACGATCGGTCGTGGCGAACATCGTCAAGGTGATTATCGGATGGTGACCTACCGACCCGATCAGTGGTAAGTTTTTAGTAATAAAATAAATGAATTACACTAATTTGAACTTTGAATACAATAATAGAAGAAGTGGAGTAAAAGTTTAAAAACAACACAAATTAGTTAACTTGTTTCATTTGTATTGTTTTTTTTTTTTAACCATTATTCTTGTAATCCATAAAAAATATTCCTGAGGACCTGAAAAATGCAGGTTGCACCGCTTGTTTAATTATTTTATTACGCATGTGTTTCGTGTGATTTCATACTCATATAAATTGATAAATTAATCTTCCTAAATGCCACGTTACATTCTAATCAATATAGCGAACGTACGGAACAACGTCAAAAAGGTAAATGGTCAAACAACATTTCATAGAAGTAACAAGCTTTCTATTTTCATTATAAAAATCACTCATTGTGTTCTATTAAGACCACTCCCTATAGTGACTAACTAAGACTGCAAGACTGATCTCCATGTCAGCGTTAAGACTGAGAACTAATCCAAGACTAAACGCTCCCTATGGTGACTGCAAGAATGAACTTTTCAGTGCCACGTCATTTCTTAAATATCAATACAAATACATTTTTAATTAATAATAAAAATTACAATAATTAAAAAACTAATTTATATTAATAATAAAAATTACAATAATTTAAAAACTACGTTACATTAATAATTAAAATTATAATAATTAAAAACCTACGGAACAATAATAATTAAAAAGTGATAAACTAATAATAATTAAAAAGCAATACAATTAATCCTCGTCGGTGTCTTCATTCGTTCCTCGGGTAGGCGCTACACAATCGCGTTTAACTTCTTCTCGAAAAGAACGGAGAAATTCTTGTTCCTCGGGTGGCAAGTTTGGATTGATCGGGTTGTTGAGAACCTTGAACGCCCTAAACATTGATTTCTTTCTTGTAGTCTCGGCTAATGTTTCCATTGTTTTTTGTTGATCTAGTGCGGTTTTCAAGAGTTGGGCGCGAACCTCGTCGGCCGAAACACGTGAGGAAGTAGCATCCGAAGAACCCGAACTTTTTTGGCTTTTTCGACTTTGTGCCCGACCGGGTGGACGACGAATTGTGTCGTCGGCGAATAAATTGTCGAAGTTTAGTGTCTTCGCTTGGTGCTGATCATTGGTGTCTTCCTCATCAAGATTGACCGCCTCGTAATCGTTGTCTTCCATAGGTCGTTTGTTGTTCATAACACCTTCCGGAAAAAAGAACTTGGGAACTTCTTTTAAAACATGCCATGTCGACTCGAAAAGAAAGTTCCGGTTTGTTCGATCCTTGAATTCTCACAGGCCGCCAACATAATGTCTACGTCGGCCATACCACTTTGCCACTCGTTTTCATATTTTTGGTAGATGCTTTGAAAAACCTTGACATCTCGTTGGAGTTTTGTCCATTTGCCCGTTATTTGGTCAAGATTATGTTTCCTATCCGCACAACGGTTTTAACTTTCTTGTACGACTTTCCAAAAAGAGTCACCCGTTTGTGAATTTCCGATCGCTCCATTTTGAGAAGCGTCAACCCACCGTTCTGCCAATATCTTGTTTTCTTCAGCGGTCCACAGCACTCTTTGGCCTTTTGGTCGTTCGCTTGATTCGGCAACTTTTTTACCTTTTCCTAAATATAAATACAAACACATTTATATAATTAATAATAGTACGTTACAAACACAATTATATAATTAATAATAAAGCTATATAATTAATATACAAGTACATTACATCTATATAATTAATAATACTACGTTACATTTATATAATTAACAAGTACGTTACAACTATATAATTAAAATAGTACGTTACAACTATATAATTAACAAGTACGTTATAATAAAAGTTACAGTTTCCTTTTCTATTCATTTTGACCGATTCGGCTTCGGGTACAATTTCGGCTTCCTTTTCGGGTGGTGTGTAAACGTTTTCGAATTGATTTCCCGATAGTGGTTGTTGTGAGAATTATTGTTGTGTATATTGTTGTTGTTGTGTGTATTGTTGTGATTGATGATACATATTTAGATAAAGTTGAGATCGTGGGTCGTCGGTTGGTATTGAAAACGGATTGACGAGAGGTACATATTGAGCAAAACCCATTTGACTAGAGCTCGAATGTTGTGCGGAAGACGAACCCGTAGGTGAATTCATACCCGGAATTAGGTTGTTAAGTAGGTTATTGAAAAAAATCCTTGGATGGTGATTGAGATTGGGATTTTTTATTTTGTTTTTTAGACATTTTGTGGATGTGAATTGGGTGTGAAAATAATGGGTAATTAGATAAAGATTGAAGGAATTGGATGTGAATTGAATTGTGTATGAAATAGATAAAGATTGAGAGAATTGTGTGTGAAAAGCTAGATAATTGTATGTGTATTTATAGTGTTTAATATTTATTTAAATTTTTATTTTTTTTTATATGCCTGTTAACTAGTTGTTGGCCTGTTTGCACACTCCTTCCATCCGTTCTGACGAAAGTCCATAGGACGGTCCCCAAGACGGGACCGTGCCTATGGTGGCGACGCAAGACGAAGGCGAGGTGGCAGCCAGGTAGGACGAAGACGAAGACGGGGACTGCCATAGGCAGTGGTCTAATAGTAGTATTTACGTCTTGAAAAAGTATTCCGTAACATCAAATACTCATCACACTAGTATTATCAAAATGATCTTTTAACTATATAATTGTCAGGTCAAAATCTGAACTATGAACAAATATGTATATTCATATCTAAATATTTAGAGGTTTATAACTATATACCTTTTATAAAATTAACTGGATTAGCTTAGTTGGCCACCAAGATTTTCTTATGGGTCTTGGGAGGGGATGTTTGACTAGAGGATGTCTCAAGTTCGAATCCCACCAGAGACTTTTACCCCTTCAAGTGATAAAAAGGGAGGAACAAGAGGGTTTCAGGATTAGCATACTGCCCAATTAGATATCACTACTAGACCTGAACCACTAACTTTTAAGAAGCCGTTCTAAAAAAATATATATGTCTTTTATAAAAAGAAAGTTAAAAAAATCACAGAAGTAACTATCAATTTTCATTAAAACCATGCGTTATATCCTATCGATAGTAGTACTTAATGTTTTGAAAAAGTGATCCACAGTACTAACATTATACAAATTTGAGTACTATTAAGCGTAAATAATTCGGTCCAAAAGATATTAAGCATAAATAATGGGTTGTATAAATGCAAGTTAGAAATTTAGATATGTATTTATAATATTAAGCATAAATAACGGATGATTAATTATTCCTCTTATCACAGAGTTTGAATCAAATTTTAACTAGTTTTTTCACAAACTTAATTTGTAATCTATATCTTGTTATAGAGGTGATTTGTATGTACACTCACTTTCTTGATGTGTACAACACAAAAAAGATGTATTAAATATGCTGTACCTTATAAACTAAAGTATATAATATTGTAACATTATAATCTACATATAAGAGTATACAAATAAATTTTCATCTTATTATAAACAGATAACATCAAATATCAAATATATCATCTATAATGATCATCTACATATATTATCTCATAAATCAAATAGCTTTGATTTTTCAAATATCATAAGTTTTGATCAGAATTCTTATAGACCTGAGTTCAAATAAATACAAATATTACGTGAAAAAACTCTATTTATAGATGTACAAAAATCATTTTGACGAAACTTCATTTTCTCTTCACCTCAAGTTCTTTAAAACTAAATATCTCAAAAATGCCTATTTAAAAAAATTATAAAAATTGCACAATAAAATCAACGTTCGTTTCTCTTTAATTAGACATTTCAGGTTTTGAAAATAACTATCACATGTGATACCAGCGACTATCACATATGATATTTAGCTATTATCGCATGTAATAATCGTTTTCAATATCCACTAAAAAAGGGAAAAACTTGTTAAAAGTATAGCATGTAAAATCATTAATCAAAGAGAGAAAAATCTCTAATTTTTACAATACAATATTTATAATTTTTAATTAACACTTTTAAAATTATTAAGTTCTTTAAAAATGTGAAAATAAATGAAAATTTTATTATCCTTAACAAAATTTAACAATTAAAATTAATTCTTATATTGTGACAAAAAAATTTCATTCTCACTCAAATATCATACTCTTTTACAAGAACTTCTATATAGCTACCATCTCCTTAGAAGCATAAAAAGGAAAGACTATCAACACATTAAATCAGCATATTACCAATAAGTATATTACCATTAGTAATTTAATACATCGAAAAAGAATAAAACTTGACATAATACTATCATGATTCAACATTTTTGATATATTTTGTTTTACGCTGTATTGTGCGGGTATTTTGCTAGTAACATATAATAGTCGTTTTTAATATTCAGCAAAAGAGGGGAAAATTCGTTAAAAGTATGTCATGTAAAATGTTTAATCGAAGAGAAAAAAACTCTACTTTTTACAATAAATTATTATAATTTTCTGATTAGTCGTCTTAAAATTATGTAATTCTTTTAAAATGTGAAGATCAATGAAAATTTTACTACCTACAATAAAATTTGACAATTAAAATTAGTTCTTTTATTGTGACAAATTCTTTTCTTTCTCACTCGAATAGCATACTCTTTACAAGAACTTCTATATAGCTACCATCACCTTAGAAGCATAAAAAGGAAGACACTACCAACATATTAAATCAGCATATTGACTTTAACATCAACTTTCGGTCACAATCCCCATACTTTCTTGATTATTTTCTTTTGCATAGAGAAAACTAAAAGTCGACGTTTTCTAACTAATAACAGAGAAAACGAGTCACATGACTTTGATCAAAGTGTTCAGAGTTTAGAGAAATCATGTATCGCTCTCACATTTTCATCATACAAACCTTCTAGCATCACAAGATTATAGATATTCGCAATTCACTTAATATCTGCTTTCATCTTATCTAATGATTTTACCATATGATATGATTTTTCTAGCTTGTTAGAGTGATGAATAACAGAAAAATAATAATAAATTAACTATATCATTTCCAATTTTACAATAAGATTATTTTGAAAAGTAATCCCAACATCAGATCCTTTGTATTTATGCAATTTTTCTCTAATAATCAAAATTCATACAATGTTTAGCTGTTTACCCGTATATCGTGAACTTATTTTATAAAAGTCCTCCCTTTTACGATCCTAATACAACATTTTACTCTAATTGAGGAACCACTAAATATACTAAAGACACAATAATAGATTTTTCTAAATTATATCTAACATATTTACAAACTACTTTAATAAACACACCAATTATCAGAGTTGTTAACAAACTTATCAAAGACATTTTTTTTAGATGTAAGCAATATTTGATCTGACAGTATACAGCAATATGACAAATGTTACCACATCTATAGCAAGTAGCCTTCTTTAGATCAAAGGTACTTTTGTTTTTAGATGCACCAAACTTCATTTTTCTCTAGCATTTGAGTTATAAAAGCCAATTCTGCTTGCAACGATTTAGTTTCTTCCTCATGGGACTCATCACAGTCTGAGTCCTTCTACTTGTAGCTATTATAGCAGCTTATAGATCCTTAGTAACCCTCTTGACGTTCATCCTTTTAATTTCCTTTGATTCCTCATTTTTTAAGAGCAATCCATACAGACCATGAAGATCATACTCATCTAATTTCTCACTTACTACCAAACATGTAATGACCTCATAGAATGAGTCAAAGAATACCTAGAAAATTTTAACAGATTTCTGTTTGACTTTTAGTAACTTCAATTCTTTCCAATTCATTGATCAAGATTTGAAATCTTGCATGAATGTCAGTCAAGGATTCTTTTGAAGTTGCATAGAAATTTTCATAATTTCTAATTAAGTTCTTCCTTTTCTGACTTTTAACAGCACTTTCACCTTCATACTGCACAATTAAAGAATCTCATATCTCTTTTGAAGTTTTACATCCTGCAATCTTTGCAAAGATGGTTTTAGACACTGCATTCTCAATAATGCTTTGGCTTTTGCATCCTGATTATAAATTGATTTGTCTTGGTTTAAGCGTTGACTCCTTGGTGTTTCAACAAACTTTTGTAGTTCAACTATTTTACCCTCAGCATCTATAACTGCATCAACCCATTTACCAGTAAGAATGAGTCCTTCTCTAATGGCTATGAGCATCTCATCATGAATCTCAGTAAGATGTCATTTAACCTTCAACTTTCAGAGTGCAAAATTAGTTCCATTAAAAATTGGAATATCTTTGCCAACCATGATTACAGGTTGCATAACTTCAGTTGCCATTTTTATTTTATTTTTTTATTTTTTGAGTTTGTAGATGATTATTTGGGTTTTACTTAGATTGTTAAAGATTAATAATTAACAATTAAATCTTTATTTTCTATGATACTAGTTGTTGGGTCTTAGAAAACTTGTTAATCGGATTATCAATTAATCACAATGAATTAATCAGTACAAATTAAGCATTCAACGTTTAATACCACATTAATAACAATTCTAGTTTTATTGATCTTTGAGGAATTAAGAAAAATATAAGTTCACACATAATTATTGAATAAACGTATTTGTATAATTCGATTTCTTTGATTTCTTGAATATGTGTACATACATTTAAAAACTTAGTTTTGTATGAATCGTATAGAAATTAATATACAATATAGGTCGGTTAGGAAATACAATCTTACATAATCTCTAACAAATAGAGATCTACCTAACCTCTACGAGTTTTATGAAAAGAAGATAATTATATATAAAATTCGAATCAATCTATTTTAATAAGATATCTTCAAATCTTCAAGTCTTGTTCTCCACATTCTTCTAAGTCTACATAGCTTGAGTATGTCCTTAGAATTGACTATTTCAATCCGTCTTAGCTTGAATCTGTGCCACAAACGCAAAGCAAACTGAGCACATATCACAGGCTCAATTATATGTAGTCAATTTTTCATCAAGTTTTCTAGACTCAAACTCTAACTTGTCAAATTTATAATTTGAATTTAATTTTTTTTCAACAATTTATAAAAAATTTTGTACGTTTCCCATCATGACCAGCACTTTTCTTAGGGCTGCCAAATCAATTTGATAATTACTTTCCACAATTTTCATGTAACGTGTTGCGGTGAATCGTATGTAACGTGTTGAGGTGAATCGTATAAATCAGCTATAATCACGGATTATCAATGTTTTACTAAATGGACCCAATTCGTAATAAAAGTAGTACTCATTATGTTCTATTATTAACCCACCTTGGTCTACATATATAATCTCTCGGATTTTCTAGAACAAAATTACACATTTTCATCATGGAATTGGGAACTTACTACGAAATTACGATTTAACAATAACAAGGTATTAAATGTCCATCGCGTTGCTATGGGTTCAAGTTGATCGAAATGACGATATACCTATAGTACGTTGTCACATGTATAGATGTTGTTTTTAAGTTTTTTTGTTCACACAAAAACTTATCTTTACTCTATCATATATATGTACAGTTAATTATCATTTGATTATGTTTTTATCTTTATGTAAGTTATACATAGTAATATTTGTATCTAGTTACATTATTCATAAGTGATATAACTATTTTAACTTAAAAGAGACATAATAAATCTCAACAATGATTAATGTTCAAATTACCTTTAAAAATTATTAATTACTTTTCAAATGAATCACTAATTTATAAATTGTAACCCTTAAATTTAAACTTTATATATTCTTAAATTAAACATTTAATAATATAATTTAAACAATAAAATCTGTAAATGTTAAATTAACTATTTGTTCCCGCAGCTATATGCGAATACACTGCTAGTCTTTATATATGTGTGAAAACGTTACACGTTTTCTTTAATTACTCCATTTTTAAGTACACGTTTTCTTTAATTACTCCATTTTTAAGTTTGTATTCACTGTTTTAACACACGCGTAATTGTCAATCCCTTTCATTACTTTATGAACTTTAGGTTTACATATACCTAGATTTCTATAAATAGTAATATTTGACGGTCCAACCATCTAATTAGGAAACACATTTGCGGCATTTCATTCTATAAGACTAGTTTAGGTACATATAGTCAAAGCTGCTTAGGTCAACGTATTACATAGACAAGCAAGGGTCTTCCTTTCCTCACTGCCACCTCACCGCTTTCTCTTTTAAACTTGTCCAAAATACTTTGCATATTTTATTTCTCATCATTCGGATATATACTATAGATAGAAGCTGGGACTAGGATTTTGTGATATATAATATATAATAATATACATATATATATATATTAAAGAGTTATAAGAAGTTGTTTTAGAATTTGTCATGTATATATCAATATCACCTGGTGAGTTTTTAAAATTTGTAATTAAAAACAAAAAATTTAATTTAAATAGTTTAAATTTTGATTAAGTTTTTAACACTTCAATTACGTTTTAACAACTTGATATTTATAGTAATAGAATAAATGAATTAAACGAATTTGAATTTTAAATACAATAATAAAAGAAGTCGAGTAAAAGTTTAAAAACAACACAAATTAGTGAACTTGTTTGATTTTTGTTGTTTTTCTTTTTTTTAACCATTATCTTGTAATCCATAGAAGATATTCCTGAGGACCTGAAAAATGCAGGTTGCACCGCTTATTTAATTATTAGTTTATTACGCATGTGTTTCGTGTGATTTCATACTCATATAAATTGATACAATTAATCTTCCTAAATGCCACGTTACATTCTAATCAATATAGCGAACGTACGGAACAACGTCAAAAAGGTAAATGGTCAAACAACATTTCATAGAAGTAACAAGCTTTCTATTTTCATTCAAAAAAATCACTCATTATATTCTATTAATAGTAATATTTATGTCTTGGAAAAGTATTCCGTAACATCAAATACTCATCCGCCTAGCATTATCAAGACGATCTTTTAATCATACAGTTACTATGTTAAAATCTGAACTTAGAACAAATATGTATATTCATATCTAAATATTTGTGGTAGAGGTTTATAACTATATGCCTTTATATTAAAAAATAAAAATAAAAAAGAAAGTTAATGAATTCTTTTTTTATAAAAATAACTATCAATTTTCATTCAAAAGATCATTCGTTATATCATATTGATAGTACTACCTAGACCCTGTTTGGTATGAAGCTTTTAGGAGCTTTAACTTTTATTTTTTGAATAAAAAACTCATATGAAAATAAAAGTCTTGTTTGACATGTACAAAATCTCAAATCTACTATAAATAGCTTTTCGTGAAAAACTCCAAATATAAAATTATAATTACAGTCTACAATATACAGCTACAACATTCATCTATTTCACCAAGCATACCCTCAATGTTTTGAAAAAATGATCCACGGTACTAACATTATACAAATTTGAGTACTATTAGGCGTAAATAATTCGTTGAAAAAATTATTAAGCATAAATAATGGATGATTATTCCTCTTATCACAGAGTCTGAATCAAATTTTAACTAGTTTTTTCACAAACTAAATTTGTAATCTATATCTTGTTATAGAGGTGATTTGTATGCATGTACACTCACTTTTTATGTGTACATCACAAAAAAAAATACATTAAATATGTTTTACCTTATACACTAAAATATTTAATATTGTAACATTATAATCTACATATAAGAGTACACAAATAACTTTTCATCTTATTATAAACAGATAACATCAGATATATTATCTATAATGATCATCTACCTATATTATCTCATTAATAAAATAACTTTGATTTTTCAAACATCATAAGTTTTTATCACAATTTCTATAGAGCCGAGTTCAACTAACTACAAAAAAACTCTGATTTTTATCATGTAAGATATCTAATTAAAAAGAAAAAATTTTAATGTTTATAGTGAATTTTTATAATTTTCTGATTAGTCGTCTTAGAATTATTTAATTCTTTTAAAATGTGAAGATAAATGAAAATTTTACTGCCCACAATAAAATTTGACAATTAAAATTAGTTCTTTTATTTGGACTAAATTTGTTTCATTCTCACTCGAATAGCATACTCTTTACAAGAACTTCTATATAGCTACCATCACCTTAGAAGCATAAAAAGGAAAACACTACCAACATATTAAATCAGCATATTGACTTTAACATCAACTTTCGGTCACAATCCCCATACTTTCTTGACTATTTTCTCCTGCATAGACAAAACTAAAAGTCAACGTTTTTTAACTAATAACAGAGAAAACGAGTCACGTGACTTTGATCAAAGTGTTCAGAGTTTAGAGAAATCATGTATCGTTCTCACATTTTCATCATACAAACCTTATAGCATCACAAGATTATAGATATTCCTAATTCACTTAATATCTGCTTTCATCTTATCTAATGATTTACCATATGATATGATTTTTCTTATTAGAGTGATTAATAACAGAAAAATTATAATAAATCAACTAAAGACACAATAATAGATTTTTCTTAATTATATCTAACATATTTATAAACTACTTTAACAAACACACCAACCAACCAGAATTGTCAACAAACCTATCGAAGACATTTATTTTACCTCATTAATTTATTTTTTTAATAGCAGATAAATATATATATATATATATATATATAGACGAAAACAACTAGCAAGGTCCTAGAACCTAAAAAGTACAAACATATCTAGAGAAAAACAAAAACACTACATCCTAAATACCTCTCGAGACTTTAACTACAAAGACTACAAAAAATATGAAAAAACTCTTGTCAATTTTAACAAACTACGACAATTAAATATGACTTTCCATACTTATATATCTTTTTATATTATGATATAATAATAAATAATATGATATTTCTTCTGACTAACAAACTCATATAGTCGTGATGACTTGGATGTATATAACCCTTTAATTAAGTAAGACTACACAATACTATACTTTAATAACATCTATAGCCTGTAGCTTATAATTTAAAAGGCCTTTCATAATAACTTGTCTAAACAGAAGTTGCTCCAAATGAAAATTAAAAGACCAAATTAACCCTGAAAACAAGATCCAAACTGTGAAAAATCTCGCTTTACAGAACATAGAATGTGGTGATGATCAAAAACATGTCCACATTCAAAACACACGTGTGCATTGCCAACTATCGCCATTCCACTATCTTTTCGTAAAGACACGTGCCCTTAATTTAAACAATTTAACACATACACAAAAACTTATCTACTACTCTTCTTAATTCTGCCCTATAAAGTCACCTATTTTTCCTTCTGTTTTCCTCCGTACAATCTCACCCAACTAATATAACATAATCTTCACTGAAACCCTCACCTAAAGAAAAGAATGTTGCATGTCGGAAACAATGGTGGTGGCAGCGGCGGCGGAGGACGAAAACAAGACCGGAGAACTACTCAGGCGAGTTCGAGAAAAGGGTGCATGAGAGGGAAAGGTGGTCCGGAAAATGCTTCGTGTACTTATAAAGGCGTCCGTCAACGCACGTGGGGGAAATGGGTGTCAGAAATCCGTGAACCGACCCGCAGTAGCCGGGTCTGGCTTGGGACGTTTAATTCCGCCCGGGAAGCTGCGATAGCGTATGACGCGGCTGCCCGGAGACTCTATGGACCCAATGCCCATGTTAATCTTCCCGATGAAGCCGCGAATGCGCCGCCCACGCCTCCTTCCATGACCGAAGCCGCGAAGGAGGCGAGATATAACCGTGCGATTCAACAAATGAAAAAACAACAAGAGTTTGAACGACATATACAAATTTACATGCAACAACAACAACAGCAACAGCAGCAACAACAAAATATAACGATGGAGAGTTCCGCGGAGATCAGGGAGATACCTGATCTCAACGGACACGCTGTGGGAAGTTATCATAGTTTTTATAGTTACAAAGCCGGAGATAATTATTTGGATCCTAATAATTCAACCGGGAATCTGAATGCGAACTTGCCGGAGTTTGATGATTCCCGGTTGTGGACAGAGGCGGCGTCCACGATGGATTATCAATCGCAAGCGATTGATCCAGGGATCGGCGCCTCCACATACAATGACACAATTGGCATTGAGTTGAATCATCCATTAATGGTGTGATTATCTTTCTCTAGTGATCATTAAATCACTAGAATTTTCTTTTAGTTCCATAAATTTACCGTGGCACGTGACAAAAAACCATGTGTAGAGTTACTAATAATTTTATACATAGTTTATATTCATGAGAGAAAGGCCAGGAGTACATAGTTCGTATAAATTTATATATTACTATAAGATATGTTAAGGATTGTCACGTGAAATGTCACATATATAGGGAATGAATATGCTATAATGGTAAGTTTGATGTGATGTTTATTTTAAGTTACTATGTGACGATGCGTATATTCACATGTGTTTATGTAATAAAATCGTTAAGTTTTCGCGTATTTATACGTACAGTTGGCAGTATGGTATGGTATGGTATGTATACTTTTAGTATGTATGGTATATATGATATGTGTATTTTTTTTATTTGTGGTAGGTGTCAAATGTTGATTGCACGCGACAGAGTATGTAATTGAAGTACTGCGTGTATATATGTACTTCCTAAAAGTGAGTACGAAGTGAAATAATAATAGAAAAGAATATTTCAGCAACATGAAATATTGTCAACAGACATGTTAGCAACACACCTCGAATTCTCGAATCCAATGCACACCTGCAACCTCGCGACTTCCTGGACCACCACCACCACGAAGGTTTTAGATCGGGTCATTTCTCTCTCTATCTGTTAGTTTATAACCCTTTAGTTTATAACCACCGTTGTTTATAGATCTGTTTGTTTGAGGTCAGTGGTGATGACCGTCGAGAAGTTTAATCGAAGACGTCATCCACTTATCGGGCGTGTTATTGTTTTTGATCTCGCCGGAGAAATAAAATCATCACAGTTATGTAATCTTATCTCTATAACTGTATGTAATTTTATTTAATTTCGCCATCTTGTATGTGATCAGTGGTAAGATTTTGGATGTCCATTTTGAAACCGTTGATGTACTACTTCAATAGGTTAGTAAATGATTACATTTTGTATAGATTGGGCCGTGTTCTGGGGACCAATTTGTTTAACAAATCCGTATATATATTGTTTTGCTGTTTTATATCTTTAATAAATTATAAATATGTATGTATGTTTTCTGTATTAGTTGGTGTAACATTGGAGTTTGGCGAGGAAGAAGGTTAAGTGGAAGGATTTTAACTAGGTAGATGACACGTATGGTTCGTTAAATTACACGTCATATTATATAAATTAAAAAGTAAAAAATAACCATCAACTCTTTTATTATGTCATGAGTAATGCTATATCCGTCTAATTAGACGTATGCCTAATTTAGCCTAACCATACAGATTTTGACACATATATTCCACTTATTCTCTTTCCTAATCTCATCCAATCATTTTCTCATCTACCAATCACATCTTTAGACATATATGTCTAATTAGGCATATGTATAATTTTTCTTATGTCATTATATAAATTGTACCAAAAATACAAATTCTTTGTACGCAATATATGTACGAGTAGTCGAGTATTTATTATGACTCGAAATTTAAATGTCCAAACATTTGTGTATAACTATTGAATTTACGATCTTATAGTGTACCTCGCTTTTATTATCAAATTTGTATTAACTATTTAAACTATTATATTCATTTAGAACATAAAAAGATGGTGTATGTGTCAAATTACAATTTTAACTCTTTTTCCTTCGTATCCCACTCGTACGACTTTAACAATTATGACGTTTAGGTTTTAAAAATAAACATAGATGACCTATTAAACACTTAATCGGTAAACTTTATTATGTTCATTTTCTTCTCGGATATGATAATATTTTCTAGATAGATGACTTCTAATTTTAAAAAGATGAAATCAAAAGACTTCAAATCAAATATAAATTTGAAATCAAAGTTTCATCCCACTTGCACACCATCTCCCTGCTTTTCGATCTTCTTCGAGGTATACAATTTTAGCGACATCGAAATCGAGTATGGCAACCAATTCGATTACATCGATCTTGGAACCAACTTTAATGACCTCGAAATCAAACCTTACGAGCTCTAAAACCCTCACCTTTAGTAGTCTTAGTGTAAATGTTGCCTAGAAATTAGTCTCGTCCGAAATATCATTTGAAAAAGTGTTACCACATTAATGTTAGCAGAGTTGACGAAAAAATAAAGGGAAGCAGCTATAAATGTATGACTACTGGTTATATTCGATTATGTACATTCAAATGTATATTTTATTAAGCACATGCAAAATAAGAGTGTTAGTATGTGAAACACACAAATATCAATTTATTGTTTAATACATTTTAAGGCAATTTACCTTAAAAAAGCATGGGGTTAATAATTGTTTGATGATCAAATTTTTTACTTTTTTCATTTTAATTCTTTGACATTTTTTCCATTTTTTAATCTTTTAACTTTAAATGACCGGTTAGAAAAATCATTATGACTTGTTATCACTAGGGTTATAAGCGAACTAAACGTTCAACGAACAATTCTTCAATCGTTCAGCGAGAAGTTCATTTATGTTCGTTCTTTTATTATATGAACATATATGAAAAAAAAACTTATATTCGTCTAATTATACGAACGAACATGAACACATGTCTCGTTCGATTATTTATATTAGTGAACGTTTGATAATATAACCGTTAACCTTCGTTTGTTTATTTTTGTTTACTAATAGTTAAATTAAATTTATTAATGCTTGTCTATCTTATTCTTATATAATCTAAATCTAAATATAATAACAATTTATAATAAAACCTTAAGATATATATGTTCGTTTGTTTTCGTTTAACATATTAAAGAACGAAGACGGATAATCAGTTATCATATGTAATTTGTGTCAACTTCATTTTTGGGGTAATGCACTAATTTACATATCACTTCGTTTGCGTTTGTCTATGTTCGTGAATAAACATATATTTCTTAGTGAATAAACATGAACAAAAAAATTCTTTCGTGTTATTTAGTTTGTTTAATTAAACCTTAGTTGACGAACAGAAGCAGGCTCTGTTCGTGTTCATTCGGTTTGATTACAGGCCTAATTATCACATACTAATACTTTTAAAAATTTTAAGAACCAATTTAAATTTTTAAAGTTTCATTTAAGTAATGAAATTACCCTCAAACTCTCGTATAGATCTTTAACCAATTTATCGTTATGTTTTTTCATACCATACTCAATATAAATAAGTATTATACCACATATTAAAAAATAGTTTTCCTTATATATTTTATATTTCTGTCATTGATCATACCTAATCAGTCAATTACCGGTTAGTAAAAGGGTTTTTCACACGGGTAAAAAAACTAAAGAAACTAAAGTTTAGTCTAACTTATAAATTAATGTGTTAAAATAAGTAAAAATTAAGAGTTTGATGAGTTAACCGTTATTAACCCAAAAAACATAAAAGTTTTTACTTGAGTCGCATATAATTTTAAGTAGCAGCAACAAATCTTTTATTACTATCAAAATTTTAGTCATTTGTGATTTGAAAGTTAATCATATGTAATTTAAATGGAATCAAGTTTGTTTGTAGATATTGAATGCACTCAACACATATTGATTATGAAGTATATGCAGATATCTAAACTATATTATATAAATTTTCAGAGCATTTTTCAAGCACTTGAAACATCATCCAACTATCCAAGGAGCAGGCTCTTGATTCATTTATGTTTCTAATTGGGCTTAAATAGAGATACCCTTTATTCATTTAACCCAAGTAGAGTTGGCCCAACAGCTTTATGAACCATCATTTACCCAAAATTAATGTTAATTTTATCTCCAGTTTCGTCTTTAGAAAGATCTTTACTTTAGTTTCGTCTTTAGAAAGATCTTTACTTTCAAAATAACTAACTAAATTTTATGTTTCTACGGTTACTTACACATACTTACTGACACGAATAAAAATAATAACATTGACAGTAAAAATGGTATGGGTGAAGTATTTGAATATCCGTGAGTATAATAATACCTCAACTTTAAGATTATATGATTTTTGTGTAGAGTATTTTGAAAGGAACTCAATAACTACTATCTTAATAACTCAAGGTTGCATCAAATATGAGATCCTCATCAACTGTTTATTTGTTTATAAGAGTGTAGATTTGTTTAATGTCCAAACACTATCTTGCATAACCCATTACAGTACGGCGGATTAGCTTATATCTGATTATTGAATTATCACATAATCACTTCCAAAATGCATGTGGTCCACACACAACACAGTCTTTTACGACCCAAAGATCATCAAGAATCAAAAGCTGGCAAGATCTCCTGCATTGAAGTGTAAATGAGAATTCGAGCATCAACCAATTTGTCCGTGATATTCGTTATGTTCTTGAACTTGTACTCAGATTGATGCAGTTGAAGAGGGCTGTGATGAATTCCAGTATAGATTGTGAAACCACAAAGAGTCTGCTTCGACAGCATCGCCATCTTGATTTCTATGCCAGCCATAATAAGCATGAGTCCTGTTTTTAATATCAAATATAGCATGCCCGTAGCTTGGTTCCCTAAAAGCTGAATATGCCGGTTGAGGATCCACCATTCTGCACCAAGAAGATATAAAATGAAGTTTTTCTTATCTTTCTTTGTTTTGACATAACAACAAAATTATTTTTGAGCAATAACGTACTCGTATAGTAATCCTTCTTGGTTTCCTCCATCACCAATGGTTATGTAAACAGGGGCATTTCTGTCACTTTTAGGAGTGCACAATCCGTTTTCAATATTGTAAGCAATATTTGATATGCGTCCCTGTAACATTCAAACGGGTCAAGAAGGACACTAGGTTGATCTTGATTCACGGTACACGAGACAGTTTCGAACCATTATCTATAAACCCAGAGTGTATTTTTACTCCATAAAATCTCTGAACTCATTCTATTCAAACATGTCGATTATTATTGAAATAGTATATATGTAATCAAATTTGACACACTAACTTTTTATAAATAAATTAATATTCTGGGCAACATGTGTTTCAGGTCAACATAACCCCACCTGTACCGAAAGTACCCAACCCGCCCGACTTGTCCATTTTGCTATCTCTAATTTATGGAACTGCTTACAGTTCGTTCGTAGGCATGAACGTGTCCTGAAAACACGACATCAACTTTGTATTGAACAAAGAATTTTTCGTACACCACTCTCATTGTTTCCCCTTCCATATAATGATGCAGATAGGTACTGTATAAGGGACTATGCATAACCACAATGAGCCATGGTGTCTCAGTTCGGTTCACTTTGGGTAGCTCCGCTACAAGCCATTTATACTGAGGTGTGTATATTGCTTCACACAAAAAATAAATAAATCACTCTTTACTGAAAGGAATTAAGCTATAGGACTAACTAATAGAGATTTTTAGTCTTAACCATAAGCGGAGTAGGACGACATGACAATAATGTAAGCTGAAGCTCTCTTGACGGAGTACCAAAGAGGAGATGTGCTTCCGGATTCTTCATATGGTACATAATACCGGTGTGTATAAGGCTTGAATGGTTCACCTTCACCCTAAAGAGTCACAATAGAGTAGAAATAATCATTAATTTCCGTTAAAAAAAAAAAGAAGGAGAACACACATTAATTAATAGTCATAGACACATCTAAATTATCAAATAACATACATAATCAGGAAGATAATCGATTTCATGATTCCCGGCGCTCCAAATCCATGGTTGGTAAGCAACATTTCTTTCTACAAACCTTGCCCATGAATCCCACCTATTATTATCATGCAACGGGTATGCATCTGCATAAGAGAGGTCACCAACAAACAACACAGTCTGGCCTTTTGCTGGGTTTGACTCGTAATGAGTCAAAGTCCGGTTGGAGTCAAATGTTTGACCAAGATCTCCTGTGAAAGATACCACAAAGAAAGAAGTAAGTTAATCAAATAGATAGGTAGTCATATACTCATACGAATATGTGAATAAGCATTAGATATAATACCAATAAGACCAAAAGTATAAGGAACGTCTGGCCCGACTTCAGGAGGCGTGGTAAACCAGAACTGTCGTGTGGCATTTCCTGTCCCGAGCTCGTAGAAGTACTTAGTATTGTACTGCAAGTTTTACATGATTATGTTAATATGACCGCTTTGTTAATAGCTGTAAACAAAGGTGTCAATTTTGACCCATTTACTTACGAAAGGGCCGATTCCAGTCAAGTTTTACTTCTAATGGCTCAGTTGGCTAAAATAAACCAAATAAATTTTAAAATAAAACAGGCCAAAGTCACAAAAAGTAAAGTTGGAAATTATGAAACCTCCTATATCACATTATATTAGGTTCTTATTAAAGACTAATTAGTTATAACATAAAGACTAAATGTTTTTTGGACATGGTGTTTCAGGTTAACCCATATTCTAAATCTACCCAATAAGCATGAACCCGTTTTGACCCAATGCAAAACCCACTCATTTTGCCATATCTAAATGTGAGTCTTGAAACATGTTAAAGCACAGGTTGTACTTACTTCAAGATTCTTGATGGTGCAGTGATGGATGTAAGGTGAACTGTAGTTGTAGTATGTGTAGGTGACAACTGTTCCTACTGCACAGTTTTTGAGATCAGTATTTTCAGCCCAGTAAATTACTTCACTTGAACCGGGCTCTTCTGGTGTAACCCAAGAAACAATCACTCCTTTCCCGTTGTGATCCCCTTGTGTTATGTGAACCTTCAATCAAATCAACATTTTATCACAAAATCATACATTTAAATTTTGATATTTTTATTTTTCAAGCATAATATAAAACGTAGCATCCCTTTCAAAGAGCCCTTTGTACAACTAGAAAAGCATTTCGAATTATACTCCGTGATACTTTTTATTCACAATATGCGTTTCTTTCTGTATCGTATCTTATAGCATATCTAGCTTGAGTGTCTATTGTCGGCTTAAATACAAAAGTAAAGTATCTCATATGCCAATTTGTAACTGACATCAAAAACCACAACAGTATTTCGTTAATCGGTCTATCATATTTGTCAAATGTTAAGCCAACACATCAAACATTAGCCATACACAATTACGTTCAGCTCACAAAATAGCAGATGATTTTTACACAAAAAGATGTGATTTAGACACAACACATATGACACTTTTACTCTACATCTCAAATACTAGCTTTGTTTTGTTTTTGTCATCTCTTTCTCCATATAAGGGTCAAAACTGCCATACTGGTAGTGTTTGCTAAATTTAAATTCAACCAAATAAAAAAAAAGAAAGGGGTGAGATCTGGCTTCTCAACATAAATCATTACATTCCCAACATTATGTTACATGTTCATCATAATCCTTCATTCATATCTATCAATCTATCAATAGTATAACAAGAACATCAAAAGTCAAAACTCATAAACATTGACCAAATAAACTTACTGGATATACAAATTAGTTTAACATAATGACTGATCACCCAAATCCTTCACATGTATACATATATCGATACACAAATGTATATGTACAAAACGCATAAAGTAGAGTATAAAATTTTAATTAATAAAATACCTGTTGAGGAGCATTATAACCAGGTGGGACTGCAAAAACATCACTATTTAATGGCATATCAGCACTAATGTCATTTCTTGTAGCAAAGGTACTACTGATTCCATTGCATGATCTTACACATCCTAATATCAAACAACCCAATACTACTACTACATAAACGGATCTTAACCCGACCCGATTCATCACCACCATGGATCTTTTTTACAAACCTGATATCCAAAATACGAGTCTAGGGAGACCCTTTTTGTAGTAGATGTATATGGGTCATGATGAGTGAGATTGGTGGGTGACCTTGATGTGTGTGTTAATTTGGATCAAGTTTTTTGTCCTGTTTTACAAACAAAAGTTTAATAAATAATTGGATCATGAGGTGAAGTGGCGTACACGTGCAGTTCAAAGTCACATAAAAGTCAAAATTAGTAATATTCCCTTGCTAGGAAAAGCATATGCATTTTGATGTCGTGTTACATTGGGATCTCTTTCGAGGGGAAATATAAAAAACAAATATTGAACTTAAGTATACAAATTACTAAAACATCGTGTTATATCTTTTAATGGAAATAGTGGATCTTTTAATGGTAAATGATTAGTGTTATTAACCGTATTGAAATGGTTGGCTTGATGGTTGGTCACGTGGTTAATTATTTACATGTTTTTTCGTTGGTAATTATTATAAAAAAGACTTTGTTATATATTTAACCTCACTAATCAAATTGTTTTTAATTAATCATTTTGTATTGTTATAAATAGAGTATCATGCAAGTTCATTTAACAAATTCAAAAGGAGAAAATTACCCAAATAATCTATTCAAACATCAATTTATCAAATAAACAATGTCAGAGATCTTTTACGAATCTAGACATGAAAATCGCCGAAATACATAAATATATATCAGCGGTCTTGGCGATTAAGGGTGGTCCAATAAGAGTACGCCACGTGACCAAAATTAGTTGCCCGTTTGACCAAGTCTTAAAATACCACGATGACCGACACGTGTACAAACCAAATCGCTGAAATGTATTAAACGACCGGCGATCCCGGCGATCCCGGCGATTCTGTTTTGAATTCTCGAAAAGCGTATAATCGCTTAATTAGGCGATTGGTTGCCATTGTTCACCATTTTCATCTAAAAAAAAGCTTCGAACAATGGATTGTTGCGGTTTGGCCACCATTTTCATTAAAAGAAAAAAAAAACTTAGTCCGTAGGTGGGGTTGGAAGTGGGGTTGCGGTTGCGGTTGGGGGCGATTGGGATGCATTTTGGTTGCGGTGGGAGTAAATTGCTGTTGGGTTCCAGTGGGAGTGGGTGGTGTTGGTTCTCAGTGTTGGTTGGAGTGGTTGTTGGTGGTGGTTGGAGTGGTTCTCAGGTGGTGATTCTCGGTGGTGGTTGTTTGGTGGTGATTGTTGTTGGTGGTTGTGGTGGTTCTCGATGGTGATTGTTGCGATTCTTGGTGGTGGTTGTAGTGGTTCTTGGTGGTGGTTATTGTAGTTTGTGGTGGTGGTGGCAGTTGTTTTCGGTGGAGGTGATTCGTCATCTTTAACGTTTAATTGAACGGTTCAACAATGGGGGCAAATTACAATCGAGACGAGGTATCAAAAAATATTTTGACATACTCGTATTAATTTCAAATTTGTTTTTATGTGTGTTAGGTTGGATAAACGTATTTTATAATTATTGTTGTTTGAATTAGTTATAGATTTTGAATAATTTATATAGATGATTGTTATGTTAGTTTAACTCATTAAGTTAAATTGGACTAGTTGAATAAATGAAGTAGATAATAGATAATTGATTAAAGAATATTGTTGCGGTTTCAGTTAGTTATAGATTGTTGCGATAAAGGGTCATTTTATATTAGATAATTGTTATGTTGTTTATAACCCGTTAAGTTATATTGCATATTCATATAAACTAATTAAATTAGAGAGGATTGTTTAGAGAGGATTGTTGCGTGTTGATGTTAGTTATAGATTGTTGCGGTTTGATTGTTGTAGTTTCAATTAGTTATAGTTTGTTGCAGTTTAAATAATTAATATTAGCTAATTGTTATATTCTTTGTAATGCTTTAACATGAGAAACGTTGTTAGTCTATTCGATTGTGTATTTTATTAGGTAATTGTTATGTTTATATTTGAAAAATATTATGGCAGTGTGTTATAAAACGAAAATGACATTTTGAAACTTTTTATATATATATTTGTTGTTCATATATAAACGATTTGAATTAATATGTTGTTTTTGTTTATTTATTTTAATTATAATTATAATTTATTGACTAATATTTTTTGTTTTTTGTAATTAAGACGTATGCTGCTCTTATTACCATGAGGAGTAAGATGACTTTTCTGTCAGAGATGTAGAAAAAGTTACAAGGTACCCCTAGAAACCCCTAGAAAGGCATTATTTAGGCAAACCTGTTTTGGTAGATGGTTGGATATTCTTCATTGCCGAGTAGAGGGTCATCTTCTACACTTGATTCTATAGATGCAGGTTGAATTACTTCAGCCGCATGATCCGGAGGTTGATCCGTTGGTATATGAGGTCGGGGGTCACCGTTTAAAGTTTGGACCCAGAGAGTTTTGTTTGATTATGGGATTACGTTTTGGACGGATATATTGGGTGAAATACCAAGTGAAGACGATACCTTTTCGCCATCGAGTATTCGGACACCTGACAACAAAGTCAATTCACTTGCAGGACCTTCATAACTTATACTACAGACCTGATTTTGCCACTCTATCTGACTTAGATGCAATTCGTGTATGTCTGTTAGTTGTGTTGGAGTTTGTTTTTGTAGAAACCGGTGGTGACATGCAAAACGTGGCGGATTCGACTTTTTGGAGCTGGTAGAAGATTTGGAAGTGTGGAACCGTTTTTCATAGGATCTCGTGTATGGCTGATTACACACGCACAACTAAAGGATGCGGTACCCATTAGAAGGACGAAGAATTTAAAGATGATGAAGCAAAGTCCTCCGAAAAAGCCGAATTATACACTTATGGGATTTATTTGGGCATTTACGGTGAGCTAATTAAATTTCGCAACTTTTGTTAAATGGGATATTAATATAATTTGTAAATTAAATTTGTTATGTTTTAACGTTTTGTAGATATGGATTTTGGAGATGTTTCCCATATGCCGAGAGTGGTGGATAGTTTATGAACACATGCTTCTGAGGGGAATTCGGTGGGACAAGAATATTTTGTTGAAAATGGAGCATCAATGTCTCTTGACAGGCCCATTTGATCTTGTAATTTCTTTTAGTTTAATTTTTTTTAATATGTTAATTATAATTGACTAACCAAAATGGTCTTTGTAGCCAAACATTCCTCGACATACGCTTCAGTTGCTTCCTGCAGAGGGTCGGACGGATTGATGGATAGCGAGCAGGGATTGGTTTGACGATCAAGTAAGAGATATCGTTCCTCGTCAACCTCCGGGTCCTCGTCGCAGGCCTCAGGCAGACGCACATTTTGTTCATGCGGCCGATGATGCTGCTTGTGCTATGATGCCTCCTCCACCGCCTCCTCCTCGTCAGCCTCCTCCTCCACCGCATATACATGTTTCTTCATTAGAAGAACGTTTTGTTGATTTACAGCGAGATCATTTAGTACTACAGAATGATCATTCATTACTAAAAAATGATCATTCATTACTACTAAATGATCATCGAGAACTAAAAGAATTGGTTCTGTAGTTGCATCATCGTTGTATTGCGTTAGAGCAGCGGTTCGTTAACTTGCATTTTAAAATGTTGTTAGTAGTTCAAACTTAAAATTTAAATATAAGTTACTCATTATTTAATATTGAAATGCAGGTTTTCAAGACTCAAGAAAAACAAGATGATGTACCCGATGTTGCACCCGGTCGACCTGATGATCATTTGAGCCAAGAAAATGAAGCTGTTGATAACTCATTTGTAGATTTGAATTTAGATGTGAACTTTTTATATTCTCCCGAGAAGGTGCGTATAAATTAACATTGTCTAAATTTTTATAATACCTTAATATTGCTTTTAATAGCTACTTTTTGTATTAGACGGACGCTCAGACGATGTCCGAGATAGTTACGCCACATGCGGATCAAATATCAAAAGAAAAAATTGATAGCATGATGGCCTCACTTCACAATACAATGGTAATTGAAAAAAAATCACAATCGCCATTAAACAAGTGTTTGTAGCTCTGTTTACACCATCACATTTAATGAATATATATTTTGTTTTACCAATCGTCACATATGCAGGAGGGCACGACGATTCATATGGCAGACCCGACCACTATGGTCGAGCAGACACGAGTGACAATTCCTGCTAGTCGATATGATATGGTAAGTACATGTACTTTAACACTGCTAAAATAGTTGTTATTATGATTTTCAAGTTTACATAAAAATTATATATATAATATTACTCATTGATAGATGTAATTGTAACATGTTTAGCTAAATAGGTGAATTACGAGCAACTACCACACAAAAATAAAAGGATCAAGAAGATCGGGAAATACGAAAAATCACCTATTTGTCCGTTACCGGACACGACTCGAGTTGAGAAACCTGCTAAGAAGAAGAAACGCGGTCTTTTGCCTATTTATAAGTTGTCACTTGAAAATTATTTGGAGGTATTACTTTTATTGAACTCAAGTAAAACTATTTACCATCTAAAGCTTCATTGATTTAATTATTTTGTGGTTGCGCTAGGATTTTGAAGCCGAGAAGAATACGAAGATAGATGATCCTGCTGAGAGGGTCGAGAAAAAGAACACAAAGCAAGTGGAGTTAAGAGCGTTAAGGGAAGTTACAATGTGGAACGAAGTACAAGTTAGTGTATTTGGTTTATATGGTTGACTATTACTACTATAATAAATAGTTTTACTAACATTTGGTGTTATAGGATTTTGAATGAATATAGGGAGATCTTCCCGTCCCTATTATGGATCATGATTTTGATGAATGGCTAAAGTTCGAAAGATCAATAAAAGTTCACGTGTCATTTAGAGAAAAGTTGGCGTTTTATAGAAAATTGTTGGCACATTCTACTTTCTCGAGAATGCCCCCCCCCCCCCCCCCCCCACAAGGATAAATTACCGGGTGAAAGGAAAGAAGATTGATGACTTTACAATACTGTAAGTACATTTGTATGTTTTGGTTGTGTTATTTTTGTATATCAAATAAAATTTTGGCTATTAACAAACGTTATAAATATACAGGATATTAGGGTGTGGATAGACTACCTGAACGAGCTTTAGATGCTGACTGGTGTGCAGTTGACCCTTTTTTCTTGTCCACTCTCCATTCGGTTCACCATACAGTGTCGACGCATTATTCTGATGGTGTAATGTTCCCTGGGAACTGGAAAGACATCCAGCTTGTAAGTGTATTTTTACATAGAAAATGCAAATTAACTATACTTTTCTAAAATTGTAGATATTAGATGCAAGATACGTCTATAACTAATCGTTTGGCGAATTTTATGCAGGTATTTTTGCCGGCAAATGAGCTAGAAAAACTTTTTATCCTTTTGGTGTTTGAGATTGCAAGTGGTATTTTTACGTACTACGATAGCATGATGACGTTCGATTGACAGGGAATAGTAACAAGAGATGAGTATTGGACAAAATTGGAGGATAGCATAAAGACAAAAATGCTAGACTTTTTAGATAATAGTGGTGTATTTGAGAGTAAAGGTATCAACAAAGAGACATACACCATCACATTTAGGACTTATCCGAAAGAGCTCACTCCCCAACAGGTTGGTAGTTTTGGTGATTGTGGGGTTTTTGTATGTATGTTTATGTATCGTTTGGCGTTTGACAGGCGGCTTCTACTAGATGTACATCGTCGACATGCCGGTTTGTGGTATCGCAAAACTATGGCTAGAATTTTTTTATCAGTTTATGGATGAATAGATGTATATATGTTGGTCTACATGCAATTTTTAAACATGGTCATCATCATTACGATCTTGTTTTAAAATTAAAAAGCCTTACATTAACCCACTGTAAACAACGTTAGTAAAAAGGTCTACATTTCATTCAAATCGACAATAAAATAT
Organism: Logfia minima; assembly: GCA_963921325.1. Taxonomy (NCBI): domain Eukaryota; kingdom Viridiplantae; phylum Streptophyta; class Magnoliopsida; order Asterales; family Asteraceae; genus Logfia; species Logfia minima. The sequence continues at coordinate 6,915,573 of OY992767.1, forward strand.
CCAAATGATTGTGTAGATGTCATTAAGACACGACATGGACTATTCCTATGGTCATCAGCACCACATCGTGTACAAACATTAATTTTCACCATTTCATCCCTTGATGGAATACGTCAACTGTTTTTGGGTCTACCTGCATTGCATTTAATGATATTTGGTGGTAAAACCCTTTGAAAATTTTCAAGAATTATCCAACCAGATACGTCTACTACAAAGTTAGTTCTCTGCATATGTTGCCTTATAAGTTGGAATGGTGAACCAGTGTTTTGCTAACTGAGCACAATCAGTTATTGCGATTTCCTTTAAGACCGCTATAACGTGACCACAGGGTAACCCAGAATGTTGCCATTTGAGACAAGAACACTCTTTTGTCTCCAAATCCACATGACAATCTTTGTTTTCTATCGTTAACTTGGTAATGATAGCAACTAATGTTGTATACTCTCCATTTACCGGATTTCAAAATTCTACGACACACTTTTTTCTCCGCATAAGGGTAAGTGATTGACGTGCTCGTTCGTAGTTATATGTTTGATACAAACAAAAACGTTTATATAATTAATGGTTTAGCCGAGGAAGTTAAATTAGAAGAAATAAAGTTCACGTACCTGCATCTTCACGTCTTTCGAAGTACCACATTTGAACCAGCCCTCTGAAAAACTCCATTAACATGGTAATTGGCATTTTCCGTGCTTCCCTACTTAATGCATTGACCGACTCTGCATAGTTTGACGTTATGTAATTGTATCGATTCACAGGGCTATGAGCCCTAGCCCACTAGCTTCGCCAACATCGATAAGCTTACCATGTGTGTCTGCATCGATACGAAGAAGTTGACTCATATAATAATCATACTCGAAAACTCTATGAGCTTTGCATATCTTCCAAAATAACCAATCGTATTTTTTAAGTAGGTTCACGTTCATCAATAAGTGACGACAACATAACCCATGAAACGCACATGGGAAGATTTCTCTTATACCTTGCGCAATGCCTAAATGTCTATCAGAAATGAAAACCAAATATGAAATATCTCCTATGCATTGCTTCAACTTCAACATAAACCAAGTCCAGGTTGCACCAGACTCACCTCCACACACCCCAACAGCAAGAGGCACAATTTGGCTATTTCATCCATTCTTACAGCAAGCAAATTAGAACCCGGATACTTCCCCTTTAAGTGTGCGCCATCTACTATTATTAAAGGTCTTAAATGATTGAGAAAAGTTCATATCTGTAATTATAACATACAACATTATATAGCTACCATAATTAAGCCAGTAACAATTTTTAATCAATTCAAAGTTTATTACAAGTCATAGAATTGAAAACTTACTGAAACACCCATGGCGAGAATACACATCTCGAACCGGCCATACTGATCCGTCTTAATGTCGGCATGCGTTCCGAGATTTTTAAGCTTCAAGTTTAGTAAATAATACGGCAACTTGCTAAACGACTTCGCATGACCACCTCTCAACTTCTCCAAAGCAGCTTCCCTACCACGCCAAGCTTGCTGATAAGAAATCTTAATGTGATATGTATTGTCGATATCTTTAGTGATATCTTTTGGCCTTAAAGCTCTGTTGGGATCTTTCAACTTATCCATTATAATATCACCGAGTACCTCTTTGTACGCGTTCCGATGCTTGGTCTTTAGTTGTGTCTTTGAACAACTATGGATGTCATACAAGTTGGTAACGTAGAAAGGTTCGCCATGTTTTGCACGATTAGTTACTATCTTCCAGTCACATCCTGTATTATAACATACAACATCATACCTCATTTTTGATGAATTTCTGACTTTGTACTAATATCCATCTTCAATCGATTTTTGGGCAATAACGTTTTTACAATGTTGTTTGTTGGAAAACCACATACCTTTGGCCAACTTAACTAGAGGAAAGAATCTTAGCCATCCATTTGGCAAAACCCAATTTTTCTCGTAAGTTAAATATCTCAAAAATAGCTAGTCAAAAAATAATAGAAATTGCATTACAAAAATCAACGTTTTTTTTTCTACGATTAGACATTTCTCATAATATACTTTCGACGAATTTTTTTTTTTTTGTGGGGTTGAAAAGCGGTAAGACATGTGTTAGTTGTTGGTTAGACATGTGTTACAATCGACTAACACATGTGTTATGTATTAGCAACAACTAACACATGTGTTACCAGTTTTCAAAATCCACCAAAAAATGAAAAAAAAAAAGGTCCAAAGTATAACTTGTGAGATATCTAATCAAAGAGAAAAAAATGTTGATTTTTATGGTGCAATTTTTATAATTTTTTGACTAGCTATTTGTGAGATATTTAATTTTTAAAAATATAGAAGTATTATTATGTTGATAAAATAAATAGTTAACATTAATTTTTTCATCCTTATAAAAATTTTTACTCTCATTTGAACTTAATTAAGAAGATATTGCATAGTGGAGCAAGATTCATACACCCTCCATTAATAGGGGTGTATGAATCTCAATTTAAGGTATGACACCCTTGTCACATCAACACTAGTTTATTATTAGGGTTAATTTTGAACATATTTGATTTTTCTCTTATATCTTTTAAAATATAATGTTTTATAAAATTTCAAATATACAGTTGTGACGTGCTTATTTTTATTTACGTTTCGATGTAAATTTTATTCAAAACTGAGTCAGATAAAAAATAATGTATTTTAAAAAAAAAAATTAGTATAATTTTTTTAAACATATTTTATTTTTATCTTATAACTTTTAAAATATTTTGTCTTGCAAACTATTTTGCGAAAAGTCTCGTGAAAAGTCCTTTCGCATTCTTTAACTCATTCGAAAAGTCTCATGTGAACATTCATTAAATATATAAAAAAAATACATTATTTTTTACCCAACTTAGTTTTCAATAAAATTTATATCGAAACGTAGATAAAAATAAGCACGTCACAACGCTATATTCAAAATTTTATAAATCTTTAAATTATAAAAGATATAAGAGAAAAACGAATTATATCCAAAATTAATTAAAATATTTTGACCCAACTCAGTTTTTAATAAAATTACATCGAAATATAGATAAAAATAAGCACGTCACAATGTTATATTTGAAATTTTATAAACATTATATTTTAAAAGATATAAGAGAAAAATCAAATATGTTTAAAATTAATCTTGTTTATAAAAATTCCAATGTGGTATAATAATAGACATGGGATATTTTGCTGACAATGTTACTTTTATGAAATGGTCATTATTTACATGTCTAATTGCGATAACTTTCGTCAAAAAGGAAAGAAGCAAATCTGTAAATAAAATGCCGAAAGTTTTTGTAAGTTATTGCTAAATTATTAACACATCTTAACGCATCTGATATACACTCCAAACTACATAGTAATATTGAAAAATAAAATGATTACCCATTTGACGAAATCTTTAAATATCTTCAAGAATGCACCAAAAAATATAATTATTACGGGCGTGCATGGCAGCAAATTTCTTTCATTTTCATACAACAATTCTTTCATTTAGCACTAATAATTTGTGTTCATGGAAACCTTCATTCTCTATTTTACACAAATATAACATTTTACAATGTCACTATTGCATAAAGATATATTTTACTCTTACCCAGCTGTCAACTCTTTGATATACGTTCTTTTTCTAGTCCTTGACGTAAGATATCGAAAATATTTAGGATATAGGACTTCAGAAGAACAGAGTAGGTAAGCATTTGGTTAGGGTATTCATACATTAAATTTTCACATTGGTAATGAAACACTAGAACTTATTAATGCATATATCTATCTATTATATAAATAAAATACATGGTGTATTTATCATCTGTTTACCTCGACGTACTACGAAAAGTCCACAAGTTGATTTTCTATAATAATATTTACTATTATTATATTACTATTATTCACACAATTTAACTTTAAATAATAATATATTAAAATGGCGATGACAAGTGTCAGTTCGGGTATTATATAAACCAATAATCAAGCTCTTATAAATTTAGTTTCGTTTTCAATATTATTATCAAAAGATGAAAATCAGAAACAATAAAATGTCAATTTTTGGGTTGACTTGTCGAACATTCTTTAATAATCTAATAAAACGTTAAAATAATCTTTTAAGGTGCAAAAAAAGGACAATAAAAAGAAAACATCCATTCTATTAAATTATGTCCCACATTAGTGTATCCATCAAATATTGCCAAGGTAATAGGTGCATTAAAAGAAGTTTAACATTGGATTTTGACTTGAGAGAGAGCAATCTGCTGTCTTATGAGTTATGATCGGTTTGTTAATTGGCTGAGTGCCTGAACGAATTTGGTGTGAAGGCCTAGCAAATATGGGCTAAAATAAGTTTAAAAATGGAAGGTTATACTGTAAATGGGCCAGACTCATAGATGGACTTTCCCCTCTTTCTCCTGCATAGTCATATATCCGCTCCTGCATTTAATATTTGATAACTTTTTTTAATTGAGTCAAACATTTTATAATACTAGTCGGGAAAGTCCGTGTAATATATGAGTTTGTTTAATTTAATCTTTGAATAATTTATGTTTTGATAATTGTTCGTACTATTAACTCTTATATTATACATTGAGGAATAGAAAGTAGTTAATTAATTTCAGGTCTTTATATTAATATCATTGTTAAGATAAGATATTAAATACTTAAGAGAGACAACAATATTATTGTTTATAGGAACAAACCCCATAATATACCAAAGATCATAAATTGTGTTCTCGTACACTCAAGAAGCGAAGTACATATTTTTGTTGTTATCATCACCCCGATATGACATCAATGACGACCTATCTTCAAATATCTATGTATGTCTAAGTGAAAACTCATTAGTTGTCCTATATAAAATAATACAAAAAATATATATTTCAATAGGTGAATGTCATGGTAGGCAGTGTCTATTTATCAATGATTAATAATTTTATCCCCTTTTTAACACATGAAGAATTTTATTATCACTGTAGTAAATGTTGAATTTGAGTTTAAACCCATGAGATCTCTCCCATATCAAAATAAAACTATCACTTTATATGGATGTTTATGTAAATGACTCATCAGTTCATCACATACATAAAAGTTATTTAATATGAGTGTACGAAAGTTATTTGATCCCAATTTAATTTAAAGACATGTATGTGAAAAATCATTACCATGATAGAGTATCAAAATTCGTAAAAAAAAATAAAAAAATAAAACAATAATTACAATAAAAAATATCATGTATGATAAATGAGTTCTCATGAAATAATTAAGTTAATAATAAACTCTATAACCAAAAAAGAAATGGACATATATTTAATAAATACAAATAGTTCTCCTATGTATTGTGCACACTTTATATAAAATCATAAAAAATGGACACGAACAACCTACATAGACACATTGAATACATATATTTGTAGAATTTATTTATCATTATCATTGTTAAATAAATTTGTTTAATTGAATTTTTTTTTAATATTTTTCCAAGAACTCAATATTTGTCTAATTCATTCATTCATTCATTTATGATTTTCATTATTAAAGATCATAGTTATAATGACATATCTATATCTATGATAGTATATAATTATAATAATTATTTAAAAGAGTATTTATTACCAATATTTATTGTTTAAGAACTCAAAAATTATAGAATAGGTGATGAATATTATATAAGTTAACACACAAAATAATCAAATAATAAAAAAAATATATTATTATCATAATATTAATTTATAACTATACATTTTTAATTTTTATATAAATTTTGAGTTAACTAAATTTCAAATTTACAACTTAATAACGTGTAAAAAGTTATGTTTTTACATATGTTATTTAATTCACATTAATGGGCAAATACGACGTTTATCTATCATATTTTGTCAACACGGTTAAAATATATACAAGGCTTCAAGAATCACTAAAAATGGGTGAAAAACGAGTAAAATAGAGTAAAATAATAAAAGAAGATTCACTCACATCTCAATTACCTATCTAATAAATTTTGAGAAATTATTCTTAATCAAGATTGACTTTTCAATTAGGAGATTATGATCATGTGTGTTTGAGAATCGCTAAAAACGGATAAGGAACGAAGAAATTATGACCAAAACAAGATCTAAGTAGTTACGATCCCACATAAGAAACAAGACGACCCGCACACAAGATTTCTTTCAGCCAAAGATGGCCATGACATGCTCAAGTCCGGTCATAACCAACTAATCATATGTAACATCCTCTCCCGTGGTCTGGTAATTTCTATTATTTTAATTGATTATCTAATTGCTTTAGAAATTATTTAATATTATGTGTTTCATTGTGAAATGTAGATAAACAATCCTTTTGACTTATTGTGACTAGTGAAATATTAGTAGATTCAAAATTTGTAAGTTTTTGATTTTCTGCGACACAAGGATAGTGTCGCAGGTTGTCTGTGCGACACAATGGTTGTGTCGCAGGACTGTGTCGCAAAACGGGTTGAACTGAAATTAACTAAGGAGCTTAAGTGTAATTGCGAGATTAAATATATATACACACCGTCTAAGTCTTCTAGATCATTTCCAAAACATTTCCAAACCCTTAAAATCGTTGTTAGAGAGAGAATTAGAGAGAATTGAGAGAGAAAGTGAAAAGTAACTTTAATCTCATAATTGAAGCTTTTGATCCGTGAATTCAAGGTAAGAATTTGATTGTTATGTGTTGTTGTTGTTGTTTATAAGTGAATTACACCGATTGTAATAAGTTAATTTGAGTATTGCATGTTTGAATTCGTGAATTTCGAATCTGGGAACTGGTCTGTTCTTCATTGCGACACAAGGGTTGTGTCGCATGTTGTGTCGCATGAATGTTCTGCGACACAGTTGGTTATGTCGCTTAAGGCGGCCATATTGGGTATTGCGACACAATGTTTGTGTCGCAAGATGTTGTTATGCGACACAGTGATAGTGTCGCAGGATTTTGTGGTGCGACACAATAGATGTGTCGCTAAGTTTATAAAAGAGATTTTGTTTTGCAAATTTTGAAAATGCGTAAGTGATTTTGAGACGCGGTTTTATGAAAATCTCACTAACTCGGATTTAGTTGAAAATTGCATGGTCACTTGGAAACGACCTAGTAATCAAGACTATATATTACTATATCCTAGGCAGTTTTTGGCCATTCGGGGTCATTTAGGGCCCGAAAATGACATTTTTCAGTTTTAAACGTCATTGCAAGATTTTCCAAGTTCATTTCTGATTGAACTTTTGTTTGCCTAGACTTCAGGGATTACCTGATTGGATAATTAGACTATAATGATATTTATGGAACGAACTTCTGACTTGTATTTGATTTTCTGTTTCAGATCAACGTAAGACTCAGTGATATAAGAATCCTGAGTGTGGAGACGTCAGAGGTATCGGTGAGTGGATTCAGAACTCATCATTTGATTTAGTTGTAACTATTTGGTTACAACAAGTAAACGTAGATGTGTATTAGACTGTTTAGTCTTGATTATTGATTATTGATCTACGTGATATGTGAACTATGTGTATTATGTTATTGAGGTCAACGTGTAGTTGGACTTCTGGTTATTATGTGTTTTACACAGGTTTTGATTCATTTGTTGTGTTTGAAACCTGTGTATGAGTTTAATAACCCGTAGTTATCGGTCTATTCTGTATTGGCCATACGGATTGACGGTAAGTGTTCTTGGGGGAATCCCCGGGTATTATGATATCCCCAGAGCCACCGATCCTCATTGAAATATGTGTGTTTACGATTATTTGGTGCGAACATCTAGTTATGCTAAGTTGAATGGAGTGTGACGAATCTATTCACTTAGCTTCGTGCTAACCCTCATTTTACTTCCTGCAGGATATGTTATGATTATTGTGGGTGCAGGAGGTGATTGGTTGATCAGGGAATGTTTGACTGCGCTCTTGGTCTCTGATATGGTTTTTGTAATAAACCGTGTTTTGTAAATTTTATAATACCCCGTCTTTTGTAGTTTTAAACAGTTTAAATATTGTGTAAATATTGAAAAATGTAAACTGTTTATGTATAATGTTTAGTATATACTAAGGTAATGTATTTTAAATTTATGCTTCCGAGTTTATTAATATAATATTCTTATTTGAAATGAGGGGTGTTATATCATACATACCCAAGAATGGCCTAAAACATTGAACGACCATTCTGACACGCCCGTACACGGCCACACAAGCAAAAACAACCATGTACTAGCTGTTCACGGCCATGTAATGCTCGTGTATGGCCATGCGACGCCCAAGTTACTATAAATGTGTCGCTTTTTCACGGGCATGCCTAAACGGTGGTTTTTGTGCACTTCTTGAACGACCAAAACATGAAGAATGGGCGTGCTAGCTTCCCTATAAATATTAATCTTCATCAAACTTTCAAATCATCCCTCTAACATCAAAAAATATATACACTTAACTTTCTTTCTTTATTTTCTCTCTAGTTAGTCTCTCTCTCTGCTTTCTTTCTTAATTAATTTAATTAGTTAATCTAGGGAGAGGTAAGTAAGGGAATATATTAGTGAGTAGTAGTAGCTAGCTTAGAAATATAATGCTTTGGATATTCATAAGAAATACAAGTGTTATTCTTCTTGCAATAAATACGGGTAATATCTATCCTTTTCTTTAATTAATTCGTCATAATGTTCATGTTTGATGTTTGTAATTTATTAATATTAGAAATGTTTATTGTCATGCTTTATAAGTAGTTGCTTGCATGTTTGCCATGATTTAGATAATTATAGCTAGGGATGATGTTGAAATTATCTTTAATTATATATTCGTTGTTTTGAACTCGTAAATGGATAATCTTTGATATTAAACTTAGTTCATGAATTCGTAAGGGAAATAAAGAACCATTGCGAAGCAACGGAAATTCCATCAAAACGCCTAAGTTTGTGGTATAGCAATGAAAACACCACTGAGTGTAGTACAATTGTGGAAGCTACGAAAAAGTCGTTGGTGTAGTACCTTGTGAAATATTGTTTCAATGTTCCGAATTTGTCTATCATCCTTGGATTCTGAAAGCCATTTATATAAAGCAATTCAAGACACTATTATAAATGAAGCTTATTATGAACTTTGTTATCGTTTAAATTTATATGACGTTAGATTTAGTTTACAGATTACCCTTTCCAGTTATTCACGTGGCTATAACCTAGATAAGGTCATGAATCTTGATTATGGTAAGTAGTTATCTATGTTAAAACCATGATAGCAAGTAGGAAGCTACAAGAACACCGTGTAATACATAGTAAGTAACTATGGGATCATTGTACATCACCTAGTGAATTACTTAATTTAGGAATGGTCGATGTACGAAACAATGGGAACACTGCTATGCAGTAAAGTACATTGCGACTTACTGAAAGACATGGTCTGCATTTGAAACAATGTTGAACATCGTGAATAATTCAGGGATGTATAGGCTTGAAAAAGAGAAGTCTAGGTCATAACAAAAGTAATATGAGCTATCTAAATATATATGATGAGTCTAGAAAAGAAAGCAATTGTTCAAGTAACCCAAGATGCTTAAACTCTTAGACTCTACATAATTAATAGTTTAAACATACAAAGTTAATAATTAGTTACACACTTAGAAGAATATAAGATAAACTTAGGTGTTAAGAACGGCCAGACTTTTAGTTGGGTTGCTACTCTATCCATGTACCCACGAACTACAACATTCCAAGAAGGGTCACTTGTTCCACAACAGGGCAGTTTTAGGAGTTGAGCAGAACCATTCTGATAAGAATCACGATAACCTAGTTCCCAGTGACATATCAATTTAGAAAGTATACTCAACTGGTAGGGTTCTAGTGTTTACGCTAAGCTCTATCTGTCTATTAGTCTAAGAGTACCCTCATAATAAACATCATCTCAACACTATACTAAATCATGACAAACCACATTTGCCTTATCCCTAGTTGTTCCTTATATGCTATCTAGCTTATTTTAATTTTATTACTTTAGTAGTTTAGATAAAAACCAAACAAACATCTATCTTTAACTATCCAAACCCTAGCTTGAATACTAAATTATCCAAACGAGCTCCGCTTCAAATTCGACTGTCTGGAGACGACCCTGGATCATCCTTACCACATACTAGTATGTAGCAGGTAGTTCGGAGATTTAGACCCCGAGCAAAATATAAATCTTTTAAATTTTTTTACAGAATGATGAGCGCCTGGTGCTGACGTCGCGGTATCACCCGATAACGTTACTATTCTGCGACTGTCATGTCGGGCGCACATGACCACTTATCTATCTATATGATAAACTTGGGTTGAGTCGTATGACATACTAGAATGATATCAGTATTAAGAACTTAAATAAAACTAAGTATTTATAATCTATATATATAATTTATTTATTTGGAATTTTACATAGACGGAGGGTAGATGGTAGATTGTAAAAGAAAAATAAAAAAAAACTAAAAAAGAAGTTACAAAGCGACAAAAAAGTCACTCTTCGTCAAGTTCACAAATGCATAACTAAATTTTACTTAGTTAAAAAGAGATAATTTTGATCATTTTATTAACTAAATCTTAAATTTACCACTTATTTATTTATATAATAATGTGAGTTAAGTTGTAGGACAAATTACAATAATAACAATAGTAAAAAATTTAAATAAAACTAATCATTTATAAATTAATTTTGATTATTCTTGTATGCGGGAAAGATTGAAAAAAGTGCAAAAAAAAAATGTTAAACAAACTAGTCGCCTATAGTTTATGTATATATATATATTTTTATTTTAAATCGTAAATGTATACGGGATAGGGATATGACAAAATAGTCACTGCTCGTTAAGTTCACAAATATATAGTCACTGTTCATGAATTGACAAATGTATATATTATATAATATAATTCACTTTTAAAAATCAGTAATTTATTACCTAACCTCACCAAAATCCACATATGCTCACAGCAACATATGTAAATAAGTTTTGGTGTTATAACATGGTTTTATAACACACACCAACCTAGTGTCATAATATTTCGTTTTATTATCCATCAATCTAGATACTTTAACAGACAAACTAATGTGGTGCCAAGAACTAATGTGGTGCAAATCCTTGGCAAATAAATTCTCCCATAGCCAAAGTCATAGGCTAGAGTGTTAGACTATTGTAACATAAATGCACCTACCAATAAGTATCGTTGTAATGCAGTTAAAGCATGTGATTTCAAATAATTTAGTAAACGTTGTATTAATATCTCCCAACAAACTTCATTCAATTACACCCCCATCATTTAAATGCATATGCATATTATATATATCAACCAACTCTCATGTATGTATACATTTACACTACACAAACATCATGAAACTTACCAACGCATGAAGAGTTAAGATTCTGCTTGATTAACTTCACTTTCTTTTGAGGTTGGTGTTTCATTATCCTTGTCTAGTTCTTGCTTTTAATATAAATATGCATATATGGTTTTATAATCTTGTATTTTTAGAGGCTTAAGAACAACATTCAACAGATGAAACTTTTACTCACTAATTTCTAGTCATTTCATTCCTAGCTGTTGTAGATCTTACATAATTAGTACGTATTTCGACTAGTACGTATATTGTGTTTAAGATACTACACAAGAGTTTAATTTCGTGTAGTAACTTTAGAAGGTTTGTGTTTCATTTGAACGGACAAAGTTATATTATGAACCAACAAGGTATACTTAGATGATGGCTATTAATAACCTTTTTCTTAGAGTTGATGTATAGTAAAATTGTTAAGAATAGAGTTAAAATCCATATATAGAGAAATAATTGAATAACTTATCTTTTGTTTTAAGTAATTTAACAATAAATAACAACAGATTTGGACGAGAAACGTACTTCATATTGATGTAAACAAATTACAGTATATCTGATTCGTACATATACATACAAATTACACACGCATATACATCCTTGTATACATACACAGTAAAAACTGATAGAAAGGTGTATTTGATTCGTATAATATTTATGAAATTATTAGAATTCTTCAACATTGTAATTGGATTTGTAGAAATTTAATTGGTAGGAATTGAAATATGACACCAACTTTTTTAGAGAGTGACTTAATATATACTTAAATTTCATATTTAGTTATGTCATGTTCATGGTGCTAAATCAGTGTCTAGTTTCTTGTTAAGAGAGGGAAAGAGTGCAATGTTGTCGTAAGAAAAGAAATAAAAAAGTGAAATTCTAATTGAACACCTTTAAATTTTTAGGTGTATATTCTCAATCTATGTATGTACATGTGTGAGTCCTCTTGTATATCTATGTGTGTTTATAGAGGTGTTCAAATAATAGCCTTCAATAAAAATAAGTAGATTTTTTACCTTTCCATACGAATTTGATAATTTATTGTAAAGAACAATGAGCACTATTTATTGTTTGCAAGTTGTGATTTATTTTATGAGAAATGTTATAGTTTAAAAAATTATATAAAAAAAAAGATTTATAAATTAAGTTGTCATCACACTCAGTTATTTTGTATCACTATTCTTTTTTTTTTCTTTTTTCTTTTCTCATTTGTATCGCATTAATTTGTATGAAAAAATTTGTAGTCACTTCATCTTTCTTATTTTATCGACTTTAGCCTTCAACTTTTGTTGACATAATTTCATATTTTAGTGCAAACAATCGCTATCAAAGTCCATGTATGTTCTAAATATTTAATATTTTGTTCATAATATATAACTCGTATATTTAATTAAATTTACATAAATATTACTATGAGACCCTATTATTATGAAAATATTGTTGTTAAGATTTAAAGTAGATAATAATGATAACAATAGTTGGTAGTGACGAATTAATGTTGATAATATATAGAAAGAAATTGTAAGGGTTCCATATGCCAAAGTCTCAAAAATGGAAAATCTATAAGTAGATTCTTTTGCGTATTTTGTGTCGTTTAGCAAGTTTGACTTGGTTTTTGACATTTGGAGCGGCCGTTTTGACCACTTCTCACTTGACAAATCTGAAACAACGATTCCAACATAGGGTGCATCACCAGTTTTTATGTTAAATGTTAGTAGCTTAAATTAGAGAGCTTAATTACTAGATTTTGGTTTGCTTACTTGCTAAAAAACACAAATATTTACGCACAGAATACTACGAATATATACATTTATCCTAACCTAGACTTGAACACTTAATCTTATGGCTCAAATATCAACATTCGACACAATACGCTTGACCAATAGCCATGGTGGTTTTCTTTACTTAAAATGTTCATGCAACAATCCGTAAACTCATAATATACATATATCTTCATCTTTTCAATAAAATTTAACATCAATATGCTTTAATATATTATCAATCACTTAAAAGTAACCTAATTACTTCTAGAATTGAAGTATATAAAAATAACAACTAGGCACAGCTTTATTTCATTAACCGACTAAGAATCACTTTATTTCATTAGCTTTTGGATTCTAGTGCATATCAATAGTTGATATTGACAAAAGAATCTGACAATAAAAGATCCTAAACGAATCGGGTCATGGAATTCAATAAGTTAATTGGCCGTCCAAACACCCCAACACCCCTACAAATATAAATCATACCTATGTAACAAAGCTAATGAACTCATATGAGACATATTAATAAACAGAATACGATATTCACTATCAAAATCAAAAGATTCAAACCAACAGAGTTACCATGGATACTATTAGTGAGAGATCCGAGAAATCTTCATATATAGAACCGTCGGTCGTTATGGATCCTATCCGAAAACAAGGATCTTATAAGGTAATAGAGTGTGAGAAATCACGTACATTTCTTTTTATGATCGTTGTAACACGTATAATATTGGCATTTGCAGAAATTAGAGGGGTTAGACATGTCAACGATGACGTTGGTGAGCAATGGTTGCGTTGATTATAGAGGAAATGTTGCCGATAAGAGAAAAACAGGAGGATGGAAAGCTTCTCCTTTCATCATCGGTAAAGATATAATTTATGATCATTTACGGGTTTTAGTTCAAGAAAAATGTATTAAATATACTTAAAATTGTTTGAAGGTTCTTCAATTTCTTTTCATGACATACAAAATCATAAACCGTTTTAGTAAAATAGCTAAGGTACAATTGTAATGATATTGGCGTTGTTCTACAAATTAGTTTATTATTTATTTATATTTTCACAAAATGGATAAATTGGTGTTTCCCGGTTCAAACCCTGACTAAAACTGACCTATTTTTAATATTCCATAGCTAGGTTTTATTGTTTGATTCTTGAGTTAACTTATGGTGTTTCCTTTTCTTAGTGAACGAGGTGGCGGAGAGGCTAGCTTTTTTCGCTGTAGCCGTGAGCATGGTGTTATATTTAGTGAAGGAAATGCACGAATCACTACCAGATGCCGCCACACATGTCACTGATTGGATAGGAGCTGCGTACGTACTTACACTTTTAGGAGCATTCATAGCAGACGCTTACTTGGGCCGATTCAAAACCATCATTGTCTTCTCATTCATCTACTTTTGTGGAATGGTGATGCTCACAATTTCAGCAAAACTGGATAGTTTACGCCCACCACTTTGCTTAAAAAGACCATGTCCTGAAGCATCACACGGTCAAACAACGTTTCTTTACGGTGCACTTGGCCTTATTGCTCTTGGTACCGGTGGAATCAAGCCTTGTGTTTCTTCGTTTGGGGCTGACCAATTTGATGAAGGAGATGAACACGAAGTTGTGAAGAAATACGCGTTTTTTAACTGGTTTTTCTTTGGAATAAACATGGGTGCACTTATTGGAATCACACTTATGGTTTATGTTCAACAAGAAAAAGGGTTTGGTTGGGGTTTTGGAATTCCTACCATAACCATGTTCACTTCGATCATTATTTTACTAGCTGGATTTTCGAGTTACCGGTACAAGAAACCAATGGGGAGTGCTTTCACGAGATTTACTCAGGTAATTTGTTGATGAAATACATACTAATACATTATACTTTAAATATATAGGTCTAAAGACATGCTTATGACTGGTGAAATAATATAGGGATATATTTCATAACGCTTGGTCAAAAGTTATTTGTATTTATTTATAGTGTATTTTAACTCTTTTTCCTTGGATCCACCGTTCCAGGTGATGGTGGTTGCCGTTAAGAACCATTTTCATGGAGTTCGTGTTGTATCCGACGACAAACTTTATGAGGTAAGCACTCAAGAGTCAGACATCTTCGGTGCACGAAAACTCACTCACACACCACAATACCGATTCTTAGACAAAGCAGCCGTGATCAAAGATCAAGATCAAGAATCGCCCATCGCACGAAACCGATGGAACTTATGTACAGTGACACAAGTCGAAGAATTCAAATGCTTCATTAGGGTTTTACCAATATGGGCTTCCACCATTGCTTTATCGATCTCCTTTGCACAACTCTCCACTTTCTTCGTAAGTCAAGCTGCAATCATGGATCGAAAAATTGGGTCAAACTTTGTCATCCCTTCCGGATCTATCCCTGTCTTTGCCGCAATAAACGCCCTAATCCTTGTCCCCATTTATGAAAAAATCATTGTCCCGTTCCTCCGAAGAAAAACGGGCCACCAACGAGGTTTAACTTCGTTACAACGAATGGGAGTCGGGTTATTCATTTCTATTTTCGCTATGGCGTCTGCGGCCGTGGTCGAACACCGACGTCGGACCCACTCAGACCCGAAAACCCTAAGTGTTTTTTGGTTATTTCCTCAGTTTTTTCTTATCGGTAGCGCTGAGGTGTTTACATATGTTGGCCAACTAGAGTTTTTTTATGATGAAGCTACGGATGGAACAAGGAGTATAAGTAGTGCAATGTTTTTGAGTGAAATCGGAATTGGAAGTTGGTTAAGTACTGCAATAGTCAAGATTATTCAAAAGTCAACAGGGAAGGAGGAAGAAGGGTGGTTAAGAGATGATTTGAATGCAAGTAAGTTGGATTATTTTTATTGGATTTTGATGGGAATTAGTGGGGTTAATTTGTTGGTTTATTTGTGGGTTGCTAGAAGATACAAGGGTAGAGATGGTGCAAGTGCTATTGGAAGTGTTAGAGATGAATCAAGTGTTAATTAATCGTCAAAGTTGATTTATGAATTTTATGATTTAATTATATCATCTTCTTAAAACTTAAAAAGATATATTATGTAATTTTCATTATTTATTATTTGCTTTTATTATGTTAAATCCACGTTTGATTTCTTCCTTGTTCAATCGTTATCACAATATATGTTAATGAGAGTATGTTTCTATAGGTTGATAAAGTGCATTCGAAAAACTGGGTCAATTGTATTATACTTATCATTAATTAATGGGTGAGAAAAGAGATTACTGACTGTATTAATGAGGGGCAAAAGCGACGAAGGGAGAAAAAAAAGGATGACCAAAATGTTGGCTATATATTATTTTTTTTCTATAAGTAATTCCTTTCCATACGTAATTCCTTTCCTAATTAATTTTGAATAATAAAGGCATCGTATTGTCCTGAGACTTTAGATGGTCTTAGATTTTATAACTTACATATCTACTAAATTCCTTTAAAAATTTTATTCCCCATTTTGTGAATAGCATTTATCTCGTCCTCATTAGTTGCTATCAGAGCGAGATTCCATTGCAATGGCCGACGATAATGGTACTAGAGATAAAGATCTCTCTAACGTGAACAAAGGGATCGAATACCACAACAATACCAATAACAGTACGTTTAAACGATGAGGACAATTCTTCTTCAGATGACGAATTTAGAGATTAATTTGAGGAGGATCACTTCCCCATGAGACTACAAAATCGACAAGATGATTTTCGTTAAAAGTGGATCTTCCACCTTTTAACGAGAATCTCAATATTGAAGAATTTTTAGATTGGATGGCGGAAGTAGAAAGACTTTTTGAAGATATGCTAGATAAGTTGTCTAGTGCAATTATTTTTACACAAATATTTAAGAAGCGGGTATCATCAAATTAGAATCGGGCTGGGGGATAAATGGAAGACGACATTTAAGACCAATGAAGGTCTTTATAAGTGGTTTGTCATGCCTTTTGGGTTGAGCAATGCACCGAGTACATTCACGCAGTTATGAACCAAGTTTTAATGCCATTTATTGATAAATTTTTCATTGCTTATTTTGACGACATATTGATTTATAGTACTAACGAGGCTGCTCATATTAACCATTTGCAACAAGTTCTAGTTGTTTTGCGAAAAAAGAAATTATACGTCAATGTTAAAAAGTATTGTTCGATGTAAACAAGTTTGATTTTCCTTGGTTTCGTCGTTAGTGGAGATGGTATTCGGGTAGAGATGGTATTCGGGTAGATGAGGAAAAGATAAAGGAAACTCAAGAATGGCCAACTCCAAAGTCTGTTTCTGAAATTCTTATTTTTCATGGACTGACTACTTTTTATAGATGATTTTTTCATAACTTTAGCACCATTGTAGCCCTATTAACGAATTGTTTGAAGAAAGGAAAGTGTCAATGGGGTTCAAAACAAGATAAAAGATTTGTAATAATTAAAGAAAAACTATGCACCGCCCGAGTACTTGCTCTCCCGGGTTTTGACAAAGTGTTTATGGTGGAATGTGATGCTTTGTGGATTTGGGATTGGGGGTTGTTCTTTCTCAAGAGGGTCAACCCATTGCTTATTTTAGTGAGAAGTTAAGTGACGCTCGTCAAATGTGGTCCACCTATGATCAAGAGTTTTATGTCGTGTTTCAGGCTTTAAAGCATTCGGAGAACTATCTTTTGCAATATTATTTTATACTATACACCGATCGCCAAGCCTTGAAGTATATTAATAGAAAAAAATGTAAGTAAGATGCATGCTAGGTGGGTTTCTTACTTACCACAATTTCCGTGTACACTGAAGCATAAGTCGGCCCAACAAAATTAAGTAGTTGATGCATTGAGCAAGCGCGCCACTTTGTTAGTGACCTTGACTCATGAAGTTAGTGGATTTGAATTTTTTGCGATTTATATGTCGATGATGAAGATTTTGGGAACACGTAGAGTAAGCTTCCTTTTAGTGACTTACATAGAGACCGGTTAAGTGGTCATCTAGGTCGAGAAAAGACTATATCTATCTTAGAGGAACGCTATAGCGAGATATGGGGAAGCTTGTGAGCAGGTTCTATACTTGCCATACATCGAAAGAACAAGCTCAAATTACTCAATTCCAAGTCCTTGAAACTATATGGGAGAATCTCTCAATGGATTTTGTCTTGATTTACCCCGAACTCAGCACAGGGTAGATTCAATATTTGTTGTTGTTGAAAGGTTTTTAGAGATGGTGCATTTTATTCCGTGTAGGAAGACTTATGATGCTTCACATGTGGCTCGACTCTTCTTTCGTGAAATAGTTCATTTATGTGGAGTTCCAAAGTCTATTGTGTCTGATCACGATACAAGGTTTTTTAACCACTTTTGGATAACTTTGTGGTGCATGTTTGACACTTCCTTAAAGTTTAGTAGCACCGAACACCGCAAACTGATGGACAAACTTAAGTCGTTAATAGAACATTGGGTAATTTAATTTGGTACATCTACGAAGACCAACCAAAACAGTAGAATTATGCATTACCTCAAACCAAGTTTGCTTTTAATAATGCTATCCATAGTTCTACAGGGAGGTTACCTTTCTCCGTTGTATGCCAGAAGCCATCTCGACATGTTGTTGACTTAGTAAAAGTGCCGAAAGTAGCTCACCATAGTTTTATTTGCGGCCAAGTTAGCTGATGATTCGCAAGTTATTCAGGTGGATTTTCGACAAAAGTTGGAAGAAACTAATAAGAAGTTTAAAGAGGCCGTCGACATGCATCAACGTGTCAATGTTTTTGAAGTCGGAGGTATGGTGATGGTATTCCATCGACGGGAGCAATTTCCCGTAGGGCAATACCATAAGTTGCAACCAAAGAAATATGGTCCCTACAAGATACTACATAATTAAGATCAATGACAATGCATACGTTGTGGATTTGTCTAAAACAATGAACATCTCTAGTACTTTTTACTTGTTAGATTTATTGCGTTACCAGTCAAATGATGCTCCTTTGTATCCGACAACTCAATGGCGAGTTCTTTTCAAGTGGGGAAGACTGATGTGGGGCAAAAGTGATGTACGGAGCAAGGAAAATGATGTCTCAAATATTAGCTATATGTTATTTCGTTTGTATACGTGATTATTTTCCTATTTATGATTGCTATTTCCTAATTAATTGTTGACCTATAAAGGTATTGTATTGGCCCGAGACTTTAGATGGTTTTGGATTTTACAATTTACGTATATACTAAATGCCTTTAAGAATTTCATTGTCTGTTTTGTGAAGAGCGTTTGTCTTAATAATATTGTCCTCAATATATATATATATATATATAGGGGAGGGATCAATGGGGAAGCAAAAAAATTAGGGAAGGAGGGAAGTAAATCTCAACCATTGATTTCATCATAAATGAATTTTAAAAATTACAAAAAATTTCAAAATCTAACATTCATCACCAATGAATGTTAAAAATATTTTTTAATAAAAAAATCAAGGGCTAAGATTTACTTCCCTCATTCCCTAAATTTTGAAGCTTCCCTTTGGATCCTTCCCCTATATATATATATATATATATACAGGGTGAGGATCAAGAGGGAAGCAAAAAAATTAAGGAATGAGAGAAGTAAATCTCAACCATTGATTTCATCATAAATGAATTTTAAAAATTACAAAAAAATTCAAAATTTAACATTCATCACCAATGAATGTTAAAAACGTTTGGTAATAAAAAAATCAAGGGCTAAGATTTGCTTCCCTCGTTCTTCAAATTTTAGAACTTCCCTATGGATCCTTCCCCTATATATACATATATTATTTTATTATAAAAAGAGTTGAGTCTAAACTTTTACTAAGCGATTAAAGGATATATAATACTTATACTTATTTGTTTTAAAACAAAACGTCTTGACCCTAGGTGTATCCAGGGCCCCTGGGGCATGCCACCAAAAGCCTGATTCATGTACTTTGTTAGGAGTGTTACACTAAACTCCAGTCATAACAATAAACATCATACTCAAACATTAAAAAGTTTCGTATACATTCCAATCTACTCAAAATGAATGCCACTAATATTTCTTGTTTTAAATTTATTTTAATTTCATGTAACATATGATACTTGAATAACGTTACAAAAGTCAAATTTCATGTTTTGTCCGTGATGTCATGAATGTCAAAATATGAGGATTAATTGCATGCTATTTGTGTTTAAGACATTAAATAGATTTGCAGGTGGTTGTACGTGGCTAGTAAGAGGATAGTAACGTTGTTATACGTGGCTCAAATGGAAGCTATTTTCATGACAATAAATAGATCAAAGACCTAGAGATTGAGGAATAAATACCTTCTAAAAAATGTTTAACATTATATGATTTTGACGGTTGCTAGCTATTTAATCGAAGTAGAATACGAAGATGGTACAATAGACCACGCTTCTAAATATATCAGCCATTAAAGGTAACATCAAAACTTATGCTTTGAATTTTTTATTTTTATTTTTATTTTTTTTAGAAAAGTAATTTTTTTTTTAATTTCTTTTTGTAAATTACTAAAACATGTCCTCTCACAAAATGTACTTTGCATGCATGTTCCATTGTATTATAATCGTCCTTCAACTAGAAAAAAAAAAAAAGAAGAAAATAATAAATTAATAAAATGTTAATTTTACTCTAATTTATGAAGAAAACTTGTAATATTTATAAAAATAACATTTTAGACCAAATTTACTAATTTAATAAATAATTTATACAAATAGCAATATTTTACAACAAATAAAAATAGTAATAACAATAAAAATAGAACCGGTGTATTAAAATTTAGTATGAAAAATGATCATGCATTCTTTTAATGTTAAAAATAGCAACGTGGTTTATCTTTTCAGTATTATTTCGTTTTAACTAATACAATAGAAAACAACTTAAATACAAAGAGAAAATTACGCCGATATCTTTTAACATCATCCCAAAAGAAAACAAGGTGAATTAAACAAGAATGGAGCTCCATGTAGTTGTTACTTAATAATGATGATGGATCTCCTTTAATTTTGGCAAATATGATAGTGTAATTAGATTTTTGACCCTTTAACTTTTAGAACGTTTTTAATTCTGTATTTTAGCGAGTTTATTATTTTGCTAAGTGTTAAATTTTAATTTTTTTCTATTGTATAAGTCTAATTTTAAAAATTTATATTGTATAAGGTAAATTTTCAAAATCTTTATATTGTATGTAATATTTCTTTTTTTAGTCATTCCAAAAAAAAAAAAAATTTTTTTTTTGTCAAGGCCAAAAAGGGCAAGTTAACATACAATAAACATGTTTTGAAAGTTTGCCTCATATAATAGAAGTTTTTAAAGTTAGACCCATACAATAAAAAAAAGTTAAAGTTTAACGCATTACGAAACAATTATTCCCATTTTAGCGACAAGTTTATCTTAATTAGAAGTTTAAAAAATGTCATTATAGTCATTTTTGTGAAAACATTAAAAGGATGTCCTAAATTTATCGGTATTTAAAATGTACATCCAACCCCAATATACAATATACATCGGTATAAATTAAATAGTAAAAACTTACTCCGAATTACTCGCATTATGTATTTATTTATTTATTTATTATTATTAAAAAGAAAAAATTGGCAACTTGTGAAATATGATGCTTTAATAGTTCAATTGAATACTATTGATTGATGGTAACGTGTCAAGCTTGTCTTATGTGCATGTAAGATAAATTTATGCTTTTGTATGACGTGTTCCAAGCATTTTTTCTATAATAGTTGTTTTTATGGTTATTAGAGATTAGAGATGTAAAACTATCTACAATAAAAATCGGTTTTGAATTGAATTAATTTAATGCTAAAAGAAATTGGATTGAAAAAAAAGTTGGGTTAGGTTTTAAATCTACTTATCAGTCCTAATATAATTCTACTTTCAATCGGGAAACTGGTTAAAAATTAGATTAAAATTATTTAAATTAGTCAAAGTGTCTTTTTGCGTATTATGTGTATATATAGTATCAAAATGTAAAAAGAATGAAATTTTAGGGAAGAAGTGAAGAAAATATATATTTAAAACTATGATTAAGTAAAAAACAAGTATGATTCAATAAAAAACAAAATGATTTATTTGATAAATAAAAGAGTTAAAAAAAAAATTTCATCAATTTTTTCTTTTCCCTTAAATCCGATTCTATATATATTTATATTTTATATTAATTAATTATTAATTAATATAAAAAAAAAAAAAAAAAAAAAAAAGAAAATTAGGTGTGAAAAGCTGGTGTTTTTGTCGGTAACTTGATAAATGAGATCTTATCAGAATGATAGGATAAGGATATAAATTCCGATATTTTGAACAAAAAGTCTCCAAATATATAGAACCAAAATTAAACGTTGAATCAAAACAACAATTTGAACACAACTCTGTGACTAAAATAGTTCAAGTCGTTGTTGTAAATTATAACCTGATGATTCACTGTATCCGGACATAAATCGTCACAAAATCACGAGAATTAATTTCCAGACGCAGAAAAAATTCAATTCGTTTTCTCAACTGTAAATTTAATTCATTCCTTCCAAAGTTATATATTGTCAATATTCACTCGATGAGCTATCAGTTACTTAATACTGCCGATCCAACCGCAGTTTCTAATTCCGATTCAAATTTTCCGGCGTCCACGTCATCATCGATGGATTTAGTGACGAACGGAAGCGTCGATTTTAGAGGAAGAGTTGCTAATAAACGAAGAACCGGTGGCTGGAAAGCTTCTCCGTTTATCATCGGTATATTTTTTATTATTTTACCTAATTAATTTTATTGTTATTATTTTAATTTCATCGTGTTGCTGATATTTTTTATTGTTAATATCTAAATTTCATCACGATCTGAATTTTATTGTCTGAAATATTGAGTAAATGTGAAATTTATTAATTACTCGTAATAGTGTAATCATTGCATGTTACTTTATGCGTTCGTTCGTTCGTTCGTGCATTAAATAATTAGATTGAGACTAAGTTAATAATTTTTATTCTTAACATTTTAATTTCATCATAATGTTGATATGTTGTTGGCGGTTGAATATTAAATTTGTTAGCAAATGAGGCGGCGGAGAGGTTATCGGCATTTACAGTATCTGCCAGTTTAGTGTTGTATTTAACGAAAGAGATGAAGGAATCGTTGCCAGATGCAGCGACACATGTGAGTGATTGGGTGGGAGCTACATATTTGCTAATGCTTCTTGGAGCTTTTATAGCAGATGCTTATTTAGGACGATATCTCACCGTTCTACTTTCCTCTGCCATTTATCTTGTTGTAAGTGCCTCTTTCTTGTCTTCAGTTTTTGCAATTACTGCTGTATGATAACTAAATAAATAAATGCAATATTTTCCCACCACGTATGTTAAGAATTGGAGTGTTCAAAATTTGATAATATAGAATCATGCATTGGAGAACAGGTAGAAAAATTATTAGCATGCCTAAAAATAGAGAACTAAATTTATGCTTAAAAATTTGATCGGTGAAAATTGGAAAATGAGTTGTGAATAAAAAGTGTTCGGATTAGTTAATTCCACGTGTCATTGATGGTATGGTTTATGCATAGTTTTAGACTTATATTTTAGATATATTTAACGAAACTCAACGGAAATGGATGTTTTCAATGTTTGTAAAAATTTGTATTAATTGCTAGAGTGAATGTTAGTGCAACTGTGACTGATTGAGGACACTAAGAGCACAAGGGGTGGTTGCCCCTGTGCTCAGGGTTCACTCAGTTCAATTGAACTCTGGAGTTTAGCACCGAGTACGATTTTGAGGGAGTGGTTCAATGTTCAGTTTGAAGTTCAAATGGGCCCAGAAAAATGGTTTTGACTAATCAAATAAAAGGAAAAGGAAAAGGGAAAAAAACCCTGTTAAATGTGGCTTTCAATTCTGCACGCTGGAATTGAACGTCGGATCCCGGCATTCAAGTGGTGAACGCTGACAAATTCGACCCCCACTCCCTGTGCTCTAAGACCACTTGAGATTATTTTTAATGCATTTTTTTTTCAATAACCTAATGAATGTAGCCGTTTTCTCAATGGTCCCTACATGAAGTTTGAAGATAGAACTATCTTTTTGTTCATCTTTTGTTTGACAACAATTTTGTCTTTTTCTTATATTTATCTATAAATAGTGAAAACATATAGAAATTGGCATGAGGTGTTTAGATATTAGTAATAAAATTTGTTAGAATATTTAACAACACAACAAAACTTTTTTATGTAAGCAAGACAACAGATGTTATTTTTGAACAGACAACAATCTTTGATTTTGATGGTGGTTTCATGTTAACAAAACTGAGTCACGGAAAAGACACATGTTAGTTTTTTTAGAATTTACTGATATTGATATTTCAAACCCTGTAAAAGGTAATATATATTTTCTACTCTAACATCTGTTTCTTTTTTTCTGAAAGCAGATGGTTTTACCAAAACAAAATTGAGGGTGATAAAACATAATATGATGATTGCACTTTTCGTTTTACTGCATCGTATTCGGAAGTAATTTGACCCACGAATTTAAAATTGTTAATTGACTAAAATGTAACGAAATAATGTTAGAAGACAACATATACTTATCATACTTCACTTCCTGAAGAAGTAGAATAGTAGATAGAGTTATGTTAGATGACAACAAGAATTTTTTTTCGGTCTTTTTAATTCTACGTTCCGAACAAAACAGAGTTAAGCCCTTCATTATCGTTCACTAAACCCGAACTTAGATTTGGATCTAATATTAGTTCCAGTAGTCAAAAGTAGCTTCTAGTAGCTTATAGGTGGCCACAAGGACAGATTTGCTTAGTGAGTAAAAATACCAATTTTTCATGTTAGAACGGGTCGGGTCCGGTCGATTTGGAACCCATTTTGTCTACGCTTCGATAATTTATATAAATAGGATGTGTGTCAAAGAAAATTAAAAAGTACATTATTATGAATATAATCGAATTTTCTGATCAAGAAATCTAGTAGGTTGTATGCATTATTGCAATAACAACACATTTTGGATGACCTTCAACCCATTTGAGATTAGATAAGCAAAATTGACCAATTCATAAGTAAAGGAGTTGAAATTACCTCCTCTATTTGCTTTCAATGAAGACTGTGGGCTCAGTTTCTTCTTCACCCCTCTTGAGTCTTAGTCTTCACATATATTGTACTATAGAAAAACTTGATCTTAACATAGAATATAAATGTGTTCTATTTCAAATGAATTTAGACCCGTAATTGTTTATAATTTTCATTATTTGCTATAATCAGGGGATGATAATGCTGACCGTTTCGGCATCAGTCAACAGTTTACGTCCCACCCCTTGTACCCAAACATCAAACTGCAAGTCAGCAACCCCTGGCCAATCTGCTTTCCTTTACTCTTCCCTAGCTCTAGTAGCCCTTGGTACAGGTGGGGTCAAACCCAATGTCCCTTCCTTCGGTGCTGACCAACATGATGAAAACGACGAGAAGGAACTCTCATACAAATACACTTTTTTCAACTTGTTTTTCTTATCAATTAAAGTCGGGGCTTTGTTAGGGTTGACGGTTATGGTGTATATAGAACAGGAGAAAGGGTATGCTTGGGGTTTCGGGCTTCCAACTGTGATTATGTTTTCATCGGTGGTGATTTTGGCAGCCGGGTTTCCGAGGTATAGGTATAAGAAGCCGATGGGGAGTGTTTTTACAAGATTTATTCAGGTGGTGGTTGTATCTGTAAGAAATCATTTTAAAGGTGTTCAAGTGAGTCCTGAAGCTAAGCTGTATGAGGTTGCTACAGAAGAATCTGATATTGTAGGTGCAAGAAAGTTATCTCATACTCCTCAATACAGGTTAGTATAATTTATTTTTAACGCCATGAAATTATTTCTAGAGATGGCAAAATGGGCAGGGTAGTAGGGTAGGTTGGGATTCAATTGCCCACTTATGCTTTTTTGCTTGATGTGTTGAATATGATTACATTATTTACATAAATTATATTATCGTAACAATATTCTAAAGTTTTGATTCAATCTGTATGGAAATTAAAAATTCAATTATACCTGGAGGTTGCAAAATAAGCTAGTTGCACTGATTGGGTAACGGGTCAAAGTAAGTTGGGTTTGCCTGTTCTTGTAACAAGTCAAAATGGGTAACTGTTGGTATGGGTTGCAAGTTACTTCTAATGCTTAGAAAATATATGTGTTTTGAATATCATTGCAAAAACATAGCCCTAAAATCAAAGTTAAATGATGAACAATAACAAACTAATTGTTTTATTAACTACCATTTTACTAACCACCCACAAATAAATTGTTGTTAAACATAGCCCTAAAGCAAAATCCAAAACTTTATTCTTTCTATGGTGATGAAAGTATATTCTTTTGACTCAAGTGATTTAGGAAATGCACTGATAATACATGATTGGCAACCTGTTTCAACCCGTTTTGACGCGTTATCTTTTGAGCCAATATCTAACTGTTAGTAATTCGATTTATCAGATTCTTGGACAAAGCAGCAACGATGGAAGATCCTGAGTTAACCGACATAAATGATCGATGGAAACTTTGCACCGTGACCCAAGTAGAAGAATTGAAAACCTTCTTACGAGTCTTCCCTGTGTGGGTCTCCACCATAGCCCTTTCCCTCTCCTTAGCCCAACAATCAACTTTCTTTTTAGCCCAATCCAAAATCTTGGACCGACACCTTGGTCCAAACTTCGTCATCCCACCGGGATCTATGCAAGTTTTCGCAGTCATAAACGCTTTTATCACCGTCCCAATCTACGAAAGACTCGTTGTCCCATTCCTTCAAAAGAAAACAAACCACCACCGTGGCCTAACGTCCCTACAACGAATGGGTGTCGGGTTGTTTATTTCCATTTTTGCTCTTGCCGTAGCTGCAGTAATCGAGCGCATGCGTAGGACCCACTCTAACCCCTCAGGATTATCCGTATTTTGGTTGGTCCCACAGTTTTTCATCTTGGGTGGGGCCGAGTCGTTTACGTATGTTGGACAACTGGAGTTCTTTTATGACGAAGCTACAGACGGTATGAAAAGTGTTTGTGGGGCGTTGTTTTTGAGCGAGATTGGGATTGGGAGCTGGGTAAATAGTGCACTTGTTAAGATCATTGAGCGGGCAACAGGGACAGGAGAAGGGGGATGGTTGAGAGATGATCTTAACGAGAGTAAACTCGATTACTATTATTCAATAATGGCGGGGATAAGTTTTATTAACTTGTTTATTTACGTGTGGGTGTCTAGAAGGTACAAGGGCCGACATCAAGGGTAATCTGTATGTGTTATTATAGGTGTAATCAACATAAATACATGAGATAAGTTGTAATGTCTGAAAACATAATTGTTTGATCGGATATTTGCAGCTTTTTAAGGAGTTGCATACGCAGCTTATCTATGTAGAAAGTGTTGCCTATATTCTCAAATGATAACAATTATAGACCAAAATTTATCGACCACTTCCTTGCTTAATTCATATAAACGGTGTCTGGATGTTCATTTTGTTAATGACTATTGCACCTGTTAAACAAACAGATTCGAACGTTACATGAGATAGAACGATTTAGTGATGGAATGTTAGGTAACGTTTATAAAAAGTAGAACTGGTTATTGGAATTGTAACTTATCAAAACACACCTTTGGATGGTATAATAGTAATACTGGTACTGGGAAGACAAGTTTGGATTGATTCTGAAGAAGGGGAATCAAGCAAAGATGCCAAGTGATATTAAGTGAATCTTTGAGTAGTTTTTAACCTCAAAGTTTCATCTTCACATTCCAAATTAGTCTACAGGGTTCACCGGCTCTTCTAAATTCACAATCAATACAGTTTCTATTTTGCCAACAGAAGTCTACTTAAAGAGAAAGGGTGGAAGAAATAATTATGCAAAATCGAACTATTTGCATAAGTCAAACACAGGAAGACCCATCATTCGTGCCCATACAATGCCAACATACGTCATAGTTGAGTTTGAAACATAAAACTATGATATGCCAATAAATCTACTTACTTAAAATAGTATCTATAACGAGTCTAGTAGCAATAAACGGCTCTTTCATGTCTTGCAAGCTTTAGAGTAATTGTTAGAATTTTGGTGTAGGTTAGTAAGCATATCCCTTGGCTCATTCATTCATCAAGATCTTTTATAGAAAAAGAATTATTCAGCACCAGTATCCTCTACAGATTTCTTATACTCTGGCTTCAGCTCGTATGTTCCTTGATTGGACCCACGTTTATTGTAGACGCAAAGGTCGTTCAGTATCTCTTTCAAGAATTGCTGCAATGCAAAACAATGAAATCTCATAAAATACGAGCCTAAAACTGAAAAAGAAATAAAAAGAATGCAAGCACGCACCGCGGGTTGGTCTGTCTCTAGAACTAACTGCTTTAAAGCCCAATTAGGTTGTCTCTCGAAAAGCTTGAACATGATATCTTCCAGTTCTCCACGATCCCTCCTGGTTCTCTTAACCTCCGGTGGCTTCACTGGAACAGCAGCTTTCTTCTTTTCCTGCATATGTAGAAGCATACATTACAAAGTAAAAATAAATACTTACTTAAGACTAGAGAGCGGAGGTTGGAATGACGGTAGCCAAACCAGGTAAGTTTTAGTTGGTGTGAGTGAGGTTGAGACAAACATTTTATGTCTGAAAGTTTTAATTCTTTTATAAGAAATTAAGTATCAAATATGAGAACAAACAATCTACTGGTGTAAGTGTGTGACAATGATCTTATTTTCAAGTAACATGGTTTCAAGTAACATGGTTTAGAAGGTTTAAAACATTCATACTACACTTTGGGCGACCTTTGACCAACTTGAGCCATATTTTTACCCGTAAGAGACAAAACATAGCCTGAATCGACCCATTCAGTGAATTGATCAAAAGAATAAACAAGTGAGAAAGAAAAACACTCTTCCAATTTATTCGATTCATAAAATCATACAATTCACAAAAATGTCCATGTAGAGATAGCAATTTCAAACCATGTACTTCTGAATGGGTCAATTCGGGTTATGTCTTATCTCCACCAATCTAACAGTAATATCATATCAAATATAGTACATTAGAGAAGTACAGGTCAAATGGGTAAAACGAGTCTAAAATCGGCTGAAGTGTATTTTTGATGCATTAGGCCTCCTAAATCGTTCCACTCAAAGCATTAGATTATTATAGAAATAACAAATACGACTATCTTTGACATTGTATCAAAAATAAATAAAAATAAAGAAAAGAAATAAATAAACTCAATCAACAAGTGTTTCAGGTCAACCCAGTATTAGTTCTAACGACATGCAGGCTATTGATACAACACATTGGGGATGTGATTACCTTAGGATTAGATGGAATCAAGCCGATCATTCCAGGCATGGGCCTCATATGCATACCTCTGTCATTGTCAATCACCTGTTGGAGAAATATAAAAAAACACCATGTTTCATTGGAAATTTAAATAATAACTAACAAAATGGTAGCTGAATGATAAAAAGAAAGGATGAATTATACCTGTATCTGTCTATTCTTAACCATTGATTTATTCGTTCGTTCCCGACACATCTTTCTATACTCCTCCATGTTCTTATTATGTGGTTTCATGTCAAACTTATGTTCAACTTTCCCTTCCATAGCAACCTTTCCTAAAATACAGTCACAAATGCATTAGTGAATACGGATAGAAGCGATTTGATGGTGTCAATAGTGGCATATAAGAAAATCATATACGAATTTTAGGATTTAATTGTACAAGCATTTTCCACGGGAGGACTACATGTGAAAGATTATTTTCCTAAGAGGAAGAGATCATGAGGCCATGCCTACTAGTTGTATAAGACAATGACTCCCTTTATATGTTCACAGATTTCTTCCAAGCACAACCATATAACATGTTGAAATTGATACAACAACAATCATACATCTACCTCGGGTAGAGAGAGTGCTTTCAGGCGGACCTCCGGCTAGTATGAATATAAACATTTTATGTAAATAAAAGAGTGCAAATAATATAATGGTAGATAGTTACTTGTATTAATTATACACTACAATAAAGATGTAGTATGTATAAGAAATAGAAAGTTAAATAAAATATATAGGATGTATAGTTCTAGTAAAAATGTAAATATAATACATTAGATAAGTATAGGTATAAATATAATACCGGTAGAGATATAATCTCAAAAGGTACATACATGTATTTATGATACGATACTTTATAGATATATTAACTATAACATATTGAAATTGATCTTAAAGAAATTGGTTACTCCTATTTTAAAAGAGTCTTTATGTTTAATAGAGCATAAGTCTCGATAACATTTAAATTTATTATATTCACGAGCAGCTAAGGTTCCCGCAAGATAAAGCATATGAAATTAAATACAAATAGAAAAAAAAAAAAAAAAAAAAAAAAAAAAAAAAAAAAAAACAGGACTCTCACCTTGGCTTGATTCAGAGAAAATGGTCATAGGAACAAAATCATTAAACATATTTAACGAGTAGCTCTTTGGCATATTTGGGATCATCTCACTGCCAGCCATCTCCATTGAAAACTGATTATTGATAAAGAACAAGTCATTAATATTTCAATAAGCCACAAAAATAGAAGTATATTTATAAAAATGGCTCAAATTTCACTAGATAAGAAATCATGTCCTACAAATAATGCCACCAAGATCCATAACCTTCTTTGCTACTACTGTAGTCCTTTCTACCAACAAGATATTAATATTAATATTTATAACGAAGGCCCAAATCCCCTTTACCCGTAAACAAAGGCTGAATATCGAAATAAGACATCTCTTTTAGCATGCATTTATCTTACATAGTTAAACATTCAAACTTCATAGAAATAAAAGTAGTTCCTTTTCTCTTCTAATGTAAAAGAGTAATATACATCCTCCTAAATTTGAAAAAATCCTCTAAAACAGACACTTCTGTTTTAGGAACAAGTTTAGCAGGATACAAATCGTCTCATTCCAACTTATTCTAAGAAGCTAGCTTACAATTTCCGAATAGATAAGTAAGTAAGCAATACACAAAGGTTGGGTTTCAAAACTTCCTGTAGATGATATAAAATCCAAAAGCCCTCACTTAAACAATTAAACATCTAATTACGAATTTACCAGTCATTACAACCATACATAAAACCCTAAATTGATAATCAATCAATCAACTACTGATTACATAAAATCGGTAACTAAATCAATTAAAATACATAAATATAGATATACCTGAAGAGAAGAAGGATCTTGAGCATTAAGAGGATCGAGAGAAACAACAACTTTAGAGAGATTTTGTTGAGAATCAGGGGGAATTGATTGCCATGATTTAGCAACGACCACCGGACACTTCATAAGCCATACAGATCGATCTGATCGGAAAGTTTCTAGATTCGTCTTGTTGTTTTGATCGTCTTCCATTACAGAATAGACTCGAAATTGTAAGTAGAAGATTGAAATATAGTTGTGAAAGAATACACATATATTTTCGAAACTGTAAGATTGAAGTATGTCTGCTTAGGAAAGTCTTATGACTTTTTTTCTACTGTTTTCAGAAAACTTTTACTACGTTCAAATATGTTTGACTTCTTCTTTTGAACTCGAATTTTTACGTAAAATTAAAAAATAAAAATAAATAAATAAATTATTTTTTAGATGTCAAAAAAGTTTACAAATTTTTTACCTATTCGAGACGACCAAATCCTTTCTTTGATCAAGTTGGTGCAATCTATTCATAAAAAATCATTTTAAAGTTTTAAGTTAATAAAAATGAACCGATATGAACTTAAACATATAAGATTGTGAGTTCAAATTCTGACAATATATATTCATGATAGTTATATGTGATAATTTACGTTAAAGAGATTAAGAAAAACATAAAAGGAAAATTCAGAGTCGGAGTCATGTATTAAAAATTGATGCGTTAAAGACTTAAGACATTATGAAGATTGTAGCGTAAGTGTCGTATTTTATCTCTTAAAACACTCCAACCGACCGGACAAGCTGAATATTTATATATATTGGAACCGAGAACTAGATCATACGCA
The DNA here is from genome assembly GCA_963921325.1 of Logfia minima. Taxonomy (NCBI): domain Eukaryota; kingdom Viridiplantae; phylum Streptophyta; class Magnoliopsida; order Asterales; family Asteraceae; genus Logfia; species Logfia minima. Next base: position 6,947,658 of record OY992767.1, read on the forward strand.
AAATGTTCTAACACCAGTTTCAAATCGGGTGGATCCCAAACTGGACCATGAACGAAACTCAAAATATTAGAGTTACTTATTCAATGTCATTCATTTCATATACGACATGGCCTGGCTAATATAAAAGAAAGAAATCCAGTTTTGGACTGAGTTAAAAATTGACGACCCTTTTCATATGTTGGACCGAGAAACGGATATGCAGATACATGTCTGGTCACCCAGTATACTCTTCAATACATTCAAATCAGACAAATTACCACCTAAATCAGAAGGTTGATAACACCATAAAGAGTTAAACCCAAACCTCACACCCATTGAATGTTAAGGAATTGGATCTTGGCCAATTTGACCAAGGGTTTACCATTTGATGGTCATCCGGACCATGTCTGACTATTGCTATGCCCACACAATCATGTTACTGTAACTTTTCAACAAGGTGTTTAAAAACAACCCGATTTTACTATGATTCTTTAACGTTAAAGTTGAAGTTACATATTCTTGAAACCCCAATATATAGAAAAATAATGAATAATATGACTATAAGCTGTTCCTTTACTTTTACAGTACATCAGACATTAGATTTTGTGGTAAGAAATGTAAATTTACATACAAAAGAATTTAAAATAACCACCTTCTAATAACTTGGTATGCCAATGGGAAAGCATTGATTGAGGTATAGCAACCCAGAAAAGCTTCAAAAATAGCATATTAGTCTTCTTCTTCACTAACTAACTCGAATGAAAATGGGCAAAATTTGTAACCGTCTCCTTCATAGAACTTGTTCTGGAATTCTACCCAGTGAAGCCTTAGTGCATGAAGGAAAGCACTTAAGGTTTCCATAACAAGAAGTACGCCAACAGTTGCAAATATGAATACAATTATGCCAATTATAAGTATAACCACGCTGTTGAATCTGCAGTCACAGAGAATTCATTATTTATATAATGGTTGAGCTTGTGTAACAACAAAAAAGTTAGAATCACAATGGATTATGATGCGATTAACTTAAATAACTTACCCCCAAGCGAGAAGCAGGACCTTTTCATAAAATACACTTGATAGCTCTGAATGTGCTAGACTGTGAAGAAAAACAAAAAAGTAAATTTCATGTTGGTCATCCTCAAGAATACTCCGTATAAGACAAAAAGGCTGTCTAAAAATAGAGGTGGGAAATGGACGGCTTCACGAGTGGGTAAGAGTCATAACCGAGTTTTTTTTTATTCTTTTCTTTTTTACCGTACGAATCAGGTTGATCCGAAACACTAGTGTGTCAAAGTATACATAAATTGAATTGACCCAACAGACAATAATTCGAATTGACCCATTCATAGGATGGGTCAAAATTGACACCTTGCTAATGACACTTGCTATGCATGATTCAAGACAGTGAGATATTAGTGTGGCAAAAAAATTTAACAATAATATAATATTATGAGGTACAACAAAGACTTCAGAGCATGCAGTGTGTGATGAGTACCATATTCAGAACATTCTACTATTATTCTGATTTCGAGGTACCATGAATTTGCTAACTCACCTTAGGGCCCACAAACGTAGGTAAGAAGCGGTATTAGACACTGAACCAAGAACAAACTCAATTGTATGTATTAACTGATGCACCAAAACTTCACTAAACTCAAATTCTTCGTGTCCACCATGAGAATCATCATCCAAATCTGATTCAAGATTCTCATCCAGGCTATGAAGTGGTGCATAGGCTTGACCTTGGTGCCTCTAATAAAAAAGCATAAAGGTGGTCATTTCATTAATGAAAGAAAATGAAAAATAAAAGAAACGCATAAAAAAGAAATTGGTCGTACTTCTTCATGTTGTTTCTTCAATAAAAGTGGCTTTGGGATCAGCATCCATGGTACTGCAACAAGTGCTAGCAATAGTAGCAGTATCTAGCAGTAAGAGATGAACACGCATCAATTAGTGATGATTTTATTTACAGCAATGAAGTTATACCTCTTAAGTAGAGGTGGCAATTTTGACACATTTAGGTCTGAATGTGCCATTCGGATTATGTTTTATCTCTAACGGGCCAAACGGTTAAATAAGGGAAGATTTTTTAAATCAAACAGGTCAGTAGATTGTAAAGGATAAATTAGAAGCATAAAAATAGTTTTCTAAATGAGACGGGTCAACTGAAAGTCGCCCAAAGTGTAACTTAACGCATAAGATATCCTATATCATTTATTTCGGAAAACTAGATTACTAGTGAAATTATATAATTATTGTGATCTTATTCGACAAACAAATCATTTCTTACTTTACCCCTTCCAGAACAGACCCCATTTTGCCACCTTTACTCTAAACAAATAAAAAAAATATTGAAACCTGAAGATATTTTTGGCCCCAAAAAAGCTGATTTTCTCCCAAATCATCCGTAGGACTGAGGAACATGTATATCATTATATGGTATAGATCAGCTTTAGAACCAGTGCACCATTTCACAATGATGAGCAGAGAAAGATAACCGAACAAACTGTTCAAGAATATCATCTGCGGAATGAATTGGTACCTGAAATATACCATGTTAAAAAGATGATTATATGGACCGTATAATTCTTTCAGTGACAAGAACAAAACTATTAGCATCTGGCTACTATGGATAATCATCCAATTACTTCTGTGGGACAGTATCAATGCATGCTGAATTATACGGAAAGAGTGACACGTAAACTAGAGGTGACAACATCAACCCATTTACTTATGAATGGGAATGGGTTAATTTGGATTACGTTTTATATCTAACAGGTCAAATGGTTAATACATATATACAGAATAGTCTGTCATAATATAGTTTTGATGCACAAAACCTCCTTAATAAATTTATTCATATAACTATCTTTGTATTGGAAACACAACGTTCGTTATCAAATTTAAAACACTAATTTGCACCTCTAAAGTCTAAACGATTGGCATTTATCTTACCAGATGTTTATGTCATTTCGGAAAAACTTTGCATTGAAGTAGCTTAGAATGATTCCAAGATTCATCTGAGCTACTCCCAATAAGATTGACATTTTCATCTTCAGTGAGTTAAGAAATGGTAATTCACTGCGTGTTCCATGCCACATAGGATCCACACCAAATGGGTAGGTGTCACGCACCTTGATCATTCCAATAGTTGTAGCATCCCTAAAGTGAAGTCAAATGTAAACAATGGCAGTACATAAAGAACATATGATCTACGAGAATTGATGTGCTTAGTCCATACCTGCAAGAAGAATCACGGCAATCATAGGCCGAGCGCCCAAAGAGTTCAAATGGTACAGAAAAGAACTCGTTATATATGAGTCCCGTGTAGATTGAAAAAATTGACATCATTATGATAACATAACGACCACCAAATGCCATTTCCATGATGTCTCCTAGCTTCTGTTAGTTCCCACAAAAGAAGATTATAAATAAAATAGAAATGAACAGAAAATGCAAAGAAAAACAACATTCCAGAATAATGGTAGCCCATCAAACATATGCAGCAAGCAAGGAATACCCATTCAATAAGAAGTGGCAAGTTCGACCTATTTGCTTATGATAGCATCGATTTGGGTTGTGTTTAATCTCAAAAAGGTCAAATGGGTCGAAAGGATTAAAACTCACCCAAAGTCTACTTTTAATGCATAAACCTCCTAAGTTGATGTCTACAACAATCTAGATTAATATTGTATGCAGCATTAATAATTCATATTCTTTTAAAGGGACGCAACAAATTGATTTCTGATCAACCCAACCCATCCCCTTCGACCCATATAAAAAGATCATTCGTTTCAAGCTGTCAAGTCCATCTTCCCACCTCTAAGAAACAGTATCAAAGTGCTCTTCTAACTTCCAATCCAAAAACCGATTATACCAGCATAGGATTAAAAATAACCTTTAATGATCACATATGCACTTGTATATTACTTGCATTAGGTTGCTACTGCAGCCTATTTAAAACTAGTTAACGCTCGATAGATAATATATGAAGATCAGATAACAATAAAATGTCATATAAGTCAACAGCAATTACCTGACTAGAATATTTCTTTTCCCTCAGAATAAGAAATAGTGCAGCGAGAAACAAGCATATACCATGGCCCCAGTCACCAAACATGACCGCAAATAAGAAAGGAAATGTAACAATTGTGTATAGACCAGGATTTACTTCTTGATACTTTGCAACCCTGTGACGGTAAAAACAACTGTATTCAATCTACCATTTAAATTGCCTTACATATTAGTACCTGATTTTATAATAAAGGACTCATTTACTTGATCCGATACTTAAAGAAAGAGGAGAAAATCACTGAATAAATGGTAATAAACAGGCATTGCTAACATTCATTCGATTGTACTATAAACATACAGATCAGTACGTTTAAAATGGGTCATAAAATTAGCTTATAAAGAATATGGGCCAAACAGGTCAAAAAGTCACTGAAAGTGTATTTTAACTCCATAAATTCTCCTGATCATTTTGTTATTAATACTAGACTACTATTGACAAGCTAAATATTGTCAAGAATGGACAGAAAGTGTTTTGGTTCAATCCAATCCATCTCAACCCATGAAAAAGACATTTTGACCTGAACTTGTTTTGGCGCCTTACTCAACCCCCTCGGCCCCTTAATTTTGCCACCTCTAGTTGTAATATTTTCATCAAATAGTCACAACTACAAACCACAGACACTCACCCATAAGCATCTACAATCTCTTGGAAAGCAGAAGTGAATTTGTTTGTGCGGAAATACGTAGGTGGTGATTCCTTGGCATGCAGAACCTCGAATATGGCTCCAATCTGTGAGTTACTGTCAGCTGTTGCCCGCTGCAAAGCCTTTTGGATCTGCAACAAATGCACTCAATATCACTTAATAGTCTGTTAAACAGTCAAATGTCTGACTATCATGAGTTGAAAGATTCTTTACGAAAATAAGGATATACCTGAACTGTAGCAAAAACAGGACACCAACCTTCTCCCACAAGGCACTTTTTTGTCACATCGAAACTGAGAGTATTCAAAGTGTGGTAAATGGATTTTTCTTTCTTGACCTTCATCAATTAAAATACAAGTTGAGAAGAAATAATGTCTAGCGACAAAAGAGATTCTAGAAACACATTACTGTCCCCAAACAAAGATTCGGAAAGCGTAGGAATAGGCTAGTGAAACTTACCAAACTGTTCCATTGTTCAAATTGATTAGCAATAGCCTGAAGTGCACTGCTCCAGTGCAATGTTCCAACATCAATGGTAGTTTTTAGCTCTGAAAGTTTTCCAGAGACCTATAAATTGAAAGATACAGTTTTTAGACATGACTACAGTTCGCCTGAAAACTGTGAGGTATAATCTTAGAAAAAACTTCTATCTTAACGCAAACTGGTAGAACTAGATTCAGATAACCATTTATTAAGCAAAAATAGGATAAATAAAAGTAAATTGATGAAAGACAATAATCAAACCCCACGTTCAATTCATTCAACTGTGAGGTATATGCACACGTTCAATACGTTCTTGTGCCGTATTTTTTAGTAAATCAACAAATAAAAAGACTAACAACGGTAATTAAGTATACCAAACCTAAACAAATCATGAAACAGCTTCATGACGAGACCAGCTATATAGAGTAAACGAATTAAAAAATAATAAAAGCTTTTAAATGTAATTTCATAAAATGATCAGAAGCTTAGTGGTAATGGACATACCTCTGTAATCATTTGGTATCGTTTCCCTATGTCGTCTGTAAAGGGATAACGATTTGCTCCAAATGCATCACATATTTTCAAAACCTTGTTCTTCGCCCTTTCTCCAGAATAAAAGACAATGAAAACATTTTTCTCCACCTGAAAATTGCATACCAACTTCTCATGAACTGTGGAAACAAATCACATCAATGCTGATAACCCAAAATTACAATGCATAAAAGATTAATGCAGATATTCTTTGAAGACAAGATGTTCATGAACATTAGCAAAAATAAAATCTTCAGGTAATGAGGGCCATGTTTGTAAGAAAACAGAAGACCATAGTTATTAGTACTGATTTTGACTTTAAGAAGCACACTTATCACCCAGATGATTTACAGTGCTGCTAAATGGATTTAAATATTAACCTTATCTCCTTGCACAGGATCAATGATATGTTCTTCAACAACATTTTGCTTCAAGAAAACATTACCCCTGGTTGCACGAAATAAGATCCTTTCAAAGGCCATCGATTTATCTCTTGGGACAAGACCACTTACAAATCCCAACTTAACTTGCTTTGACAAATCGGTTGTCATTTCCTACGAACATGAGGGAAGGGGGTGCCAAACATGTTATCACACAATGCAATATAATATATAGAGTAACAAACATGGAGCACCCAATAAGAATAATACTTGTTCTAATAACAGAGGACTATCCATTGATCCTTCACCAAGGCGAAGTTCTTCAGATTCTCTCTGTTGAGTTGTAGCACTCCTCTGCGCATGTTGGAAAAACTCACCAGCCTGAAGTAAGAAAACAACAGTTTATTATCTTAAAAGCATATCATGAGTGTTGAGAAGTTAGCAATTTCATATACCATATCAGGACAAACCAATGGATAACAAAGATGATAATATCAAAATAGCCCAATCACCTTCTGCAAGACAAGCTTATATTCCAGAAGTTCATTGTAGGCACGCTGTAACTTTTCAGTGTTTGCATTCATCTCAATAAGTTCACCTTCATGTTCTCCAAGTTTCACCTAATAATCACCCCCAAAATGTAAAACAGAAGTTCTAACATGATAAGTATTAAAAAGTCTGTTGGTCATTTTACTGACCTCCAGTTCATCCAGACTAAATTCGGAGCCATATGAAGACCTTGTCGAGGCTAACAGACCAGCCTTCATCATTTGATCCTTGAAAAACCGTAGCTTGCGTGCCATCTCGCCACATCTTTTGATCTACATTAGGAAGTTCACAAAAAGAAAGAAACTTCAACTCGGAGCCGAAAAGAGAAAAGGGTGCTAGAATGAGTCGTTAAATGCTAGTGCTAGGTTTCAGATAGACAGCTTGCCCAAAACAAGCTTATATTCCAGAAGTTCTTTAGTGGAGCTAACTCTTGAAATATTTGACTGATTAAATGAAGGATGTCAGTTGCACGGCATATATTTAACACTTTGTATCGTATAATTTGTCCGCGGGGCTGTTATAAGGGGTTTATACCGAATCTAACAGCAGATGAAATCAAAGGATTCTATGGTTGTGTTCACTTTGGAGTTGAATTATCAGGATAACTTTTATAATAGTAAAGTAGAGGTTAAAACTGATCTTATTACTAGCTTGATACAAGAGTTGAGAAATCTTATTAAACAATTTCATGTTGTATTATACTGACTTCCGTTTAGGAGTTCAGAAGAATTTGCATTACCCTTTGGCCTTCATCATCTTGAGACAACACAATTTGTATCAATTTCATGTGATACCTAACTGATTCCCACTTTCAATTGGCTATGCTATAACAGTTCCTACATTCCTAAATATTCCATGGCAAGGTAGCCAATTTTATAGGACTTAAGTACTATTTTTAATAAACTAGCAGTAACATGATTACAACACCTAATAAGATACCATAAAAGCGTCCAAGTAATAATGTATAGAATCAGAAGCATGGGGAAAGAATGCAGCAAGGAAGTATGCCTTTGAAGTCAAGAATTATATCTGATTGGTAAGTGTATAGCAATCATGCATCTAGTAGTATAAGCTTATGAATCAATAATCATGTCATGATGCTACAGTATGACCTCTTTTCATATCACAGCACAAGGCCAAAAATTTTAAGTTGACATATATGTGTATTACTCATGGTCAAGATATAAAAATACTTAGTTCCCTGATTTGGTACTCATATTTGCAAACTATGAGCATTTTCATAGATATAATCCACACACAATTATATGAGAAGCCCATACCAGGATCCTTTACTAGATGAGAATCAAAGTGACAGTAGCTGATATATCATAAAAAAAATCACATCATACAGACATCATGCAGATATATCAAGAATGATTGTCATATACATGAACGTAACTACCTAACTAAAAATAAACATACCTGAGTAGCAAATGTCCGCTGGAATGGGCTCTTTCCTGAGTTGAGCTAACCAAATAGGAAAAAGAAATAAAAGGAAATAATATGATCAGAAACAATATAATCCGGATTACAAATATATGGCTACAGCTACAACACTATTTGAGTCATATATGATGGTGTACTAGGAAACCATCACAAGCATAAAGAAAAAGGTCAAGAAATGGTCCTTCTTATTAATTCCATAAGTAGAATTAGTTGAGGGATTCCAACCCATCATTTTTGACTCAATACTCCTTGACCTCTAAAGATAGGGTGACCTTTTAGTCAATCAGTTCTCCAAATACATCTACTCTAAAAGAATAGAAGACAACTGCAAGCCATCACTAAATAAAACTTAGTTTGCCAAGCATAGCACATTTAGCACATATCCAACTCATGTACCATTTCCACTTAAATTTACAGCAGAACAAAACAATGAGCAAAAAAGACCCTGGAACAATATTAAAATTGTTCTTATAAGTTATGACCTTTAATGATCAAAATTAAAAATACATCGTAAAATGATATGACCTGCAACAATAAATTGTTATGAACTTATAGAATCAAAAAAACTATTAGTTAGTAGATCATTTAACATCAAACGCAGATTCGATTTCCAAAAACTGAAATGTTCAATTTCAGTTCGGTTTGATGTATTGACTCAGTTAACAATACAGTCTCACTTATACATTAAATTGGGCATATTTAATTATTAGCATCATAGATGATGCAACAACCTTATATATATTAAGATTTATTCTATCTGATCCACATCATATATATACACCTAAAACTATATGTTCAAAATAATCACATAAATGCTAGATCATGTACCTTCAGTCAATATATCAAATATAAATTAGTCAGCAATTAATAGTTGAACGCTGAAACAATCACAATGCAGACTAATCAAATCAATTATGGGTTAAAGGTGAAGGTTTTCCTGTTCAGGTTACCCGGGGAGGGTGAACATTTTTTAATCAAATGTACACGGCCTAACCGGTTTATCCGGTGACCATTTCCAACCCTTTCTCTTGCACCCAAGATGCGCTAGTGAGGTTTGAAACTGAGACCTCTTGTGAGGGTATCAGGATGCCAATCTCTAGGCCATCTTGTGATGGTTAGACTAATCAACTTAAACACATAAAATCAATAAATAATATAGTAAGTTAAGTGTATGTTACATACATCTTTAAACTGAAAAAGGCCCAAGTCACCGAGATAAGAAACGGTTCGATGAGCAGATTCCATCGGAATAATGATTTGAGCTAACTGCATTGGTTCTGATCTCATCAAATCCATCGGTCCTCCGTCCATCATTCCGATCGATTGATCACTCCCTTTCAATTTGAATCAAAAAGATAAAGCCTAAAAATGTATGACGAGAAATAGATCGAGCGATTCCACCGACAGACGGTGGATTTGGTGATCTTTTAGATTTACTATTATTTATTTATTTGGTGTTCATCAATGGCTGCTTTTACGCAACTTATTAACGAAGGTTCTTCTTGGTGAGATTTTTATCGAACGACAGCGTTTTGGAGCCGTGTTGAGGTTGGAATTATCGTTTTCGGTTTGACTTTGACCGTTTACCTTGTACTTCTTGTCAGAGGCTTTAGAAAAAACCGGGAACAATTTATTTAAACCGAAATAAACTAATTCTCTGCTATTCCAATTAGAGCAATTATAACTTATCATTGAAAAATTCAAAAACTAAATTGTCAGTTTTAATGTCACGTTAATATTTCTTTAAAAAAATTAAATACTGTTAATGTAAAACTGAAAAACTAAACTTCTGAATCTCACATTTATCAATAACCGATTATTAATTATATACTCAAAACAAAAAACTAAAAAATTGATAAAAAAAGAAAAGTTCATTTGACTCCGTCTTGAACCATCTCTATAAGGACACAAAATGAAATCGTCTTTGACTTAAAATGGAAGACACATGAAAGATGTCACCCAAAGACGCTTATTGGAAACGGTCTTACTATCTATAATCAATAATTTAAAAACCGAGTTTATTGTTGACTCGGCTATGACCTCGGGTGGGTCAACCGATTTGATGAAGTTATAAAATTTGAAGTTATTGTGACATTTTTAAGCTTAGTTTAGTGCTATAACTTATTATCTCCACTACAAAATGGGATTTAATTTCTATGTGGTGGTCGAAAAACAGTTGCGTTGTTTCGGAAAGACAACGTTTCTATTCATTTGTCTCATTCATCGTGTTCAAAGGACTTTAACGACCCTCTCACATATCACCCAAGAAGTATAATGTAAGTTGATTCTAAACTGTAGGTTTGTTGGAAAAAAAAAATGTATTGGCCATATGCGATTTTATTAAATAACATAATTAATTAATATAAACGATATAATAAAATTTCAAAATTGACCTAAATAAGTAAATTATAACTAAAGCGAAAGCGCGGCCAAACGTAAAGCTAGATGGGGTTATTTTTTTTTTAATTTTTAAGAAAGGTTCAAATAAAAATGGTTATTACGGTAATAATGATAGGAATGAACACTTATATTTTTAATTTTTTGATTAACTAATTTTTTATAAAGAAAATTATATCGAAATTATTAGAAAGTATGCTCTTTAATATGAGATAAAAAGTTTTAAAAAAATTTGTGACACATACTATAAAAATTTAGTGTGTATCACAATTAAAAGTTCTAAAAGTTGTGATGCACAAATTTAATTTGTATATCATATAATTTTTTTGAAAAAAATCAGTCTCATATTATAAAGAATACACTTATAATAATTTTGGTATTATTTCTTTTGCAAAAAAATATAGATATGTTGAAATTAAAAATAAAAATATTCACTCTTACCATTACCACTATAAAGAACTAAATTATAATAACCCATATCTAAATTTTTATCATTCTTATGCTTATTATTATTATTATTATTATTATTATTATTATTATTATTATTATTATTATTATTATTGGCAAAATTCTAAACATATATGTTTAAGAAATTCATATATGTATAAATTGTTTGTATCTTGATAATAACTACTAACCTCTTAACTATGACTACTCTCAACTAATTTAATATATCACCACTTTATGCATAAATGTAACCCTTAAACAAAAATTTTAGGTCTACAATTAGAAAAATCCTTATTATTATTTGTTGAAATTATTTAATTTTATAAGCCTTTACAATCAAGTTTGTAGTAATTTAAGTTTATGCTGACACAAAACAGAGTTAAACTCCGTAAAATACATGAATAGCCTGTTTAGATAAATGGGTCTATTGGGTGTCAAGGTGGTTCTAAGTAAAACCAGTCAACTTTGTTGAGCTACTTTGAGATTTGCAGGTTGGTATATATCAAACTGTAATCGACATTAACTAGTGTAATATGCGGAAGATATCCTGGGTATACTCTTTATTCATGTGAGACGTCTTACACGATGTTTTTTTAGTAATAACATACGAAAGTTATAATTGAATCTTATTAAAAATGAACATGAACTACCAAAAAAAAAAGTTGCACGACAACAAATACATAAATACAAATGTTATGTTACTTGCTACCCCTAATGTCTTTTTTCAGGTACGGCTTGTTATAGCAACATTCTGTCATGAAGTTAACGCGAAGTCATCTTAGTTGAGCTACGTGTAGTTTGCAATTTGTAAATGTACATACAGTTTCTAATTTTGGATACACCACTTGTACACTACATATTCATAAAAAGTTAGATTAAAATTAATTTTATAACATCCATTCAAACTAAAAAAATTACACTATTATAAAGTGAGCTATTCTAACAAGCCATGTAAGTTAATCATATACATATACATATATATATATATATATATATCTTAAATCCTTATAAAGCATTTAGCTATAAGGCTTAATGTTTAAAAATTGAAAGATCGCAAAATTACATTTATGTCCCTTTCAATAATACATCAAATAGAAACTAAAAATCAAATCGATCTATACTTAATACAATTATTGTGATAATATAAAGTATAAATGAAATTGAAATAAAAGTTTACAATTATTATCAATAAGATGACTATCATTATCGACCATTATCACATTTTCTATTCATAACTGCCGCATTGCGAGGGATCCGCCTAGTATATATATATATATATATATATATATTAAATGTATCACAACATTGGTTTAATGTTCAAGACTATAAACTTGTGTTAAACAAGGGAGTGATGGGAGTTACCAATTGTATTTATCGTCAACCAATCAAACACTTCTCCAATACTTATAAATGACATAAGAACTCATATAATGAATGAGAAGCTTAAAATATATCTTTTACAAATTTTATTTATATTTTGGAGGACTTTATATTTAAATTGTCTTCATATTAAGTTGTCTTCATTCATGAGAGCATTCAGTTTTTGAACTACAAAAACAATTTGAATAGATTAAACGGGTCATGTGTCGTTAAATATATTTAAACCTTCATCTTAAATAGTACTCCATAGTTCTGTTATAAAAGATATGTTTTGAAGATTGAGACGTGTTAACTCGGACTTGATTGGATTGTTACCTAACTCAACTAGCTCATTTTACCACATCTAATTGAAAAAAGCACAAAATTGATCACGAGCTTCATATAGTGATCTTGACTGCACGACCGTAACTATATTCAACCCAAAATCAAACCGAAAAACACACAATCCCGATTACAATTGGATTCCATACACACAATATCACAAGACATTCACAGAATCTCGATCATGGACTTGAAACATGAATGTAAAGTTGTACCTTTAAGTATCCAACGACCTATTAATGTCTAACTATATAGGATAACCAAGTTCAAGATTAAAACTTGAACATCAGCAACCTTGTTTAAATGATTTCGACTTTTGAGTTGAAATTTACCCTATTTTAGTTTCTCTATATGGCAATGCCCCATTGTCAACTTTCCATAATAGTTGTTGCCTATCAAATCAAGAAAGATCAGCCTAATTATGTAAGATGTGTACAAGAACGCAACCAATAAGAAAGCCCCAAATTTAACTGAGTTGGAAGAGGTTATTGACATGCTCTCTAGAGGAACATATTTACCTTTTAAGAAGCCAATAACACATGACCCATGTTATCCAATGGAAGTTATCCAAAGAAGTCCTCGACTAACATTATGACATCAAGCAGTTTTGTGAGAGTGCAAATAAAATTAGTTTAGAGCCTACTTCCACCGTTTCTGATAACATAAAAATAAGATTTGTTAAATCTTCAAATAGTAAAGTAACCATCACATAAATTAGTGCCTAGTGTCCATTGAAACCTTTAAAATTTCTGAACGTGAAAGCATCCTTTTAGTTGTTCTCGGGCAACCTGTAAAGCACATATGGAGCAAAAGGAAACAGTTGGTTTAAGCACACATGAAATGAGTTTCTATTAAAAACCTCGGTACATAATCATTCGCCATTTGATTTATATCAAGGATTGCCCCTCATCATCAAAACATCCAAGATCCCTCTATGAACAAAACTTCTTTATGTATCGGCCGGGTATGAAAGCCCGAGGATCGTATAGACATATCTATATATTCATAACCACATAAGTTTACATATGACAACGAATAAGCAAAAGTTGAAGAGGGGGCATACCTTGAATCGTGTTAGCTCCTAGTTATATGGACGAAGAGGCTTATTATTATCGACACTAATTATAAGCCCTCCATCTCGATCACAATTTTTTAAGGCCCGTAATCGAATTTTCCAAAGATACAACCATGACAATTCAGTCATACAGTTTCTTTGTTCTACAGACAATTGAAAATTTAAACTTCATCAAATAAAGATTATATTAAGGTCAATAGCATCAAAATGGAAAGATACAAGAACAACAACAGTACGTCACAAATTATTTCAGAAAATTGAGGAAATAGTGAGAGGCTCAATTTAGACTACTTAGTAAAACCACGAGTCATATTGGAACGACATCAGCTGGAGAATGAATGGCTTCTTTGGATCTAGGAATCTCTCTACACAAATTTTAAATCTAATTGAACGGTATTTGTTAGTACATAACTTAAACATAATAATAGTTATAAATTGAGTAATTTCAAAGCATATACTCTTGCTACCCATTTTCTTGAGAGAACTTAGAGTACCATAGGCCAAAGCACACATTACTCTTGCTACCTAATATCAAATTATTAGTCAATCAATTCAAAAATATAGAAGCATACATTTGAAAATTGACAATCGACTTTCACAAAAGCAAGAACAACATAAAAAGCATATCTCTGAAAATCCGGCCAATAGAAGAGTTTATTCAATCCCATCTCTACATCGTATCATTCATAAAACTATCTAATCTAGCTGTAACTTTAATTTTATATGTGGATTTCATAGATCAAATTTCATCATACGAACAAGAGATTCATCATCCAATGAAATCAAACAGTCCTTCAAAGTATACATGTTAGGGTCATAGACTGAAGAGTTTGTACCTTACACATAGTATAATACAACAAATTAATTTCAAGAATGGTCCATCTATATTCATGGTTGTTCTTTCAACTATATATTTGTAAAATAGGTAAAGTATATCAACACAATCAAGACTCCAAATAAAGGACTGTTAAAAAAATATCAATTTGTTCATACACAATCAAGAACTATACGTGTGCAGGCTCATTTGTGTGTGTGTGTGTGTATTGTGAAATACACATACCCTATCATAAGCACTAGAGTCATATGCTTGCTGGCACATCTTTACAGCTTCGAAATCCAGTCTCTATGATTTAGTTCAAAAATACTCTAGGATCTTTTTTTATAAACTGTAGGCTTCTCAAATAAAATCATAAATTATGGCTATATATTTGTATCCTACACAATAGAACTTGACTCCTTTATTGGCAACTTGGATTCCTTTATAAATAAGGCTATAAATAATTAGACGCTCATCCTCAAAATTGAATTCAATATTTATTGCTAATATAAATGAAAGTTATACTTCGTAGATGATCGCATCTCTTCCAATTAATTTGATGCCCGACTCCATTTAGATGGAAGGAATTTGCAGAAGGGTTGGGCCAGTGAAGTTTCTATGGAACATGGTTAAGTGCTTAAACAAACAGGGGACACCTTGATAGAAGACGGTTATTACCTAGAAAAACTGCTCATGTGTAAGTGCTCCAAAAATTGTATCAAAACCTCCATTTTGTACATTAGACGGATGGGATTTAAAGCGAGTGTACTTTCAACGGTGTAGATCCAGTTGTCAAAGCACTTGGCTCCAACAATGTAGTATTGTAGAATTATAATTATAATAAACCTTTGGGTTGTCGGGTAGACCCGCTAACTCGTTTATCTTATGTTGACTTCCTGTTGGTTTGTTGCTTTCTGATCGTTTCAAACATTCACACCAATAATTAAAATCATGTGTTGTTTTTTCCTACATTAATCTTTTTATTTTATGTTCTATTTCTCATTTTTTTTTTTTATATCGCAATACACATATCACAATTAACACTGATCGGTTGACATAAACAAATGTACAAATGGATTTTTGCATTCCAAAAAATAGTTTGTCCGGAGCATCTATCGGGTACTACACTGGTTCACTTGGTAGGACTATAATTACTACTATACTGATGGAGTATCTTTTGCCTGTTGTGCGAGACAAATAAAAGTGTTACAAAGATAGAAAGAAGAGAAACGCATTGATTTATCAAGCGTGATGAAAATAAAGATCACACCAAAGCCTTAGTATTCTGATTTAGCAAAAAGACTTCCATCAAACAACCAAATTTAAACATTATATGATGATCAAAGAAACGCAATTCCATGAAACATATGACAATCCAAAACCAGCATTTCCAGTGTTTATGTAAGTTTGCATACGATACTGGAAACAACCCACCACTATCTGGAGGTGTAAATTGCTACTAATCAAAGCATCAGGAAAATATTGACTACCATAGTAACTCTACCCTGCTTGAAGTTAGAAAACATGGCTAAAAGAAGGTTCTTCTTGCACACAACATCTACAAATTGAGAAAAATAGTAATTAACCACAATTGATATGTATCAGTTTCTATTCAAATGCAAAAATTTCAAATGTAGATTTGTTGGAAGCTATATCAAGGATAATTCACCTTTCATCATATGAGCTTATCGTAGTCAGAGAGTAGTAGTCCACATAGTAGTCTGTGAAACTACCATATAGGTCATAGTCATAGTGTATGAGATCATGGTCGTACTTCTTTGTACAAATGTGGTGGTTGGGCAGAAGTAGACATTAATCTGTTCTTTACATCTTTTTACTACGTCTCCCTTGAGATCAATATTCCGACACATAGTCAAGTCGAGTGATTCAAGGTGAGGACAACCATCCAAAATCACATGCAACCCAATATTCGAAATGTTGTTTGCTAGGAGTGTAAGGTGTCGTAGATCATGAAAGTTCTCCCCAATAGCTATGGCTAACCCATCATAAAGCGGTACTTGTATTTTCCAATATCCATGTGGTTCATGATGAACGGTCTTTGTTGTTAGCAGTGGGCAATAACGGGCAACACTTTCAATAACTTGTCAACAAATATACAGAGTACACGGTGAGTTCCTCCAACAATGAGAATTTCTTTAAAGCCTCAAGCAAGCTTTTAGGGGAATAAACCATAGCAGAACATGACACTATGAGGCATTCAAGCTGACTTGCTCTGCTAATGGAACCAAAAAATAAAAGAAACTTCATTAAAAAGGCTACCAAACTTAAAAGCATAAGTGCTAATTAATTGTTAAAATTGAATTCTGCTTCATGCTTTATAATGCACAAATCAAATCGGAACCATGTAATTGCTAAAAGAAAATCATTTTTTTCCTCCGAGTTTATAAGTGTGTACATTAATATTGATCAAAGTATTTCACATTATAAAAACTTTCATTTTTAGAAGGACGAATATTACAACTATCCCACATTGTCTTAAATGAGAACCGAAAATCCTACAACCGTTTTTGGTTGATAAGTTATTCGTTGAAAATTTTAACATGGAGATTGGAAAGCCCACACATAAGAGCATGGAGATTTAAAATTTGCAACATATCAAAAAGCCAATAAACTCTCAAAATGAAACTAGAATGAATAAAAAAAACTATGATGAGATGATCAGTTAGAAATACTTACAATCATCATCAAAATCTTCGCTAGAGTAAGGCATAATAGCTCTTTGAAGGAATCAATGAATATGTTGCTTATGATTTGGGAGAAGATTGATGTTATTTATTTAGGGTAATTGAAGATGGCATAAGTTGAATCCAGTAAATGAGGCTTTAATGGACGCTATGTCTGTCAAATTGTACATAAAGGTTAAAAAAATTTAGCACGTGTTATAGTTAATTAGAACAGGTGTCAGCTTCTTATTGATTCTCATCATTACTACATTAACAACTAATCTTATATGAACCATCTCCTTTAATTATAACTAAAGTAGCAGATACCCGCGCTAAACAGCGGAGTATTTTATTCAGTTTAATAATTTTATAAATATGTATTTCAAATGTACACTTGTTTATTTAAAGAGAATGTAATTTGACTTTTATATTGTTTCTAATTTTATAGAAATAATTAAAAGAATATAGATTCTCAAATTATATATGGTTTGACTTACATTTTATTTTTACTTTTGTAGTTGTTGTTTAAATTAGCTAAGGACAATTTAGTCATTTCGGATCTTGAATCTTTTAACATTATAAAGAAAAGATGTAAATAATTTATAATGTGTATAGATATTGAAACATTAACAACTTAACTTATTTTTCTCTTCCTTTTTTGGATACAATAATAATACGTTTTGCTTTACTATACGTAGTTGTATTAGTATGTAATCAAAATTTGAATCACTACATACATGTTAATACATAGAAGATCACATTCTAAGGTGGTATTGTAATGTTAACTTAGTCCCCATTCAATTCTTGATAGCTACTACTACTTTTCACCCACGGAGTATACTTGCAGTGTTATCTCCATTGTACCAATTAGCTATGTTTGTTTGAAAAACGGTAATGACGCTAAATGCTAGTTATAAGTAACACTGTTATGTGAATATGAATTACTAAATCATATTATTGGAAATGATAACAAGACTCAACTTGAGGATATTTAATCTTTTGAATAAGAAGTGTCAATCAAGTGTTTCCTGCTTCTACTTCTAAAAAGGTTTGCAACTCAATTGATTTTTATGGAATTGGATGGCAGTGTTCTTGAGGGGCTAAATATTTATTGATAAAGTCGATGTTTGATATATTGGATGATGTCAATAAACTCGTGGCTATATTGTTATTGTGACGTTATGTTTATTTGTTCAACAATACTTAATAGTGATTATATACAACAGAAGTAACCAATCCCGCCGGGGGATGGATACGGAGAAAGTAAAATGTATACTATCTGAGAGTAGAGCTACTCGTAATATGCGGGTACATATATACTAGAATGGTATCTACCCAAGGCGGTAACAATGAACAATATGTGTTTCGTAATTAACATGTACAATGGCAACATGTCGCTTTAAAATAGTAATATATTTCTTCTTAAAACCATAAGCAACAAATAATTCATTTAGTTAATTAATAGTAGGTGATTAATTAGTTGTTATCGTTAGGGTTTGAATTACAATTGAATCAATATAGCATAATTTAATCTTAGTTGAGAAAAACGGGGTATAGTTACAGAAGAGTGGAAGATATAAGTGGAACAAGAAAGTGAGTTGTTCGGGTGGATGATGTTTGGTTTAATCTTTTGAATAGTAAATTGGTTATTGGTACAAATTAAGTGTTGGTCAAGTGTTGGACACTTAATTGCTTTGTAATTGTTATATACAATTACAATACAACACTTTACAGATGCAAGAAAAGGTTGATATTGCTAGCGGTTCACATCGGTCTGAGGTCTGAAGTCAGGTATATTGTTATGCCTAAAATGAGTCAGGATTAATCAACACTGTCATTCTTGCATATAACGGTCAAAATCAGCTGTCTAGGGCTTCTTTTTCAAGAATTTTGATGCCCATTACAGAACGTTCATTGTGATCGTGATCGATCAACTAAGGTGAGTTCATAATGATATATCTCTTATCTTTTCCATTGTCAATAGCAAATGTTTTAAAGCTTTTTAATCCATAAAATGTTAAAACTATATATTATATTATTCTGTGTCATTTGGTTATCCATTGGTGGTCCGAAAGCCAATTCATTTATTGGACTGTTGTTATTCACTGGTTACGAGGATATACAATTGTTATCGTTCTATATAGGGATAAAATTTCCAGGAAGAAGAAGACTTGATCGTGAGTTGTTTGATAAGAAATCAAGGGTAATAATGTCATAATAGTTGTTTATTGATATTTAATAAGAATTATAAATAATAAAACTAGTTAATAATAATTAAATCATCAATTTGGATATAGATACGTGTATTTTGGAGACTTGAAAGGATACTGATGTAATATTAGATTTTATAAGAATATTGACGTAATTTTGAAAGTTTAAAAGGACTACATGAAATTCACATGACCTGTAGAAAAGCAAGTCCTTTGTACCACAAAAACTTGATATAGATCACAGTTTTCTGGATGCAAAGTCTCCTAGTTATATGTGAACTGAAAACATACTGGTAACAAAATGTATGCTAGGTTTAATTTCTATAAATGAAAAATCTGACATATGCCCATAACAAATGTATAAAATGGAATGATTTAGGAAAGAAATATTTAAAGAAAACCTACTGCAGTTACTAAAATATGTTGATGGGGTCAGAAAGTATGTTTATCCTTAAAGAGTGTTATGTCTTGATCAAAAGGAAGTACTAGTTTTGGATCTCAGAACTTTCATCAACTCAAGTAACCTTGTTTAACAATTACTCTCTTTTCTTACACATACACTCCCCAAATCTAGGACGCCCTACACTTCTAGCCCATACCACAACCTAGCTACTTCAATTTATAACTGTCTTCATTCAATTCTTCATATAGGACTAACACAATGGACAACCTTTTATGCATAGTGTACTTGTTGGTATGCATGGATGTGTTTTACCATTTACATGAACATAATTAAGTTGGTGTAAAGTGCTGATCATCTCTTACATTCCCTCTCCATAGGTGCTACTACATAAAATGCACATTGTTACAAACTAGAAAACAAGTTCCATCTAGTTCTATCTGTATTATTTAACTGTTAATAACATAAAATAGTTGTATGTCCATCCCCAACATCAGTGAATATTTTAGTTGGTTTTGGATATAAAAAAGAGGTTATTTCATGAAAGATATACTTGATAGAATAACTTAATACATAACCTATTAAATAAACTAGGTCAAATGTTTTTTTTTTTTTTTTTTGAAAAAAGAATCTACCATCAGCAATTTCGGTTAATGGTTCTTAATGAACAAAACATTTGAAAGGTCTGTATTTACTAACGTAAATATAACTATTTAGTGAAAAGTATTTTTTATTTTTATGCATATAAAATTACATATTTTTATAAAATGTATTCTTTAAATAATTATTTTAATAAATTTTATAAAAATTACTCTGTATTTTGACACTATCTTTTTTGGTAAGGTTTATTTATAGTTTCGGTCAACACTAACACCCGATTTTAATTTGAATCATTCGATACATAAATAAAAAATTTTAATTTGAGCTTTAGAGAGTAATTTCATTTTTGTCAAATATTTGAAGTTGGAAGATATGGTATGAACTACAAATTGGTTAATTTTTAAAGTGATAAATTGGGCGACGTAAATGAAATAATGGTTGAAGATTTGATGTATTGTATTTGAAAATATGATTTTAAAGTTAATAAATTAGTTGATGAAACTACACAATTAATGTTTTGACGGTAATGTTAAGTATTAATTCTTTGAGATATCATTAACAAAATTAAATATTGTACAATTTTGTATAAAACAACTTTTACATAAAAGGTTATAGCTTTATTTTTCAACATAAAAGCAGGGTTGATATACACGCATAAAAAAGATTCATTACGGTCCTTCATAGAAACTTTGTTAAATTTGTATACTTTAAACTTGAAAATAAACCATATTTTCTTATTTTACTATAACATACATAATAATTTAATTTTTCATATGGTTCTTAATATAAAGTACAAATAACATGTATTTATTATTATAAATATATTTTATATTCGGTAACATATCTATTTGTATTAAATAAATCATATTTTCCTAACTACATGTTAGCCCTAAATATTATACTAAAAATCGTAATATATTTTATTTTTTACATAGTAAAATTAATGTGTCATTATAATAATTTTAATTTTGTTGTAGTTAAGAGCGGTAATTTATTCTAACGATAATGAATCTAAATTACATTATGTTATTAAATATTAACATGTATTAAAGTTTATAAATAATTATAGATAAATTTATTTGAAATAAATTAAATATTTATATTTAATGTAAGTATATTATTTTTTTTATATATTAAAAAATATATATTTAAAAATTCTCACCTCAATACGTGAGTAAACATACTCGTTATACATATAACAGAAGAACAAATTAATTATTTTGGAAAATGGTTGCACTTTATATATACAGTCATTTATTATGATCCATTTGTTTTATTCAGCTATCTGTATTGTTGTTAGCCATAAACACAACTTCAAGAAGGCTAAGGTGAACAAGGAGCCAGAAAAAGAACAATCCAGTAAGAAACCAAAAACTAAATAAAACCAACGTCTGTGATCTCGATACGAAAAACAATCCGAAACTAGCAAACTAATGATTAGACAGGAGCTAAATAGCGAATGAGAACACGAACCGAACCAACTAGACTTGTTAGAAATGTGATAGAGCGCATTCGTGTATTCTTATATGCATGGGTTTATTTATATATAAATATTACAAATTAGGGCATCACGGGATGGTACGTACCTCCTCCCCTAGTGAGGTCGTGAGTCACTTGAGTTGTGCCTGTATAATATTGGGGAGAACAATAGATATAGAAATA
Source organism: Logfia minima (assembly GCA_963921325.1). Taxonomy (NCBI): domain Eukaryota; kingdom Viridiplantae; phylum Streptophyta; class Magnoliopsida; order Asterales; family Asteraceae; genus Logfia; species Logfia minima. Next base: position 6,969,740 of record OY992767.1, read on the forward strand.
GATATATAGATATAGAAATATATTGCGAATTGTGATGGATTATTATTTTTAAATAATAAAGGAAAATACATACATTATTATGCATGCGTATTAACTGATTACAACTCATCAAACTAATGCATTTACTGGGCTGGAGTTGCATTTAACAAACCATAATGTTGTACCAGAAACACTTTCCAATCTTCAATTCCCTATTGGGACTCAACTTCAACTTATGAATGTATGTCCTTTTCTGACCCATATTTATTATTCAAATAATAATAATAATAATATAATAATAATAATAATATTCACCTTTAAATTATAAATACTCCACCTTCTAAAATAATTGTCACAACACATAATTTTAAAAATCATAATCATCCATGCTTACCTTTTACATGATGACAATGTTACCCTTCACTAAGTAATTAATGCTTCTTTTAATTTTTGTAATAACAATTACAAATAGAGATAATAGGGTAAATTTAATCAAATTTATCATTTTTTATAGTAGATAATTAATTTAGGACAACTCAAAAAAGATTAACTATTATTTAAGGATGGATGAAGCATCTTCTAACAAGTTATAAGAATCTGAACTAATGATATTTTTTAGCATGTCTTCATTATTTATTTTATTTTTTCTACAAGGTAATAATATTTTGTGTGGGTTCTAGAGGAAAAAAAAAATTGACGAAAAAGAAGGAGAAATTTTTTTTGACTATTCTACTCACCAAATTAATTATTTTAATTCATGAAAAGTATTTATAATAATATATTTTATGATTCATAAATAAATGTTTATTGAAGCAGATAATGCATTGTTTAAAATCATATTTACTTTTTATTAAGTCATACTTATTTTTTATTTAATTATTATCTTAAATATATAATATATATTTCTTCCTCTTTTTCAAAATTTTCCTTCTTTTTATTGTATTATATGTAGCTAAATAAAAGTTAAAAAGATACTAGAAATTACAAGCTAACCCCAAACGGTAATTCTAATAAAAATTAAAAACGACCCTAAACAAAATACTAACCGTAAAACGTAACTAAAACAACCCCCAATACTTAATTCCAGCCCGTCTTCAACATATATAAAGCATATATTTGATTTAATGTGATTACACATTTGCATCTACAATACATACACATATATGGGCTATAGCAATTTAAAGGGTTTCAACTAGAGTATCACTACCAATTTAGCTACCATATTACCATAACATTTAACATTAATTTTTATACTTCATTATACTAATAGAAGACTTTGATGTTGCACATATATACTATAACCCTGTAAAAAGGCGCCTACGAGTACACAAAACTTAATGGACAGAAATAATATATGATAAATGCTATGCATGAAGGTTTTAGACAATGGACCTCAAAACAAAAGGTAGGTTAAAAATTGACCTTACATAGGCGACAAATGTTACACAAAAGAGTGTTACATTGTCATTATACTTTAATTAACACAATACCATTTATATCAAAACAACCATTCCATATAAATACCGTGTCATAATCATAATCACAAAGACATGATTGCCCAAAAAAAATACGTTTATTAACGATTAGAAAATATAAAGATATATGACAAGTTTTAAACAATAATGTACTACTAAACTAACTACCAGAAGTATATGGCCATGAACATGAAAATTGTGTATCAACTAAATAATGAACTATTAACTTTTGAAGATGAAATAAGGCATCTTGAAAGTTTTGTGCCATTATAATCCGGCATATAAACAGGTAAACGGGGCAAAAAGCCACCTCGAGTTCAAAAACAAGCAGAAAGTTATTACAGTTTTATAAAATATTAATGAAATTATTATTCAGCCAAAATAGCACTCCAACACTCCATGTCTTAATCACAACTTATTCTTTGTGCACAAATCCAAATGTAGCACAGTACTATGAGAACCCAAAAGAGCAAATTCAACCTCACCCAAAATACCCTTTTTTACAAGTCTTTTTATACACGATAGATTTAATCGAGTCATTGAAGTCATATACGGAGTAATTTGCAACTTTTGCCTTGCTTGTTTACAAAAACTGTTAATATTAAACTGACTTGGTTCGAGAACTATAAACAAAACTTAACAAGAAAACCACCTGTATAAAGTTATATATGACTTTGCATACCCTTTAGAAAAACCATAAAATTCAATTAAAGAGATTAATTAATTAACATTGTTATAGTCATAGCTACTCATCATAGTCATAATGGTCATTACAAATTTGTCAAATTCTGCATACACTTTGTTTCTTTGATATCTCCTAGTTAAATGCTAGCAGCTACATAACCAATGTGTTATAATAATAATAATAATAATCAAGATCAAAGCATGCAAATGTACCTCTAAATGTTCCATAACAATTAGCAACGAATTCTTCATGATCTTGGTGGTGGGAAGAATTGTGTACCGGCCATAAAAGCGTTAAGTGGGGTTGGATATATAGACGATGGATCAATAGAAGTGGTAACATCCGGATGCACGGTGGTTGTAGACGTTGCAACCCCCATTGTGCCCGCGGTGATCAGGTTAAGTGGTTGATGTTGTATTCCCGGACCACCGCCGGAAGAACTCGCACCCTCAACACCATGATCATAGAGAATTCCCTTAAATAGATGACCACCTATGTTAACCGCAGTTTGGTATGCTAGTTGTTCGTCGCCTCGTCCATCGCACTCACTCTAACACACCGGAACACCGCCGGAGAACTCACTTCCGCCGGAAAATGACCTACTTCAAACCCTAATTTTCAATAACAAAATAAAATAAATGCATATGGAGATTAATTTATATCTTTAGTTTACCTAATTGACTTAGGTTAGACATAATTGAAGCTACATTTCACCTACAACACACAAAATGCTATTCTCATATAGCCATATAATTACGTGTACACTTTTTTTTCCTTAAAGAAACAGTGATTTTCATAGCACATACAGTTGCATACAGTGACACACACTACATGTATCCATACTTCATAGATTTTATCTACATATAGGCTAATATATAATTGTGTGTAAATATATATATATACACACAGTAGCCCTAATTTTCAAAGCCTATATGAGTCTTGAAGTATGAAGCTAATCTATATATGTTATATGCAAAATACATATATATATATATATATACACACACAGGATATCAAGAAACTCCATCATGCCATAAAAAACTGTAAACAAGAAAACCGTTCCTCGTTTTTCTTTCTC